>JAKSZT010054231.1:198742-237677 GCA_026826555.1 Tolypeutes matacus
TTCAGTTATTAAATGTAGAAAATAAAGTTAGAAAAAGAAGAGTCCTGCAGCTTGAGAGCCAACACCCCATAAACCTACCTGATGTTAACTGCTTCCCATAGTTCCTTGCAAGTAATGGTTCTGATAACATAGTCACGAGTGTCCCACGAGGTTCGGGTTTCGTTGTTGGGGTGGTTTTTTGTTTTATTTTGTTCTGTTTTGTTTGAGCCAGGAGACTGTAAGAGATTCGATCCCTGCCACTCACTGCACTGCATTGTCAGCAGGTGGGATGGCGCTTCTCCATAGCCTGTGGGCTTAATGAGTTCCCTGGGAAAGTCGGGGGCCGAGCTCTACTTCAGCTGTGGAAATCTGCGCTTTTCCCTCAGTTTATTTTTTTTTAATTATTTTTTTATTTTTATTTTTATTTATTTATTTTTTATTGTGGGTAAAAAGCAAATTTTTCACAATACATACCAATATTTGTAAAATATATAAATATGGGGAGGAAGGAACAGTTAAGATTATTAGGGGTATTTAGTGGTCATGGAAAAGGTTTTTCATTACCTCAGTTTTGCTTGTACACCAAGATGGTATTTATTCACCTTGGGCAGTTAATCAAAGAAGCCTTTGAATTCATACGTTCGGTTTTCTAAAGAACAGCTACCCACCTTTAAAGCTAAGAACCAGTTGCAAAATATACAGAACTAATTCAAAAATTGCCCAGGTATGGAGGGAAATTGCTGATTCACAGAAAAAAAAAATATGTGAAGATGCATACAGGGCATACTGGCAGGCATACAAAGAAGAGATAAACAGAATTCAAGAACATCTAACTCCAAGTCACACCATATCTTTAAAAAAAGAAATGAAAAAGTGTTTACCAAATGAAGTATTAATTAAAAAGAGGGTCTGCTAACAATGCTTGGTAAACCGAAAAAACCTCAGTCAGCTATTCACATTTTTGTGTCTGAATGCTTCTGAGAAGCTAAGGAATATTTACCACAGGCAAAGATGAAGACTCTAATAAATCAAAACTGGAAAAATCCACCTGATTCTCAAAAGCAAGTATATATTCAGCTTGCTAAAGGTGATAAAATTTGTTATGATAATGAAATGAAATCATGGGAAGAACAAATGTTTGAAATTGGATGAAATGCTCTTATATGTCGCAAAATGAAGAACCAACCAAAAGATGGCACTGGAAAGTGTTAAAATATAAGATTGAGTTATGTTCATAATGGATAGGCTAAAGAAACCAATTAGGTCTCAACACCTGAAACTGTTGTAAAATTAGAATGGATAAAATTGGTAAACAGTGTTTATTTTATTTTTTTAGCTTGTGGACTTCTGCAAATTTAATACATTATATATTAGTATCTTGTTTTAGAAAACTTAAGCAAATGTAAGTTCATGTTAACTTTTATTTGTGTTTAGGTACTACTGAGGATCAAAATAATGTATGCAAATGTACCAGTGAATCATTTTTCCTTTTGATAAAGGTAAAGGAGACTGTGAATTTTTTTAATACTGGATGATGACTATGAAAAGATTATTCTTGTTTCCTTGTATAATGGAGGCAGGAGTTTGCTTTTCAAAATTGTCCCAAATTTAGAAGCCAGAATTCTATGACATAATTGTTTATTTTTTAAAAAGCCACCAGAACTCATATAGGTAAAATTTGAGTTCCTATATATAATTCATAAAAGGGACTGAGAGATTTATAGACTTTTTCCTCATTGTCTTTTCTTTTTCCTAATATAAAAAGTAAAAAATTATGTACCAAATCTATGCATTGTTTTTTATATTGAACAGAATGAAAAACAAATCCATCTTAAAAAAAAAAAAAAGAGTGCTGTTGTAATTATTATTCTTCAGGTCTTTCAGTGAACTATCTTTGCTTTTCTGTTGGATATATACCTAGAAATGGGGCCAGGGTCAGGGTGAATGCAAAGATCATGATCAATGTTGGGAGAAGTTGAGGTTCAGTGTGGAGGGCAGAATAATGGTGCCAAAATATGTCCACATCATAATCCCCAGAACATGTGATTATGTTACCTTAAAAAGAGAGGTTAAGGATATTGAGATAAGGAGATTATTTTGAATTATCTTAGTGGACACAATCTAATCACATGGGTAATTGAAAGCAGAGACCTATTCCCAGGTGTAGTCAGAGGGAAATGTGACTGTGGAAGAAGGGCCAGAGAGATGCATGTTGCTCATTTGAAGATGGAGGAAGGGGTCCACAAGTCAAGGAATGCAAGCAGTCCCTAGAGGTTTAAAAGGCAAGGAAACAAATTTTTCCCTATAGTCTACAGAAAGGAATGCAGCCCTGTTAATGCCTTGATTTTATCCCAGTGACACTTGTGTCAGACTTCTAATCTACAGAGCTATAAGATAAGTTTGTGTTGTTTTAAGCAACTAAGTTTTTGGTAATTTGTTAAGGCAGCAAATAGAAAACTAATAAAGTCAGAATCAAATTGAATGTTAGGTTCTGGGTCAATGTGTCAGGATGATAGCCAGGGTCATATTCAAGATCAGGTTCAGGTTTGGGATCAGAATCAGAGCTAGGATAAGGATGAAAGTTAGATTCACTGTTGGGGTGATCATTCAGAGAACAGTGATGGTCAGGGTAAGGATGAGTTTCAGGTCAGGATCAGGGTCAGAGTCAGTGTTCAAGTGAGGATGAGGTTCAGGGTTAGAATATGTGGTTAAGCTCAGGGTAAAAATCGGTTTGAGACAGAGAATGAAGGACAGGGAGAGGGATAGATAAGGGTAAGGGTCACTTTAAGGGTTAGGGTGAAGGTGAAAATCAGAATCAGATTGAGGTGAACATCAGGATTAAAGACAAGGTCTATGTGAGGGTCTATGTGAGGGCATCATGCAGTGCCAGGGACAGTGCAATGTGAGTGTCAGGGACAAAGGGGGAGAATCATCTCAAGGTCAAGATGAGGGTGGAGTTATGGGCCAGCATCAAGTTCAAGGTGAGTGTCATGGTCAGGGTCAAGGTGAGAGTCAGTAGGATAAGGTTTGGGTTTAGGATAAGGATCAAGGTCAGGGCAAGCATAATGTTGTGGATATGAGTCAGAGTGGGGGTCAGGTTCATGATAAGGAAGATTGAGTGTAGTGTCAGAGTAAAGGTCAGAGTCAGGAACATAGTAAAGTTGGGTCAAGTTAATGGTCAGGGTCAGGGAGATGTTAAGTGTGAGGTTCAGGGTCATGGAAGCTTCAGGGTTAAGTTCAGAGAGAGGGTGAGGGTCAGCATCAGGTCAGTGTCACAATCAAGATCAAGGCTAGCATAATATTGGGGGTCAAAGTCATGAGCAGTTTCAGGGTGAGGATTAGAGTTAATGTAAGGGTGAATGTCAAGTCTGGGTGAATGTCAGGGTCAAGGTGAGGATGAGCATGAAGGTGAAGGTCATGGTCAGGGTGAGTTTCCAGGTCAGAGTCAGTGTTGTGAAGTAAGTGTCCTCATCTGGATAAAGGCCAGGGTCAATGTCATGAGAAGAAACAGTGTCAGGGTGAGTGTCACTTTCAAGTGAGTGTTAGCATTGTGTCAGTTTGAGGGCCAGGGTCATTGTCAGGGTTAAGGTCAGACTACAGCCTGGTTCAGGGTCATCATCAGGGTAAGGGTTAGAAATAGGATTAGTTTTTTTTTTTTTTTCCCCATAATAAAAACTTTATTGAAATATTGACACCAAAATAGGATACCACTGCTGTATACTTTATGAAATCACACACTTACATTATCTTGGTAGATTAACTAGAATTATTGAATTGATAAGGCATACTGTAACCTAACACAAATTCAGGAAGTTGTGTGGATCATTAGTGTTACTTTTTCTAAATGAACATCCTTCTGTGAGTCTGACCTTTCCTCCATAAGGCTGACACAACACTGTTGAACAACCTGAAAACCATGGTAATCTTATAATAATCTGGACATTTTTACATCCACAAAATAAGAATTTACACTTTGAACTAGCCATTTCTG
The DNA here is from genome assembly GCA_026826555.1 of Tolypeutes matacus. Classification (NCBI taxonomy): domain Eukaryota; kingdom Metazoa; phylum Chordata; class Mammalia; order Cingulata; family Chlamyphoridae; genus Tolypeutes; species Tolypeutes matacus. The sequence continues at coordinate 202,713 of JAKSZT010054231.1, forward strand.
TCTATGTTTTTTTTTTTTTTTTCTCTTCCAAGTTCAGGTGTAGTAAATATCTAGTCAAAGGCATGTTGATCCTCTTGCAAGCCCAGCCTATCCAGATCTCCAGGCATGATTAGTTTTATGGTAAGGTTCAGGGTTAGGGTCAGATTCATGGTCAAGTTTTAGGACACAATCTAATCAAATAGTAAGGGTGCCTAGGTCAGGGTCTTGACAAACATTTAAGTGAGGTTCAAGTTGAGTGTCAGTGTGAGGATCATGGTCAGGTCCAGGATGAGGGTCAGGGCTTAAGTTAATTGTAAGGGTCCAAAAGAAGGTCAGTTTCAGAGCAAGTGTCAAGGACATGCTAAGGATCAGTGCCAGGGTCAGGATGAGCTTCAGGGTTAGTGCCAAGATCAGGGTGAAGGTCAGGATCAATGTAAGCATGAGTTTAGTTTATTGTGAAACTGAGTGTCAAATTCAGGGTCAGGGGTGAAGGGTGTCAGTGTCAAGCTGAGGTTCAGGGCCAGAGAGGGTACAGTCAGGTTGAGTATGAGGGTCCTGGTCTAGATCAGTATATGGGGAATCAGGGTCAGGGTCAGGGTCAGGTTAAAGGTAAGGATTCATTAGAGTGCAGGATGAGAGTTAGGTCAGGATTAGACATTGGAGTCAAGTTAGGGTCAGGGTGAGGGTGAAATCCAGGATCATGGCTAGGATTAGGGTATTTTGGTGAAGATCAGGGGCATAAATATGGTCAGGAATTAGTGTCAGTGTCATGGTGAATGTCAGAATCCATTTGAGTCAGGGTCAACTTCACAGTCAGGGTCAGGGTATGGGTGGGCATGAGATTCATAACAGGAAAAGGGAGAGGGTAAGAGTTACGTTCAATGTGATTTCAGGGGCAGAGACAGAGTGAGAGTCAGCATCATGGTCAAAATCAAGATCAGTGTCAATATTGTAGTGAAAGTCAAGGTTAGGGTCCAGGTAAGAGTCAAGGTCTTGGGTGAAGGTCATCTTAAGGTTAAGAGTATGAGTCAGGTTGAGGTTCAGGGTCTGTGTCAGGGAGAAGGTCAGGATCAGGGTCAGTTCCAGGGTCAAAGTCAGTGTCAGCTTTAGGGTAAGAGTCTGGTTCAGGGAAGACGGCCAAGTTCTGGGTCAAGTTGTAAGTGAGGGTCAGCATCAGGGTGAGTGTCAGTAGTACATGGTCAGGTTCAGGTAAGGGTAAGATTTAGGATCAGAGTCAGGATCAGGCTGAGGGTGGAGATCAGATTATTTTCAGGATAAGTGTCAGAGTCAGAGACAGTGTGAGAGTCAGGGTGAGGTTTAGGTTAAGGGACAGTTTGACAAGGTTAAGGTCAGATCCTGGGTCAGGGTAATTTCAGATTCAGGGTCAGCCTGAGGGTCAAAGTCAAGGTCAGAATATGGAGGAGGTTTAGGGTAAGGATGTAGGTCCATCCAGGATGAGGACCATGGTTAAATTTAGGTGAGAGTCACAGTCTTTTGAGCATCAGCATCATGGCCAGGATGAGGGTGGGTCACAGTCACCTGTGAAGTCAAGATGACAGTAGTGCAGGGTCCCGAACATGGTGGGGTTCAGGGAAGTTTCAGGATAAGGTTCATAGTCAATGTCAATGTCAGGGGAGGAGCTAGATGAAAACTGAGAAAGTTCATGACCATGACCTTAACTAACATTTGTTAAATACACTTTACCCTGGAGAATGCAAGTGATCTATTTACTCCTGGCAGAGTAAGAGAAGAAAATAGTAAGGGAGCCTAGGTGCTATGAAAAAGCCATTCAGGAGAACATGGACCAGTATCCACCACAAGAAAAATAAAGTCCAGGTATACTAAGCCTGGGTGCTTAAACTACCACATGAAAGGCTTCCAAACTATGGGTGAGGATAGGTTCTGCTGCTGGATGCCCAATAAATAACTCAAGGACAGCCTCAAGAAACTAGCAAATATTGGACGCTGGAGCCACACTTGGCTAAGACTGCACAGGGCCTGTGAAGTCACCTTGGCCTCTGTTCAAATCCAGGCTCCTCCCAAGTCTCAGTTTTCCCATATGCAAAGCAGGAACATCTTTTTTCAGAGGGAGATGGTGTGAAGAATAGATGTGATGAGGCCAAAGAAAAAGGGGCTGTTAGTATTCTTATTTGTAACCATGATAAATTATTCTAAGAGTGGGTCAAGAGTTAGGGCACCAGAAGTAAAAATTTCTCAGTGAGTGTTCTAGTGGGATGGGGCTCACTCCAGCAGACCTACCAGCGCACAGCTCAGGGATGCAGTGTCTGGACCGCTCCCTCACTGAGTAGGTGGGATGCCCTGTGCAGGCCCTGAGGTCCACGGCCTGGCCTCTTCAGCCCTTTGTCACATGCAGGCCCACCCAGGTGCAACTTTCTTAAAAGGACAGGTGGTAGGAATCTGATCCCTACTTCCTGGCACACTTTTCCTTTGGGAGAGAGAGGGCTACCATAGTTCTCTCCAACTATCCTCATCTCTCACCTCCTTTTCCTGTGAGCCAGTATCGGATTGCAATTTTTAATACCACAGCATGCTTTTGCAATTTAAATCTTTTGGCCTAATTCACCCTTCTCCTCCACAACGCAAGCTTCTGGGCATGCGTTTGTGGTCACTGTTGGCAGGAGACACTCCCTTCTTCTATGTGTCTGCTTTTTATGATCCCTTTTTACACTTGATCTTAGCCAAAAGGCTACATATTGCAATAATAAAAAAGGGTAGTTCCTGGATAAAAGCACACCTAAAGAGAACAATCAGTCTTCACCAACAAGAGCAAAAATGATCAGAGTACTTTCATGATCTCTCATTTGGAAAAAAATTGTGCTTTTGTGTTCAGGAGCTATTTTTATAAAAAAGCTATTTTGGGAAATTTTAATGTGGCATTACAGTACTCAGGAGCTTTACATTTTATTAAATAAGAATCAGAAATTATTTTTAGAAGCTGCAGGAAAGTTGTAAAGAGTTCAACCTGGATAATCTTTCCATTGAGAACTTTCAACTGACAGAGGGGAAAATCCCAACAAGACCTCCTATGTGTGGAAATAAAGACCACTCAAAATAGAACAAGCAAAGGCTATTAATTGAGAGCTTACTATATCAAGGGAGCCAGCAACCATCACTTGTGTTTGGCAGAGACTCAAAGGAAGGCAGAGGTGTGGGAAAGCTTAACAGTGGATAAAAGAGGAGACTTTAGGCATGCCTTGATTGGAGGCTATTAATATGGGGAGGCTGGAGGCTGGCTAACAGGAAGCCAGATATCTTTGTAATTGGTTAGGGGAGCATGTTTGGCTTTCTATGGTTGCTCCTAAATTGGAAGCGGGGAGAAAAATTAAGGAATCTCTCAGTTCTTTATCAAGACCTGGGTATTTTGGGTCAATTGTTACAGGGATATCAGTTTAGCCTCTTGGACTGGCTGCAGTAGATATTGCCCAGCTTCCTAGGCTGAGTGGGCCAGTTTCCTGGTTTGGTTATTGTTAATAGTGGGTCAGAGTTTCCTGGACATTGTCCATTCGTATATCAACCTCTTATATGTGTCAGACACAGCACAGGGTGATATGACTACAAAAGTTAGTGTAGTATAAGTATATAGTGTAGTATAAGTTAATGGAAAACACCCTTGATATTTCTGTTTTTTCACTAGACCAGCATTTCATTAGGCCAGCCAATGATCAGGATGGAAGAAAGATAATTTTTCATTGCTATCATCCTGTTTTCTTGACCTCACTCCTCTTTCCTCCCTGTCACAGGAAAATCAGCAAAAGTCAGGATATTGGGAAATTTAACTGTACACTTTAAAAGGGTGAATTTTCACAGAGATAGAAAGTAGATTAGAGGTTCCCATGGATGCAGGGAGGGAGAAAGGGGGAGCATTTCTTTGGGGGGGGAGGGGAAATAGTATTCAGACATTTATCTAGTTAGCCAAAATAATTAAAACCACCCTGAGATTTTAGATGGTCATAAATCAGGTATCATTAACCACAAAACTCTATTGACATAATTTTATGGTATAAAAATTATAATAAAAAACATATATATATTAGAAAAGTTAGCAGAAATTGCCATGACATATATAAAAAAGGGCACCATTTCTTGATTATATAAAACTTGCGTTAAACTTGTCAAGTGAGTTAATTTTTTAAACTTTTTATTGTGGTAACAAATATATAGCTCAACTTTTTTTTATTTTTAACCACTTTTAAGAATACAATTCAATAATATTATATTAATGATTTTCACAATATTGTGCTACCATCACCAATATTCATTATACCCACTTCTTCAATTGCTTCAAACAGAAACTCTTTACTGTAGTATACAAACAGCATCTCCTACCTGACCTAGGATTGATGTCACTCTGCCTCCCTGCTCTACATGCCCCCACACTCTCTTAACCCAGGTATCCCTCCCCATAACTCCTTAGAAGCACACCAAGCTTTAGCTGCTATATCCTTGAACGCTGCCAGCCTTCAGCACATTTTAAGAAAAGAGCACATACCCAGATGTTTTCCCAAAACTTGCATGCAAGTATATGAAATTCACCCACCTTTATCCTCAGCCCTATATAATCTGAAGAACCATTGCCATAGGTGCGGGCATGCTGGTGTGAACTTCTTGCTGTTTTGCTCTCTAAGGTGAGGGAGCTGCAGCTCTCTGTGTGTCTCCCCGCTCCCACCCCACCCCAAAATACTGAAAGACTGATCACCCTGGTGTTCAGTGCCTCTGTCTTTGGAATCCTAACAGGCCCTATTATGGGGTGGTTAGGGGCAGTCCCAGCTGGATGTCCCCCTATTCTTTCTGGGTGAGTCCTGCTGCTGGTTCAGTGGGCTACAACAATTGGCATATTTGGCAGGATTCCAGAGAAATGGGCTGGGGAAGAAAGAAACTGACTAGAGAAATCCCAGGCTGGTCATAGGGGTCTATGTGGGGGCTCTATTGCAGGTCTTTTAGATGCCTGCGTGCTGCCCGGGGAGTACTCTGATGCTCCAAAAACATCATGGGTCTTGCTTCCCTTCTGGAAAGACTAAAACTTCACTCAGCCTGCTGCAAGGAAGCCAAATGGTTGATGGCTGGGGTAGGGTGGTCCCTCTTGTGGGCAGTAGGAGTGGCTACTGAAACACAGTTAAAAACTGAGGCCGGAGTAGTAAACTAAAGTAAAAGGACATTTGGAGCAGACATGAGGTCAATGGCAACTTTGCAGGTAACTGATTGCAGAGAAAGTGGAAGAAGGGGCTAAACACTTTGGCCTACCAGTATATAAAAAGGTGTGGGAAAAGGCTCCCTAAAGTGAAAATACAGGCTTTAGTGAAGGTTTCCAATTGGGATGCAAAGACGTGGAATCCTGCAGAAAATGGAATTGGGTCTGATGAATGGGTTGAGGTGATCAGTTGGGAGGACTGGGGGAGTAAGGGAGGACCTCTACTTGCACCTCCTCTTATAAACAATAAGAGAACTTAGTCCAATGAGGTGGGAAAGGGGCGGGGGTGGAGGGGGTGGCAGCACAATGGGGGCTCTTCTCTGTGCCTTCCTCCTCTTTTCTGACTCTCTCAGGCCGCAGGCTTTGGGTTAGCTGTGGTGGGAGCAACAGTGCCGCAGAGCAGAAGGCATCCAGAATGCTCAGTAGGACAGTCTGGTGCCTCCCCTCTGGCCCCACTAGAACACCTGCAGTGGCCTCTTGGACCAGGCCAGGGCTGGGAGTAGTACCCTCAGCCTTGCAGTGGCAATGGAACGGGAGGTCTGACGACTTTATCATCTGTGGGCTAAACACCAAGATGGGGTGGTTGCCCAGGAACTGTTGGCATCAAACAGGCTTCTAAAGCCAAGGATGGTGCCAGCCCTTTCATTTCCGGTGTGACCCAAACCTCTGCCCAGGGCATCTACAGTGGACCTTCTAGGTTCTCTCCCAAGGATATCTACATAGCTCTACCATCTGTCATTGATTAGTGGCCAGGTACCTGGCTGCCTTGAGTTCACTTTTAGAGTATATGTAGAACACTATATGGATAATATTTTGCTAACCTCTGTAGACTCAAGTTTTTACAGAAAGCCACAGAGAGGGTTCTTGAAGCACCTCCAGAAAAGAGGATAGGTGATCAACCCTCAGAAAATATAGGGAGCAGGAAACACTGTCAAATTCCTGGGGGTAGTATGACCAGGTAGGATTCTGTAATGGATAACTTCAAGGTCTAAAACGGAAAATTTTAAGCTATACATATTAACCACAGAACAATGGGTCGGCACCTCGCCTGAAGGCGCCCACCTGCTAAAAGCTAAAACCAGCTAACTGCAAAAATTCGCTTCTGTACTAAGTGTGCTTGCTTGCTGTGCCAAACCAAATTAAGAGTTATAGAACTGAACATTTCTTTCTTTCAAACTCCTAAACTATCCAGAATATTATAAAAGCCTTGTACGTTGGTTTCTCGGGGCCTCACACCTGTGTTCAGGTCTGAGTGCCCAGCCGTTAAAATAAAGGTTCCTGAAAACTAACTGGCTCTCCTGGGTCTGGTTAAAATTGTCTCCGAAGTCCTTCGTACTTCAATTCCTGTTTTACCATCTACTGTGATAAATAAAATCCGAGCTTACCCCTACCCATAGATTTTTACTGGGCAATTGGAGGACAGTCACTTCTCATTTGGCACAACGCCTGCCCCCTAGTATAGTCTAATAAAAAAGGAGCAGTATGGGATTGGGAACACAAGGAAAAAGAGGCATTTGACAAAGCAAAAATTCTAATAGCCCAAGCGCAGGCCCTACAAACAGTGCCTCCATAGTGACCATTTGAGTTAGATGTCTCCATCACAAAGGACAGAATGGGGTAGACCCTATGGCAAAGGAATGGAAAGACACAGAAACCCACAGATTTTAGTCTCAACTCTTCAAAGGAGCTGAGTAATCCTATACCATCCTAGAAAAGCAATTCCTAGCAGTGTACCAAGCTTTCTTACAGATACCATCACAGGGGATATGGCAGTGGAAATAGAACACAAATGTCCCATTAAGGAGTGAGTAGAGGGGTTTCTTCCTGCTATCCAAGGACAATTTATACTTTAGAGCAGGGGTTCTTAACCAGGGATCCAAGTGGGCCCGTGGAAAGATTTCAGGGAGTCTGTGAGTTTAAATTAATTTTGAATAATTCTAAAATTTAATTTAAAGACATGCCAATGTTGAGTGTCATAAAACTATCTGCCGCTACATTCTGAGAAGGGGTCTGTGGTTTTTCACTTGACTGGCAAAGGGGTCTGTGGAACAAAAAAGGTTAAAAATCCCTGCTTTAGAGGATTCTTTTTTTTTTTAATTTTTAAATTTCTTTTTAAAGATACTTAGATTACATAAATGTTACATAAAAAATACAGGGGATTCCCATATGCCTTCCCATATGCCCGGCTCCCCATACCTCCCCCATTTTCCCCATTAACATCCTTCATTAGTGAGACACATTCACTGCAATTGATGAATATATTTTGGAGCATTGCCACTAATCGTGATTAAAGTTTACATTGTAATTTACACTCTCTCTCACCCAATTCTGTGGGTTAGCAAGATATGTAAAAACCTGTATCTGTCATGGTAATGTCATTCAGGACAATTCCCAAGTCCCAAAAATGCTCCCATATTACACTTGTTTTCCCCTCTCTCTGCCCTCAGAAACTCCAGTGGCCACTGCCTTCCCATCAATGATATAATTTTTTCCATTGCTAGAATCACAATAAGTTTACAGTAGAATATTAGTAAGTCTACTTTAGTCCATAGTTTATTCCCCAATCTTGAGGATTCTGGGATGGTGATGCCCACTCCACCTGTAATTGAGAGGGGGCTTCAGTCCCATATGGGTGATGGATGGGACTCTCTTGCAGTTTTATACTCTCAGTTCCTTGGTGTGGTGGTTGTCCATCATCACCTCCTTGTTAATTGTCCTGGGTGAGTCCAATGAACTGGAGAGTAAGTGTTGCAACTCCATTGAGGTTCAGTGCCCAGCTGGCACATGGGCAGCCCAAAGATTCAAGTCTCTTGGACGTATACCTCCCAACTCCAGCACCAACTATAGGTTCAAATAGAAGGGACAGAATAGTCATGTTTAGGGAAACCATAACTGAGTCCAACTCTGTCACACTGGGGAGCACAAACTCCAAAGTAGGGCCTACTGGCAAGGCACCAAACTCGTGAGCTATCTGCTCTGACCATAGTGCCTAGGTGTTTTCAGAGCCGTCAAGAGCCCCACTATGTGAGGTAGTGTCTAATTTGGCAGTCAATGAGATCCTGCTGAGTCGTGCATAAGCATAACCTCTGGAATGTCCTCCTGACTCACTGTGAAGTCTCTTAGCCATATAAACTCATTTGTCTTTACCTTTTCCCCCTTTTGGTCAAGGTCTTTTTCCAGTTGCACTGCTAGTTGGTGCTTGGTAGCAATCCATCGGTGCCAGGGAGGCTCATATCTGGAAGTCACGTCCCACGCTGGGAGGAAGGTAATATATTTATATGCTGAGTTCAGCTCAGAGAGAGGCCACATTTAAGCAACAAGGAGGCTCCCAGGAGGGAACTCTTAGGCACTCTATAATACTAGGCAAAATTTCAATTTCAAGAGTAAAGGTTCATAAGGACAGTCATCAACATTAAGGGCCTGTCAATGGACCATCCTCCTTCACTAGTCATTGCCCTTGTACTCGGGGGAGGAGGATTATTCTTTCGTTATGGTTTGCATAGCAAATATTCTTCTCATTTTGCCATTTGCATTTAACTTTGCTTTTTACGGTTTTTGTTATGCAGAAATTAAGATTTTTATGTTGTTTATCAATATTTTCTATTATGACTAGTGAATTTTGAGTCATGCTTACAAAGACCTTCTCCCCTCCAAGATTAAATGAATTTTCTCATATTTTATTCTAATAACTTTTCGGTTTCATTTTTTTCACATTTAAATCTTGGATTTCTTTGCAGGCAGTGCATTGTTAACCACTAGGCTAGAAAGGCTATAGAACTGTGCATTTCAAACATTTCTTCTCAAATCAGATTTTTCTTTAAATTAAATCTTATCCTATATATAGCAGAGATGGTAGTAGAGCTGCCCTGGTGGTGTAGAGAATACTTTGCAACTCTTGCCCTCCCCATAGACCCCATGGCCCCTCCATAGAATCCTTAGGATTTCTGTTAGCAAAGTGAAAACCACAGATATCTGAAAAACATCAACTAGACTAGAAAGTTTGATGAGAAAATAATTAAAAGGACTTTCCCCCTTATCTTGGTGTTTGGCTTTTTTTTTTTTTTTTAATGAGGTGATAAGAGGTCCTCCAACAGCATTGGAGGACTGGAGAGGATTTAAGATTCCATTTCTCTCCTGGCTCATCCTTCTTAAGGATAATTCAATTCTGCTGTGTCTGTTTATTTGAAAATACCCTTCTGATGTTATGTGATCATTGGTATGGTGGAAAAAGTGTGGATGATGGTGTCACATATGGGCTCTAGTTCTGAATACTTACTAACTGTGCAACCTTGAGCAAGTTATTTCTCAATAATTAGTTCATTCATTTCCTTCATTTGTAGCAAATATTTGAGTGCTATGTATGTGGAAGACACCGTGGTAAGTGCTGGGGATATAAAGGTGAAGATGATAGAAATGGCATTACCCTACATTATAGTGTAATCAAATAACTATAATTATCAGTTAATGATTCATATAACATCTTCAAAGGAGTATAGAGTCCTGTGAAAATGAAGAACAGGGAGGCTCAACTCTGGGAATGGGTTGTTCAGGAAAACCAAGGAAGTCAATTTCAGTTTGTTAGGTAAGGAAGAACTGGAGGCAAAGGGAGGGTATAAGGCTTTCCAGCAAGTGGAAGTGGAATAGCAATAGCAATGCATAGGCCCTGAGGCCTGAGGAGTTTGGTATATTTGATAACAGAAAGGAAGGCCAATATCCAGATAGTAAACATCTTCACTGGAGCGTCTGTGTGGAAAATGGGTGGGGGGCAAGAGTGGATTTGGGGATACTAGTTAGGAGACTACTGAGTAGTCTGGGCAAAAGAAATTATTGGCCTGGAACACGGTGATGGCAGTGGAGAGAGATAAATAGAGGAGAGATCTACAGTGGGAGGTGGTGCAGACAGAACGTTTTGCTAGGAGAGACAAGAGTGTTCACACAGAAGTGTTCCCAGGTTTCTGCAAGAGCTACCAGGTGGTGTCATCTACTGAGATGGAGAATTCTAAAAAAGGAGCAAGTATGGGGCAAGTATGTGAGAGTTAAGGCACCTCTCACATCCGAGCAAGATGACACATCCTTAAGAAGGTAGTGGAATGGGGCTGCAGTTGTGGCGGCATGCAGAGGTCATTCTGCTGATGTAATATTGAGAGCCACGGCAGACACAGCAGGAAGGCTGAGGCAAGAGAGGCAAATCACTCTTCTTCGCGGAGCACCAGACAGAGGTGTTGTAACTCCTAAGCCAGAACGTTCCCTGGATCTTCTAAGCACTGCCAATAGGAGTGTCAGCAATGTCTCCGTGCTTTTGAAGCCTTCCTTCTTTCTGCGGTTACTGATTACTAACAGTTATAATCATTTCTGAAGTAACCGTTTCTTAATTATTGAATTCTTATCCTACTTTGGATTTTATTTTACTAGATTATTTTATAACCATTCCTTACTATTTTTGCGTTTTATTTATATTATTTATCTTATATTTTAATTAAACGATTACTCGGTTATTTTATAACCATTCCTTAATTATTGAATTCGTAGCCTACCTGGAATTTTTATTTTCTTTTCACCTAAGCTCCGTGGTTGCCTGAGTTTTGTCTGAAAGACAGCACTTACCGGCTGATTGCCGCGCGAGACTTTTGCTCGCGCGATCCCCAACGCGGAGCCCGGGAGCCAACCAAGGCCCGCGCGGGGCGGAACGACCTGCAGGTTCCCGACGGGAGAGGACAGCCCAGCGTCCGCATGGGGCGCACCCTGGAGGAAGTTCCGCCCCGCCGCGCCGCGCGCTACTCAAAAACGGGGCGCGGCGGGGCGGGGCTGGCTGTACGCGGCCTTTCGGAGCCTAGCGGAGCCGGTGCGCCGGTAAATGTCCCGCCCCGGGCCGGAGTACTCGCCAATTGCCGCGCGCCAATTGAGGCGAGCCGGGCGGGGACGGTAGCGTGGCGGGGTGTGGCGGATCTGGCGGAACGGTATTCCAGCGCCCTGAGGAGGCAGTATATTTGGAAATGTCTCTAGGCGGCCGCGCTGGCGGCGCGAAGGTATGCTGTGGGCGGGAGCCGCCGCTTCGCCGCTCGCGCCCACGCGCCATGTTTCCCGCGAGCGCTCGCTAGCCGGCGGGTCGGCGTGCCCAGCTGCGTCCGGTTTTCGTTGGCGGACTCGGGTGCTAGGGGCGAGAGGGTGGTGCCTGTGACTGGCAGGCACGGCCGGGGCGGGCAAAGGGAAGCCCGGAAGAGGTCGCGGCCGGTGCAGTTTGCGGGCGTGGACCGAGCCCGTACTCCTAACCGAGATGTGCGGCGTCAGTCCTCCACCGGCCACGAACTGTGGGGCTCAGCGGTCGAGGTCGATGCAGAAGGCAAGGAGACGAGCTCTACTGGAGATGTACTGCGAAAGTGGGCGACTAGGAGTTGAACCTGGATCTAGTGTGTGAGACGGTTGTTTGGCAGTTCTTTTCATTTTCTTTTCTTGAGTTTTTCATGTAACACTCCCAGACAGCGGTAGATCTTTGAAGTGGCTGTTCATTTCCCCCCATTTATCACTGTTGTCAAACTTCCCTTTCCATCCTAAACTTTTTCTGACTCATTCACTTCGTATCACGGTGGAGAAGAATCCGAAGCTTACCGCTCCCAGAGAATGTATTTCACTGCCTACCACAGAGTAGGTGTTCAGTAAATATTGCATGAATAATGTTTAAATGATTGCACCTGCATTTGTGAGTACATCCTTCCCGTACTTTTAATTTTTATTCTGGTGACTGCCCTTAATCTTTTTAAAGCTACGTCTGAGGTCCTTGCTTCCAAATGTGCTTGTCTTATGTTAAAACAAAACAGACAAACAAAAAACAAACAAACAAACAAAAAAAGGAAGCAAACACAGTGCCTCCTTTTTTTAAGTTAAAGTTTTAAAACTTGAGCAGTTCTAGGTTTGCAGAGAAATCATGCAGAACGTTCAGAGTTCATATAAATTCCCCCTTCTACAGTTTTTCCTACTAACATTTTGCATTAGTGTGGTATCTTTGTTACAGTTGTTGAAACAATATTATTATAATTATATTACTAACTGTAGTTTATAGTTTACATTAGAGCACACACTGTGTCGTATAGTTCTGTTCTGATAACATATATACAGTTAAAATTAATCATTTTAGACACTTCGAAGTATACAATTTACTAATGTTAAATACATTCACAATGTTATGCCACCATCACCACCATCCATCACCGAAATTTTTCCATCACCCCAAACAGAAACTTGCTACCAGTTGAGCATTAACTCCCCATTGTTCACCTCCACCCTTATACCTGATAACCTGTATTCTAATTTCTGGCTATGAATTTGCATATTCTAATTATTTCGTGTAAATGTGATCATATCATATTTGACTTTTTGCACATGCCTTATTTCAATCACCATGATGTCTTCAAGTTCAATCAACATGATGTCTTCAAGGTTCTTCATTTTAGCATGTATTGGAACTTCATTCCTTTTTATAGTTGACTAATATTCCATTGTATATGTATAATGTATTTTGTTCATCCACTCTTCTGTTAATAGACACATGTTACTTCTACCTCTTGACAATTGTGAATAATGCCACTGTAAACCTTGGTGTACAAGTATCTGTTTGAGTCAGTAGAGGTGGGGTTGCAGGTCATATGGAAATTCTGTATTTAGCTTTCTGAGGAACTACCAAACTGTTTTCCACAGTACCTGCTCCAACACTTTGTATTTGTTTGTTTATTTTTCAATAGTAGCCATTCTGGTGGGTGTGAAGTGGTATCTCATGGTTTTGATTTGCATTTCCTTAATAGCCCAGTGGTGGTCAGCATCTTTTCGTGTGCCTTTTAGCCATTTGTATATCCTCTTTGGAGATATTCTATTCAGGTCTCTTGCCAGTTTTTTAATTGGGTTCTTTGTCTTTTTATTGTTGTGTTGTAGAATTTCTTTTCTTTTTCTTTTTAAAGGTACCTGTGTATTTAATTTATTTTTAAATTAAATTAAATTTTAATTTTATTTTATTTTACCAGGGCTGGGTATGTGGGAAGCTGGTGCTTAACCACTGAGCCACATGGATTCCCTGTAGGATTTCTTTATATATTCTAGATATTAAACCCTTATTGGATATGTGGTTTCCATATATTTTTCTCCCATTCAGTAGATTGTCTTTTCACTTTTGTGACAAAGTCTCTTGAGGCACATTCTCTGAATCTTCATTTCATTATAATATTTGAAGTCACTCTCTCCTGTATTTTCCTTTCAACCTGCATAACTCCCTTTAGTAATTCTTGTAAGGTAGGCCTTTTGTTGATAAACTCTCCGTTTCTGTGTGTCTGTGTATATTTTAAACTCTCCTTCAGTTTTGAAGGACAGTTTTGTTGGATAGAGAATTTTCAGGCTGGCAGTTTTTCTCTTTAAGTACCTTCAATATATCATACCTCTGCTTTTTTGCCTCCATGGTGTTGATGAGAAATCGGCACTTAGTTTTATTACAGTTCCTTTGTAGGTAACGAATTGCTTTTCTTTTGCTGCTCTCAGTTCCTCGTTCTTTATCTTTGTATTTGACATTCTCATGTGTCTTGGAGTAGGTCTGTTAGGATTTAATCTGTTTGGAGTACTGTAGCAGTTTGGCATTATGAATTCCAAAAATAGTTATTGGAATATGTTTGTAAACTGGTCTGTCAGAGGTATCACTTTTAATTGATTAAATTATGATTAGAACTTTCATTGGGCCATGTTGGTAGGGCATTAAGTCCCTGCCCAAGGGGTGGGGACTCACAGAGAAAAGATATGGCAAAGGACAGAGTTGGGAGTTTTGAGCTGGAGCCTAGAAAGTGAACACACAGGAGAAGAACACAGAGGAATAGAGACAGCTCCTTAGTCATGGCCGAAGCCTTGGGGAGAGATACAGAGCCGTTTGCCTGATAGTCTATAGCTGGCCTTGTGGAGAGAGCCACAGCAGCTGAGCCTTGAGAGAAATGGAGCCCCAGGAACAGAGGAACCCAAGAACTCTTGGCAGTGTCGGCAGTCATCTTGCCCCAACACGTGGCATTAGACTTTGGTGAGGGAAGTAACTTACGCTTTATGGCCTGGTAACTGTAAGCTTCTACCCCAAACAAATACCCTTTATAAAAGCCAACAGATTTCTGGTTTTTTGCATAAGCACCCCTTTGGCTGACTAATACAAGTATATTGTGCTTCTTGGACTTGTATATTTATGACCTTCATATGAGTTGGGAAATTTTGGGCTGCTATTTCTTCAAATATTATTTCTGTCCCTTTTCCCTTTTCTTCTCCTTGGGCACCCATGATGTATATGTTTGTGTGCTTCATGCTGTCATTCAAATCCCCGAGACACTGCTCAATTTTTCTATTATTTTCTCTGTCTGTTCTTCTGACTGTATGATTTCAATTGTCCTCTCTTCTAGTTCACTGATTCTTTCTTCTGCCTGTTCAAATCTGCTGTTGTATATTTTAATCTCTACCATATTGCCTTTCATCCCCATAATTTTTGTTAGGTTTCTTTTTAATACTTTCAAATTCTTCTTAATGCTCACTTTGTCTTTTTAGTATCCTTTATCTCTTTATGCATATTTTCCTTCATCTCCTTGAATTGATTTAGGAGATTTGTTTGAACTTCTTTGATTAATTGTTCCAAATTCTGTGTCTCCTATGAATTTTTAATTTGTTCCCTTTGACTGGGCCATATCTTACTGTTTCTTAGTATTACTTGCAATTTTTTGCGGATGTCTGGGCATATGATTATCTAGATGAGTTAACTCAGAAGATCAGTTTCTCTTGTCTAGGATTTCTTGATTGACTTTGTGTTAAGGCTCTTCTTTGATGCTTGGTTCAACTTATTCTGGACCGTTAGAATAGCCTGAGTTTAACTGATTAGATTTTCTCAGCTCTTCTTCATCTGATTATTATTGCCCTGGGTATATGGTATAATTGTTAAGATTGTACTTTTTATGTAATTGTTTTACCTCCAGGAGAAAGCCTCTTTCCTCTATTCCTTTTACAGGGATCTTGATATGTTCTGTTTGTTTTTGTGCAGATTTTTTCCCTCTCCTCCTATGATTTGTTTAAAGAAGGGTGGGTCACTCCAGAAAAGTCTGATTTGCATTTAGTGCATGGGTTCTTAACCTTTTTTTCCCCACAGACCCCTTTGCCAGTCAGGTGAAAACCACAGACCCCTTACTAAGTCCACACTATATTATTTAATAAATGTATACACCCGTCCCCAAAAGAATAATATTTTTAAAAATTTAAATTCAAGTTCATGGACCTCTTGTTAAGAACCTCTGATTTAGGGAGTCCAGCCCACATTAATTGGTTTAAGGGATTGCAGCACTTGTGGTTTCTCCCCCCCCCCACACACACACACCACTGGCCTTTTTTTATGTAGCAACTTCTCAGCAGGTAGTGTTCAGCCAGGGTCTCTGCAGACTTGTGTCTCTGTGCTTGAATATGCTCGAGGTTCTAACTCACTGTTGTCAAAGCATCTATAATCTGTGTCCCTGGTGTGAGGGACCTGGTTGCTGTCTCTGGAGAACTCCAAACTGAGCATGGGACCATGTGAGGGGGTGGGGAGAGGACTGGCTGGTCCAGGACAAAAGTTTTCTACCTGATATTTGTCTCTTTTTTCGATTCAGCCTTTGATGAGTCCTACTCCAGTCTCTACTGCCCTCCAGAGTTCTAAGCAAGTGGAATTTGTCCTTATATTAGCTGAATCTTTGGGGTAGTTTTTTCAGGGAATGTCTTATGTCACCATGTTGATAATGTCACCTAGTGCCTCCTTTTTTTTTTTTTTTTTTAATTTTTATTTATCTCTACCCACCCCCTTGTAGTTTGCACTTGTTGTGTCTGTCGTCTTTGTTTCCTTAGGGGGCATCAGGTACCGAACCCGAGACCGCTGATGTAGGAAGGAGGTACCTAATTGCTTAAGCTACCTCTGTTCCTTGCTTTTTTGTGTCTCTCATTATGTTTTTCTTTTTGTGTCTCTTGTTGCATTTTCTTATTGTGTCAGCTTGCCATACCTGCCCGTCATGCTAGCTCGCTGTCTTCTTTAGGAGGCACTGGGAACCGAACCACGGACCTCCCATGTGGTAGGTGGGAGAGCAATCACTTGAGCCACATCCGCTTCCCGTGCCTCCTTTCTTGACTCATTTTCCTTTTACCCAAAATCTTCCTGAAAAAATAGTCCACATTTAATTGTTTCATATCCTTTTGTTTCCTGGCTTCTGAGATACCCTTGTTAGACAAACTGTCAATTTTGTAACAATTTTAGGGAGTTAAAAAAAAAGCATGTCAAACATTGCTATCAATCGTAAGGCACATTTTGATTTAAGAATTACTAAAGTGTGGGGGAACTGTTCCAAGAACTATAGTAATTTCCTAACTCCTTGAAACCGCAAATCCGATATATGTTATTTTCTCAGTCACAGCAACATTTGATGTATTTACTTCCTTCTTTTATTTCTTTTGTGGCATCTCTAATGTTGCATGCTGATTCTCTTTCTGTCTTGCTCCTGCTCATTTATTTCTTTGATGTCTTTCTGCCGTGTTCTAAATTTTGATCTTGTCTTTCTCACTTTACAGTTTCATATTTTGATGTCACTTGTGACTGCTAGGTAGATGATTTGCAGATCTTTATATCATCCTTGATTGGTCCCCTGAGCTTATTTTAAACTCACTGTATCAAAAAGTCATTCTTAATCCACCTGGCCCTAAAAATTGCTCCTAACTAAGAAATCTTAGGACTTTTGATTTGATACTCACTTCTTTCCTTTTCATTCTGTCAGTTTTCAAGACCCTATCAATTTTTCTTTTCAATAGTTGTTAGTTATCTATTCCTGTATAATAAATTATCTCAAAACTGAAAGAGTTTAAAACAAATGTTTATATAGTTTCTGAGAGTCAGGAATCTGGGAGTGGCTTTGCTGGGTGTTCTAGCTCAGAGTCTCCCTCAAGGTTGTAGTCAAATAAAGGGTCAAATGGGGCTAGTAGATCCACTTCCAAGCTTACACACAAGGTTGTTGGCAAGTCTCAGTTCCTTGCTGTGTTGTATAGGGCAGCTCACAACATGGCAGCTGGTATCTTAGAGAGAGAGGGAGCACCCAGGAGAGTGGCCCCAGTGTCTTTTAGACCTAATTTCAGAAGTGACATACCGGCACTTCTGCCCTATTTTATTAGTCCCACAGACTAACCTAGTACAGTGTAGGAGGGGTCTATAGAGGGCATGAATGCCAGGAGATGAGAATTATAGGGGGACCTTCTTGGAGGCTGACTACCATGATAGTCTTGTCCCATGTACTTTTTTTTTTTTTTAATTTTACTTGAGAAAAAGTATTACTTTAATAAAGTGTATATCTGTTGATTTGTGCATAATAAATTGTATGACTCCCAGTCTCCTACGCATGGGTGGGGACATTTGCTCTCCCCAGGATGGCCCAGAGAAGACCTACCCTCTATAGCAGGGGTTCTTAACCAGGAGTCTGTGGTTCCCAAGGGGTACGTGGAAAGATTTCAGGGGATCTGTGAACTTGAATTAATTTCGAATAATCCTATAACTTAATTTAAAGACATGCTGATGTTGAGTGTCATAAAACTATCTGCTGCTACATTCTGAGAAGGGGTCTGTGGTTTTTACCTGACTGGCAAAGGGGACTGGAACAAAAAAGGTTAAGAACCCCTGCTCTATAGAGTCTAGAGCAATTGTCTGACAGAATTTAGAGAAAACAAACAAACTGACACATGCTATTAGGATGAGGAGAAATCATAGTAGACTTATTGGAACCTGTATCTTAGCTTTGATACATGACATTTTCCCTAATTTCGTAAAAAACAACTACAAACAACTCCAGAACTAGAAATACACAGCAAATAAACTCATTGGAAGAAGAAGAAAAGAAAATAGAAAAATGTATTGTTCTTGAAAAGAAAAATCTATTGTTCTTGGGAAAAAATCATTAATATTGATAAACTTCAGGTCAGACAGTTCAGAAAAAAAAAGAAATAGAGAAGACACAAATGACCAATATTGGGAATAAAAGAGGGATAATTACAACAGATCAACAGACATTAATATATAATGGGACATTATGAACAACTTTATTATTAAATTTGGTATCTTATATGACATGGACACATTCTTGGAAACATAAAAACTTCTAAAGCTAACTTAAGAAGAAATAGGGAGCAGAGGTGGCTCAAGCCATTGGGTGCCTCCCTCCCACATGAGAGGTCCTGGGTTCAGTTCCTGGTACCTCCCCAAAAGAAGATGAGACACAATGAACAGACACAGAGAGGAGACAGCAAGCACAAATCAACGAGGGGCGGGAAGGGGAATAAAATAAATCTTAAATAAAAGAATAGATCACTTAAATAGTTCTGTAGATATTAAAGATATTCAACTCATAGTTAAAAGCATTCCCACAACCTAAGTCCCAGGCCCAGATGACTTTATTGGAGAAACCTACCAAACAAAAAAGAAATAATGCCAATTACTCAAAATGATTTCAGAAAATAGGAGAGGAAGGGACACTTCCCAACTCATTTGATGAGGCCTGTGTTATGCTGATAACAAAACCAGACATACAGACTTCATTAAAAAAATACAGAGTAATATTTTTCATGGATATGGAAAAAAAATTATCTCTTTGTCTTTCATATATTTAATAAATCTTACTACAGTAGAATTTATCTTAGGAGGTTTGTTCAACTTTCAAAAATCAATTATCATAGTGTAGCCTAAAAATGAAAAAATAAACAACACAGGATCATCTCAATAGAGGCAGTAATGCGTTTGTCAAAGTTCAATATCCATATAATCTCTGCATAAACTAATAAAAACTTTCTCAAGATGGTAAATGGTATCTCTTAAAAACTTAAAGCTAATCTCATACTAAATGCTGATAGTGTGTTCCCCTGATATCAGAAATATGGTAAGCATGTCTACTCTCTCAACTCGTTTCACAATTGTACTGGAAGTTCTAGCCAGAGAAACCAGGAAAGAAAATGCAATGCAATGCATATGTATCGAAAGGAAGAAATAAAACTGCCTCTATTCACAGGTGACATAACTGTTAATGTAGAAATCTTGAAGAATCCAAAAATAACAGATCTAATTATTAATTCCATAAGTTTACGTAATATATTTAGTCCATATTAGTGCAACCATACAGTTTTTGGCCTTTTGTTTCCAGCTTGCTTCACTCAACATAATGTCCTCCAACTTCATCCATGTTGTCATATGCTTTATGACTTCATTTCTTCTTACTGCTGCATAATATTCGTCATGTATATACACCACAATTTGTTTATCCATTCATTGGTTGGACACCTGGGTTGTTTCCAACTTTTAGCAATCATGAATAATGCCACTATGAACACCAGTGTGCAGATGTCTGGTCATGTCACTGCTCTTGGTTCTTCTGGGTATATACCTAGTAGTGGTATATTACTGGTAATGGTCACATGGCAAGTCTATATTCAACTTCCTTAGGAACTGCCAAACAGTCCTTCACAGTGACTGTATCTATCATTCTACATTCCCACCAACATCCTTTTCAACATTTACAGTTTTCATTTAGTGTAATATGTGTGAAATGATATCTCATTGGAATTTTGATTTGCATTTCCCTAATTGCGTGATGTTGAACATTTTTTCATGGGAGAAAATATTTGTTATAAGGCTAACATTTTTTTTTTTTTTTTTTTTTTTACCGGGAGCTACCGGGGATCGAACCCTGGTCTCTCCATATGGTAGACGGACATCGAACCTCTTGAGCCACATCCGTTTCCCTATAAGGATAACATTTTTATCACATGATTCTTCGCCATTTGTATTTGTTTTCAAGTCTTTTGCCCAATTTTTTAATCGGGTAGTTTGTCTTTTTATTGTTGATTTGTATGATCTCTTTATATATTATGGATATTAAACCCTTATAGAATATGTGCTCTCCCATTGAGTTGGCTGCCTTTTCACCCTTTTTACAAAGTCCTTTGAGGTGCAAAAGTTTAATTTTGAGGACGTCCCATTTATCTATTTTTTTCTTTCGTTGCTCGTGCTTTGGGTGTAAGGTTTAAGAACTTACTGCCTACCACAAGATCTTGAAGATGTTTTCCTATGTTTTCTTCTAGGAGTTTTATGGTTGTTTCTTTTATATTTAGGTCCTTGATCCATTTCGAGTTAATTTTTGTATAAGGTGTAAGATAGGGGAACTCTTTCTTTCTTTTGGATATGGCTATCCAGTTCTCCCGGTGCCATTTGTTGAATAGACTGTTCTGGCCCAGCTGGGATGATTTGACTGCCTTGTCAAAAATCACTTCACTGAGGGAAGCGGCTGTGGCTCAATCAGTAGGGCTCCTCTTTACCATATGGGAGGCCCCGGGTTCGGTTCCCGGGGCCTCCTGGTGAAGGCAAGCCCGCCCGCACGGCGTGGTTAGCTGACCCAGCGAGCACAAGCAGCAAGGGGGGGATAAATGAATGAATAAATAAAATCTTAAAAAAAAAAAATCACTTCACTGTGGATGTGACAGTCTATTTCTGAGTTCTCATTTCTATTCTGTGGGTCAGTCTGTCTTTATGCCAGTACTATGCTGTTCTTAACAATGTAGCTAAGTAGTATGTAAATTCAGGAAATGAGAGTCCTCCAACTTCGTTCTTCTTTTTTAAGACATTTTTGGCTATTCGGGGCCCCTTACCCTTAAATTTGATAATTGGCTTTTCCATTTCTGCAAACAAAGGCTGTTGGGATTTTTATTGGGATTGCCTTAAATATGTAAATCAGTTTGGATAGAATTGACATCCTAACAATATTTAGTCTTTCAGTCCATGAAAATGGAATGGCTTCCATTTATTTAAGTCTCCTTCAGTTTATTTTAGCAATGGTTTCTACTTTTCTGAATCCAGTTTCTTTATGTATCTTTGGTTAAGTTTATTCCTAAATATTTGATTTTTTTAGTTGCCATTAAAAATTGATTTTTCCCCCTGATTTCCTCCTTAGATTGTACATCATTGTATAGAAATGCTATTGGTTTTTTGTGTTAATCTTGCATCTCACCACTTTACTGAACTCGTCTATTAGTTCTAGTAGCTTTGTTTTGGATTTTTCAGGGTTTTCTAGAAATAGGATCATATCATCAGCAAATAGTGAAAGTTTTACTTCTTCCTTTCCTATTTTGGTGTCTTTTATTTCTTTATCTAACCTAATTGCTGTAGCTAGAACTTCTAGCACAATATTGAATAACAGTGGTGACAGCGGGCATCCTTGTCTTCTTCCTGATCTCAGCTGGAAAGCTTTCAGGCTTTCACTGTTGAGTACAATGCTAGCTGTAAGTTTTTCATTTATGCATTTTACCATATTGAGAAAGCTTCCTTCTGGTCCTATCTTTTGAACAGTGTTTTTTTCAAGAAAGGGTGCTGTATTTTGTCAAATGCCTTTTCTGAGTCAATTGAGAGGATCATGTGATATTTCTTCTTCAATTTATCAATGTGGTTTATTACACTAATTGATTTTCTCGTGTTGAACCACCCTTGCATACCTGGGATAAAACCCACTTGATTGTGGTGTGTAATTATTTTTATGTGCTTTTGACTTAGGTTTGCAAGTATTTTGTTGAGGATATTTGCATCTATGTTCATTAGAGATACTGGTCTGTAATTTTCTTTTTCCTAGTATCTTTTTCTGGTTTTGGTGTAGGGTGATGTTGGCTTCATAGAATGAGTTTGGTAGTGTTCTTTCCTGTTCAATTTTTGGAAGAGCTTGAGCAAGATTGATATTAGATTGTCTTTGAATGATTGCTACAATCACCTGTGAAGCCATCTGGTCCCAGGCTTTTCATCTTCGAGGTATTTGATGACTGTTTCAATCTCTCCACTTGTGATTGGTTTGCTGAGGTCTTCTGTTTCTTCTAGTGACAGCGTAGGTGGTTTGTGTGTTTCTAGGAATTTATCCATCTCGTCTACATTTTCTAGTTTTTTGGTGTACAGGTGTTCATAGTATCCTCTAATGATCTCTAATATTTCTGCAGGGTAAGTGGTAATGACCCCGCTCTCATTTCTGATTTTATTTATTTGTGTCTTCTCTCTTTTTATCTTTGTCAGTCTAGCTAAGAGTTTGTCAATTTTGTTGATCTTGTCAAAGAACCAAGATTGGTTGTGTTGGCTGTCTCTCTCTTTTTTTCTCGATTTCATTTATTTCTGCTCTGATCTTTACTATTTATTTCCTTCAGCATGGTTTTGGATTAGTTTACTGTTCTTTTACTAGTTGCTCCAGGTGTGCAGTTAGAGCTTCAGTTTTAGCTCTTTCTTCTTTTTTTTAATGTAAGCATTGATAGCTATAAAGTTCTCTTTCAGCACAGCCTATTTGGTGTCCCATAGCTTCTGATATGTTGTGTTCTCATTTTCATTTGTCTCAAGATACTTGCTGCATTCTCTTGCAAAATCTTCTTTGACCCATTGATTTAATATTTAAGAGTGTGTTGTTTAATCTCCATATATTTATGAATTTTCTCTTTTTCTGCCCATTATTCATTTCTAGTTTCATCCCATTATGATCAGAGAAAGTGTTTTGTATAATTTGATCCTTCTAAATTTATTGAGACTTGTCTTGTGACCCAACATATGGTCTGTCTTGGAGAAGGATCCATGAGTGCTTGAAAAGAACGTATATTTTGCTGTTTTGGGGTGCAGTGCTCTATAGATGTCTATTACGTCTAGTTCATTTATCATATTATAGATTGTTTTTGTTTTTAATTTATCCTCTGTCCAGATGTTCTATCCAATACTGAGAGTGTTGTATTGAAGTCTCCAAGTATTATTGTAGAGACATCTATTTCTTCCTTCAGTTTTTCCAGTGTGTGTTTCATGTATCTTGGGGCAGTCAGCTTAGGTGCATAAATATTTAATATAGTTATTTTTTCTTGGTGAATTGCCCTTTTTATTAATATACAATGACTTTCCTCATCCCTTACCACAGTTTTGTATTTAAAATCTATTTTGTCCGATATTAGTATTGGCACTCCAGCTCTTTCTTTGTTACTATTTTAATGGAATATCTTTTTTCAACCTTTCATTTTTAATGTTGGCTCATACATTATTTCCCATTCTGACTATGTCTCTTTGTTAAAGGGGCTACTGGGGATTAAACCCAGGACCTCGTACATGGGAAGCAGGTGCTCAACTGCTCCCCAATGAATGTTGGTTTTTTTCGATTTTTTGTTTTTTAGGAGATACTGGGGATCGAATCCGATACCTTGTTCAGGGGAAGCAGGCGCTCAACCACTTGAGCTACATCTTCTCCCCAGTCTATGTCTTTTGATTGGGGAGTTTTTAAATACATTAACATTCTGTATTTACAGTTATTACTGTAAAGGCATTACTTACTCCATTCATTTTGTCCTTTGGCTTTCTGTTGTCATATCGTACTGTTGACTGTCTTTTTTACCCTTTAATTTACCCTTCCTAATAATCTTCATTTTTACACTCTTCTCCAAGTCTCTCACTCTTGTTTTTTCCTTTCAAGCTGCAGCACTCCTTTTGGTATCTCTTGTAATTCTGGTCTTTTGGTAACATATTCTATCAGTTTTTGTTTGTTTTTGAAGTCTTTGAACTCACCTTCATTTTTTTAAAATATATTTTTAAATTAAAGTATATCGTTCATAAATGAGCATACATAAACAATAAGTATAGAGTAAAAGTTGTGAACTTACAAAATAAACATGCATAACATCATACAGGGTCCCATACATCACCTCTGCATCAACACCTGGCATTATCATGAACCATTTTGTTACAAACTATGCAAGAGTGTTGTCAAAATACTACTACTAACTATAGTCCATATCGTACATTTGGTATATTTTTAACCCAACACACCCTATTATTTTTTAAAAATATATTTTTATTACAGAGGTTGTGAACTTACAAAACAGTCATGCACATATGTGGAATTTCCATATAACACCCCTTCACCAACACACCACACTGTAGTGGAATATTTGTTACAGATTATGAGATAATATCGTCAAACTATTACCACTGACCATGGTCCATAGTCACCCTCATTTTTGAAGGACAGTTGTTCTGGATACAGAATTCTTGGCTGGCAGTTTTTCTCTATCAGTATGTTAAATACATCATACCAGTTTCTTTTCACCTCCATGGTTTCTGATGAGAGGTTAGCGCTTAGATTTATGGAGGGTCCCTTGTATGTGATGCTTTGCTTTTCTCTTGCTGCTTTCAGAATCCTCTCTTTATCTCTGATATTTTTCATTCTGCATAGTAGGTATCTCAGGGTAGGTCTGTTTGGATTTATTCTGTTTGGGTTATATTATCCTTCTTGGATATTGATATTTATGTCTTTCCTAACAGTTGGGAAGTTTTTGGTCATTATTTTCTCAAATATTCTTTCTGCCCCTTTTCCATTCCTTCTCCTTCTGGGACACTGATAATGCGTATGTTTGTGTGTTTCATGTTGCCATTCAGTTCCCTGAGACCCTGTTCCTTTTTTTCCATTCTCTTCTCTTTCTGTTTTCCTGTCTTTTCCAGTTCAGATATTCTGTCTTTGAAATCACTAATTCTGTCTTCAAGCAATTCATATCTGCTCTTATGTGCCTCTAATGTATTTTAAATCTCATCCATCATGTCTTTCTTTCCCATAAGATCTGTTAATTTTTTTTGCATGCTTTCAGATTATTCTTTATGCTCACCCAGTGTCTTCTTAATATTCTTTATCTCTTTAGTCATATTTTCTTTGAATTGATTTAGGAGAGTTGTATAATTATCAATGATTAATTGTCTTAAATCCTGTATCTCTTCAGGATATTTGGTTTGTTCCTTTGGCTGGGCCATGTCTTCCTGTTTCCTAGTATGGCTTGTAAATTTTTGCTGATGTCTAGGCATCTGAATATGTTGGTGAATTACTCCAGACAATTTCTCTCTCTCTCTCGCCCCCCCCCCCCAGCTTTTCTTTGATATTGGTTCAACTTATTCTAAATCTTTAAAATTGCCCAGTTTAAGTTTTCAGAATTGGGTCAGGGACTCATTATGGGGCACAGATTTTTCTCCCAGGAGTTAGGGTACACAGAGACCCAAAAGCAGTTTTTGTGCAATTTCCAGACTGGCTAGCAGATGGCGTTCATTGGTGTACCTTTCCATGGAGATGTTTCAGTCTCTGCTTTACTGTGTTTTAGTCTGGCCAGAGCCGAGATTCAGAGCAGGCTTTGCTGGCCAAATTCACTGAAGAGAATCCCACTGTCCCCCGTCCCCCCTTTTCCCTTGTAACAGTTGACAGGAGGAAGCTGTCTGTTTCACTTTCAGCTAGCTGCAGTGAGTCAGGGGTTTTACCCTGGCTTAATATCCTTGGTGGGAGGGGCCTTCCCGGCTGTCCCAGGGGTTTAGTAGCTCATGTTTGTTTTTTGGGTTCTTCATCTCTCTGTCTGTCAACCTCCTAGGATTTGTGTAGCACTGTCCTGGTCTGCTGATCCCTAAAGCAGGTTCCTTGGACAGCTTTTGGTCTTTCTCCATTTTTGTGTGTGTGTGTGTGAGAGTTGAACTCTACCTGCCTACTCTGATGCCATCTTCCCGAAACTCCTTCCCATGTACTTCTTTTTCATTGCTATCCTAACACCCTAGGTCAGGTTCAAACTACATCATGCTTGGGGTATTTATGTGTGGCACTGGTTAGCTTGCTCCCATTCCATCTTCTGAAATGACTTTCTCTTCAGCACCACTTTTATTATATACTGTTTCTGAGCATTAAAATGTATTCTAATTGACTACATAATAATTATTTAGGATTTACCCTGTGCTTTATATGTATTAACTCATTTAATTCTTTCAACAATCCTGTTAGGTAGGAATGTTAGTCTCACTTTATGAATAAGGAAACTAAGGCACAATAGAGAGGCTAAGTAATTTGCCCAAGATCATGTAGTAAATAAGCAAAGAAGCCAGGATTTGAACCAGGCAATCTGCTCCAGACCTTGTTTTTGTTTGGGCTCTTATAGCCTGTTAATCAGAGGTCCTTAATGTTATAATTCTGTCCATTACATATTGTGTAGGTAAACTGTTTTCACTGTAGTTTCTTGCTCATGTTTTTCTTGGTTTGGAATAATGTCATTTCTCCCATTTCTGCTTATTGAAACCCTACTTATCCTTTGAGGCCCACCTCAAATCCCATCTTCACCCTAATAATCCCAAATAAAAGTGCTTTTCTATATTCATGTGGAAGTTTGAGTCACTCTTATAATCTCATATCTTGTATTAGTTTATTTGTGTCTCTTTTTTCCTTTATCCTGTAGACATCGTAAGATTAGAGACTATGTTGTCTTTACCCCATGGTGCACATACAGTAATCCCTTTTACATATTAGATACCTGTTAAATATCAGATGAATGAATGAAAGGGGAACTAGTTTAAAAGATTTGCAAGTATTCTAGCTGTGGGTAGGCCTGAAAAGACCCTAGTCAGAAAACCTGGGCACTGCCACCAGCTCTACAACAACTAATTTTATAATTTTGGACAAATCATATAAATCTTTTGGACTTTTAAGATGAAAGTTGATGTG
This sequence comes from Tolypeutes matacus, assembly GCA_026826555.1. Taxonomy (NCBI): domain Eukaryota; kingdom Metazoa; phylum Chordata; class Mammalia; order Cingulata; family Chlamyphoridae; genus Tolypeutes; species Tolypeutes matacus. The sequence continues at coordinate 229,458 of JAKSZT010054231.1, forward strand.
ATCTTGGACTAAAGCCGTAGAATTGGGAATAGTATGGAAAGGATTGAGTTGATAGATTATAAAAGTAAGCTGAGAGCTGGGGAATTGAAATTGAATAATGAAGAGGGGAGAATTGGTGGTGACTCAAGAGTTGAGCCTATGAGAAATTGTGTTAGGATATCCAGATATGTGAAATTTAAGTCCCAGAGAGAGATTAAGGCAGTCATTTGCTCAAACGGTGAGAGTTTCTTAATTCTTTCTCCCCTCTTCTTCCTCCATAGTAAGCACTTGCCTCATTGTCCCTTAATCTGCTATGACTTTTATCTCCCTTTATGCCTTTATTCTTCCTTTCCGTGCTAAGTAATCCAGAATGAGTACATAGTATTCCCTTTCTCTCTCAGCCACTTGCATTTTGGGATTTCCAGGTCCTTTCCTCACTCTTACAGTTCCTTTTACCTCCTCAGAATGAAATACAGCCCCCTTCTCCCCTTCTTCTCTCTTTTTTCCCACTTAAAGTAAAACTGTCTTGGCAAGATCATGAAAGAGAAAGAAGGGAAGATTGCATTTTCCTGATAACACCTCTTTTTTCTAACCCTTTGTGTCTATCTCACTGTCTTAGTTTGCTAGGGCTGCTAAGACAAATACCATAGAATTGGTTGGCTTAAACAACAGGAATTTATTGTCTCATGGTTTCAGAGGCTAGAAATCCAAAATCAAGATGTCAGCAGGATCAGGCTTTCTTGGAAGTTTGTAGTGTTCTCGTGGTGGCTTGTTGGAAATCTAGACTCTTCCTTTATCACATGGTGATCTATCTTCTCTCTTCTCTGGCTTTTTTTTTTTTTAAATAAAATTTTATTGAAGTATATAATTCAGACATACCCATACATAAACAATAAGCATATAGTAAAATTTGTCAATTTACAAAACAAACACGCATATCAGGGCTCACAGACATCACCCCACCACCAACATCTTGCATTGTTGTGAAACATTTGTTACAAACTATGAAAGAGCATTGTCAAAATATTATTACTACTAACTATAGTCTATATCTTACATTTGGTGTATTTTTTCCCCAACCCACCCAATTATTAGCATCCTGTATTAGTATTATATATTTGTCAGTTTATGAGAGAAGGTTCTTATATTTTTTTCTGTTAACCACAGTCCATATTCCATCACTGGCGCTGTGCTCTCTCTATTGAATGGACTTGGAACTTTTTTGAAAATCAATTAACCTTAAATTTAAGAATTTATTTCTATACTATCTATTGTTCTAAATGCCTGTCCTTATTGCAGTACCACACTCTCTTGCTTATTGAGCCTGGTTTTAAATTTTGAAGTTGGGAAGTGTGAGTCTCTAACTTGTTTTCTGTTCCAAGATAGTTTTGTTATTCTGGGTTCCTTGTATATCCACTATGAATTTTAAGATCAGCTTGTCAATTTCTGCAAAAAAAAAAAAAAAAAAAAAAAAGCCAGATGGGATTTTGATAGGGATCAGGTTGAATCTGTAAGTCAATTTGGGGGGTATTGCCATCTTAGCAATATTAAGCCTTCTAATCCATGGGCATGGAATGTCTTCATTTATTTAGATTTTCTTTAATTTCTCTCAACAATGTTTTGTAGCTTTCAGCATATTTTTTTGTACCTTCTTGGATAAATTTATTCCTAAGTGTTTTATTCTTTTTGATGTTAAGACTGGATTTTTAAAATTTCATTTTTGGATTGGTCATTGCTAGTACATATAAATTATAATTGATTTTTAAATGTTGAGGTGTGTCCTACAACTTTATTAAGTTCATTTTTTAGTTCTAATAGGTTTCTTATGGACTCCATGGAAGTTTGTATATACAAGATCTTTGTCACAGAAATAGTTTTACCACTTCCCTTCTATTCTGGATGTCTTTTATTTCTTTTCTTTGCCTAATTACCCTGACTAGAATATCTGGTACAGTGCTGAAAAGAAGTGGCAAGAACAAACTTTATTGTCATGTTTCTAATCTTAAGGAGAAGGCATTTACTGTTGATCATTAATGATGATGATGTTCATTGTGGGCTTTTTATAGATAATTCTTTATCAGGTTTCTAGTGTGTTGAGAGTTTTTATCATGGTAGGATCTTGTTTTTTGTCAAATGCTTTTTTTATTTTTAAAATTTTTATTGTGGTAACATATATAGGCATATGTCAGAGATAGTCAAGTATATAATTCATACATGCACGTAATTCATACATGCACGTTCAGTTCCAGACCACCACAATAAAGTGGATATCGCAATAAAGTGAGTCACATGAATTTTTTGGTTTCCTGGTATTTATAAAAGTTAAGTTTACACTATACTGTAGTCTTTTAAGTGTGTGATAGCATTATGTTTTTTTAAATCAATATACATACCTTAATTTAAAAATTCTTTATTGCTAAAAAATGCTGATCATCATCTGAACCTTTAGTGATTTGTAATCTTTTTGCTGGTGGGGGGTCTTGCCTTGATGTTGATGGCTTCTGGGATCAGGGTGGTGGTTGCTGAAGGTTGAAGGTAGCTATGGCAGTTTCTTAAAATAAGACAACAGTGGTGGTTGCGGCACTGTTTGATGCTTCCTTTTATGAAAGATTGCTCTGTGGCACGTGATTGCTATTTGATAGTATTTTACCCACAGTAGAACTTCTTTCTAAATTGGAGTCAGTCCTCTCAAACCCTGCTGCTGCTTTATCAACTAAGTTTATGTAATATTCTAAATCTTTTCTTGTTATTTCAACAGTGTTCATAGCAAATTCACCAAGAGTAGATTCCATATCAAGAAACTACTTTCTTTGCTCATCTGTAAGAAGAAGCTCCTCATCTCTCACAGTTTTATCATGAGTTTGCAGCAATTCTGTCACATCTTCAGGCCCCACTTCTCATTCTAGTTCTCTAGCTCTTTCTAGAACATATGTAGTTACTTCCTCCACTAAAGTCTTGAATCCCTCAAAGTCATCTATGAGGATTGGAATCAGCTTCTTCCAAACTCTGTAAATGTTGATATTTTGACTTTCTCCCATGGGTCATGAATGTTTTTTAATGGTATTTAGAATGGTGAATCCTTTTCAGAAGGTTTTCAATTTTCTTTGCCCAGATCCATCAGAGGAATCACTATCTATGGTAGAGATAGTCTTACAAAATGAATTTCTTAAATAATAAGACTTGAAAGGATGAAATGACTCCTTGATCCATGGGTTGCAGAGTGGATGTTTTGTTAGCAGGCATGAAACCAGCATTCATCTCATTGTATATGTCAAACAGAGCTCTTGGATGACCAGGTGCATTGTCAGTGAGCAGTAATATTTTTCTGAGCAGTAGGTTTCAACAGTGGGCTTAAAATATTCAGGAAACCATGTTGTAAACAGATGTGCTGTCATCCAGGCTTTGTTGTTCCATTTATAGAGCACAGGCAGAGTAGATTTAGCATAATTCTTAAAGGCCCTTGGATTTTCAGAATGGTAAATGAAAATTGGCTTCAACTTAGAGTATTGCTGCATTAGTGCCTAACAAGAGAGTCAGTGTGTCCTCTGAAGCCAGGCATTGACTTCTCTCTAGCTTTGAAAGTCCTAGATACATCTTCTTCCAATAAAAGGCTGTTTGACCTACATTCAAAATCTGTTGTTTAGTGTAACTACCTCCATCAATTACCTTAGCTGGATCTGATACCTTGCTGCAGCTTCTGCATCAGCAGTTGCTGTTTCACGTTGCACTTTTATGTTCTTTCCTTAAGCTTCATGAACCAACCTCTGCTAGCTTCACACTTTGTTCTGCAATTTCCTCACATCTTTCTGTCTTCATAGAATTGTAGACAGTTAGGGTCTTGCTCTGGATTAGGCTTTGGCTTAAGGGAATGTTGTAGCTGGTTTTATCTTCTCTCCAGACCATTAAACTTCCTCCATATCAGCAATAAGACTTGTCTTAGTTTGCCACAGGACTGCAAATAAGAAGTTGGCTTTTATAATGGGAATTTTATTTGGGGTAAAACTTATTGTTTCAAGGCTTGTCCAATGTCCAAATCAAGGTACCATCAGAGATGCTTTCTCACCAAAGTCAGCTCCTGGTGATACAGGCATCCTGCCACATGATGATCAGGCAGAATTAGTCTCCTCAGTCTTGAGGTGCTCTATGGGCTCAGCCCCTCTGGGCCGTCTTTCTGTCTGTCCATGCTCTGCTGATTCCAGACTCTAGGACCTCTCTCAGCCTCTCAGGGCTTCTCTGCCTTTCTGCAGCTCTAGGTAAACCTGGAATCCTCTCTCTCTCACATGGTTGGGTCAAAATGACAGAGCTCCCTTTTCCTGTGTGTCTCTTCCTCTGTGTCTCTGTTTATATAAGGCCTAACAAGAGGGCAGAAACCCAACCTGTGTCACATTTCACTGATGTAGCCAATCAAAAGGGCCCTATACCCACAAGAATGGGTTAGTTCAAAAACAATTTTTTCTTTATGGGCTTCATAAAAGAACTTCAAGCTGTCACAAGGCTGTTTTACTTTTTTATCACTCATATGTTCACAGGAGTATCACTTTGAATTTCTTTCAAGAACTTTTCCTTTACATTTACAACTTGGCTACCTGGTGCAAGAGGCCTATCTCAGCTTTTGTCATGCCTTCTTCACTAAGCTTAATCATATCTAGCTTTTGATTTAAAGTAAGAGATGTGTGACTCTTCCTTTACACTCAAAGGCCATTATAGGGTTAGTAATTGGCCTAATTTCAATATTTTTGTGTCTCGGAATAGGGAGGCCTGAGGAGAGGGAGAGAAGGGAGAGCAGTGGGGGAATGGGTGGTCAATGAAGCAGTCAGAACACATAACATTTATCGATTAAGTTTGTGGTTCGTAGCCCGCTGAAACAATTGCAATAATAACATCGAAGATCACAGATCACCATAACAGATATAATAATGAAAAAGTTTGAAATATTGTGAGAATTACTAAAATTTGACTCTTACATGAAGTGAGCACATGCTGTTGGAAAAATGGTGCTGATAGATGTGCTCAATGTAGGGTTGCCACAGACTTTCAATTTGTTAAAAATGCAGTACTTGCAGAGCTCAATATAGTGAAGTGCAATAAAACAAGGTATGCCTGTATACAACACAAAATACTCCCATTTTAACCACTTTCATGTGTACAACTCAGTGACATTGTATTTAGAATATTGTGCTATCATCACGACCATCCATTTCCAAAACTTTTCATCACTTCAAACAGAAACTCTGTACCCATTAAGCAGTAACTCCCTATTCTCCCTTCTTGCTCCCAGACCCTGGTAAACTGTAATCTACTATATGTCTCTATGAATTTGCTTTCTCTATGTATTTCATGTAAGTGATATCATATAATTGCACTTTTGTGTCTGGCTTATTTCACTTAACATGATGTCTTTAAGGTTCATCCCTGTATCAGACTTCATTCCAAGGGCTTAATGATACTCCATTGTTTATCCATTCATCTGTTGATAGACACTTGGGCTTTCTGTTTTTTTTGGTTATTGTGAATAATGCTGTGATGAACATTGGTGTACAAATATCTCTGAGTCTTTGCTTTCAATTCTTTTGGGTATATACCAAGAAGTGGGATTGTCAGGTCATATGGTAATTCTTCTATACTTAACTTTCTGAGGAACTGCCAAACTGTTTTGCACAGTATCTGCACCATTTTACATTCCAACCAACAATGAATAAGTGTTCCTATTTCTCCATATTCTCTCCAACACTTATTTTCCACTTTTAAATAGCCATTTTAGTGGGTGTGAAGTTATAGCTTATGGTTTAGATTTGCATTTCCCTAGTGGCTAATGGTGTTGAGTATCTTTCCATGTGCTTAGTGGGCATTTGTATGTCTTTAGATAAATGTTTATTCAAGTCTTTTGTTTGTTTTTAAATTGGGTTGTTCATATTTTTGAGTTGTAGGCTTTCTTTATATATTTTGGATTGGAAGTTGAATTTTGATGTGTCTTAGCATTGGTTTCTTTGTGTTTATCCTGGTTTGGGGTCTTGTAGCTTCTTGAAACTGTATGTGTGTGTCTTATGGGGTATTTTAAGCTGACAAATCTTTGAATACTTTTAGTCCCAATTTCGTTCTCCATATGTTTGGGACTCTGATGATACAAGTTTTTGGGTCTTGTGTTATTGTCCTAAAGATTCCCAAGACTGCTCATTTTTCTTTCTGTTGTTTGGATTAAGTGAATTCTGTTGATGTGGCCACTGATTCTATCCTCTCTCATTGCCATTATGCCATTGAGTCCATCTAGTAAGTTTTTCATTTCAATTTCTTTTTTTGTAATTTCTTTTTCTTTGCTGAGCTTTTCTATTTTTTCCTTGTCTCAAGAAAATTGTAGCTAATTTTTATGACAACTATAAAGTCTTTGTCAGGTCATGGAGTTATCTGATAGATTTTGTTATTGGCATCAGTTGTCTGCCTTTTTCATTCATTTTGTGGTTTTTTGGTTGTTGGTATGACTAGTGATTTTCAGGTAGATCCTGGACATTTTGTTTATTATTTTAGCAGATCCTGGGTCCAATTTAAGTATTTTATTTTAGCTGGCAGTTGCCCTGCTAAGGTTTAGCACACAAGTCCTTGCCTGCTTTTGCAGACTGTAGTTCCAGATAATTTTTAGAGTCTTTAATCATGTTTTTTTGGTCTGCTTGGTTTATCTGGTGTCTGTAACCTGAGGGGACAGAAGGTGTTTCTCCAGGCTGGGCTGCTAGGTATCTCTTGGTGGGGGGAAGCAGAGTCTCCCAGGCACATGGGGACAAAGAAGCTTCCCTCCCAGTGTACTTGTTGTGTTAGGATCCCTTATGCCTGGGAGGATGGAGAGTGCTTCTTTGGCTATATGTTTGTTGTGGCAATATCTCTCCTATTTGTGCCCCTACCCCTTAACTACCTTGATGTCTCTGGGTGAGAAGGGAGTCTCAATCCTGTGGGAACACATCCTAGGCAAGGCTGCTTGTTGTGGTTTGGTCTCTTTTGCCACCCCCGCTATTGTCTCTTGGCTAAGAAAAGGGGTATTAAGCCCAGGAAGCAAAGAGACTTCCCAGAACAGACTACTCCTTGTGGCAGGATCCCTTTTGTTGGTGCTGTTTAGGCTGCCTTGATATCTCACCATGAGTAAGGTGAGTCTCAAGGCTGGCAGAGGAGAGTACTTCCCTGGCCATTGTTGGTGAGGCTCCAGATTGATCCCCCTTTCTAGTGGGCTTGCCTGCCTCCTTGATATTGTCAGAAGGCTCCCATTTGATCCACGATAGGAATGGGCCTACTTGGGCTACCTTCTGTGCTGTGATGAGGATGGGGGGAAATAACTTACCTTCTGTTGGGTGCTGGTAGATATGACACTTTGGCAATGTGTTGTTCCTTCTGTCTTGAGCTCCCAAACCAGTTTATCTCCTTCTTACCACCTTCTAGTATTCTCCTTTGGTTGTCTCATCTTATTTCTAGTGTTTGTAGTTCTTAGTGGGGAGAAGCAGGGAGAAATATCCTGTCTGGACCATAAGTTCAGAGTTCACTTTTTAAAATCTTTTAGCTGTTCCTTTGGCATTTACTTTCATTAAAAAAACACATGTTTTTTATTAATTGATTGGTTACTTCGTATGATAGATGAGGATTTAGCCCTCTTATATAAGCATTCCACATCTGTACCTCTTACCCTTTATTAATATATTTACATTTCATTTTTTAATTAAATCAGTAGTAAAGTTAATAATATGACAATGTAATTGTGGTATTTCAAAGACTAAAATAGTACACTGTATTTGCTTCCTTCCTTTTCATTGTTCTCCATATACCTATACCTAATTATTATCAGATATGTTTTGTTCCTATCATTAGGTAATCTGCCTTACTTCCTCCTTTTGCTATAATATATTCTCCAGTATTTTCATAATAAAGGGAACATGGAGAATTAAAGTTTTTCAGTTCTTGCATGTCTGAAAATGTCTTTGTTTTATTCCCATAACTGACCGATTGTTTGGCTGAGTATAGAAATCTAGATTAAAAATGAGTTTTCGTTAGAATGTTTAAGGCATTTCCCCCCTCTTATAACATCATTATTTTTTAAGTGACTTAACTTTATTAAAATACAAGTGGGGTTGGAGTTGGATCTAAGGAAAACCAAGGCTTATACATGTATTTGAAAAAAGTGAGTTGTCTTTTTAAGCACTGTTAGTATATAGAAACTCATAATATTGACAATGATTAGAAAAGGTAGTTGGTTGAGATCGAGGGGGG
>JAKSZT010054231.1:237687-315505 GCA_026826555.1 Tolypeutes matacus
GGGGGGAAATGTATCTGGGTATGGAAGAAATAGAGTAAAAGAAATATAGAGAAGAAAGTATAAAGTGAGTTGTTAGATTGTTTTGAGATACTTTAACTTACTCTCATGATTATTCTCCAAGTATCACTGCTTTTTGACACGATTTGATTTAAAATGCTTATTAGCTTCTAACTACTACTCATACTTTTTAGCACTTGTTAGCAACTCTCCATCACGTGTGTAATATTTTTATGCACCAGTAGGGGAGCCTTTACTCTTGTTTCTTTTGAAACAGGTACTCAAGCTGGAGAAAAAGCTGTTTCTAGGATTTTAATATGTGTATGTTCGAAAATTCTTTAAAATTATTTTCTTCTGTGATCATAAAAATAATACACATTCATTGTAGGGATGCTAGAAAGTAAAGGATTGGATAAAATATACAATACCACTTATATTCCTATAATCAGATAATATAAGTATTTTGATGTATATCATTGCATTATTTTCTCTGTGAATGTTTATCATATCAATTACGGAATTGGTATATTGATTATAGTTTTAGTTTTTAAAAACGTAATATCATTAGCATTATAATTACATTAGTAATTTGAAAATCATTCTGATTGATGTTTTCCATTATTCTCATAAAATCAGAGGTAGACTATGAATTCTTATGTATAAATAAAATTTCCTTTGGCTTATACATTTTTAGGTTTTAGTTTCCATTTTCATAAGAGTTGAACCTCAAGAGCATCAGAAACTGTCATCTTAAACAAAAACAGCAGAATACACATGTCAAAATAGTTTATAATCATGAAAGATTATATCCATGAAAAATGCATGTAATTAGATGACTGGAATGGGACAGGGAGATATTAAAATTTTTGTGTTAGGTTGGTAGCCCAGTGTGTAGTGCACAATTTTGTCCTAAATATTTTTGGAATTGATGGATAGTGGAATCATGGATGGCTGTTTTTCTTTTGTTTAAGGCAATAAAGAGAGAAAATTCTATGATCTAAACACACATTGAACAATTTCTTTATAAGTTATTTTAAGAAAACTTGTCCCATTTGTGTATCTCTGTATTATATTCTGTAACTTTTAAAGCCTGTGGCCTGAGAAAAGCAGAATATAATATTGCCCTACCCAACTGCAAGTTTATTTACAGAAAGTAGAGAAACCTACTTTCTGCCTGAGTTCTGTCCACAATTTTACCAAAATTTCTAAAATATTTTTTCTCTTTTAACATTACTTCTATAAGCCCTTCTTTATGTTGAACGATTTTGCCAAATCTGTGCATTTGAAGAAATATAGTAACTGAGGGAGAATAGTTTTGATGTGGGAAAGAAATCAGATTGTAAAGAAATCAGAGTGATATATTTGTGTGGACAAATCTCTGAATAAGTTTTCTGGGGAAGGAAAGGAGCTAGGGGATGTCATGGTGAGGGAGAGGATTTTCTTTTTAAATAATATAGATTTAAACAAGGTTAAGAATCTCTGTTTTTTAAACTATTAAACCAGCAATTCTTAAAATGCGATCCAAGGATTAAGCATATCAGAATCACCAGAGATGTTGCAGTGGTTAAAGTGAAATGCAGTCCTACCAAACAAAGTTATGTTAAATGGAAGAATGCTTTATTTTGCATCAGGTTTTTTTTCTTCTGCTTTGTTTTCCTGCCTTTTTTTTTTTTTAGTGGTAGCATATGTATTACACAAAATTTCCCATCTTACCCATTCTTAAGCATACATTACAATGGAATCAATTACAATCACAGTGTTGCACAGTGTGAACAATGTTGTGCTACCATTACCACCATCCATTACTGAGACTTTTTCATGACTCCAAACAGAAACTTTCTTCCCTGTTCCCCCCTGTCTCAGCCCCTGGTGACCTCTAATCTACTATCTATCTTTATTGATTTGCTTATTTTAGGTATTTTATAAACATAGAACCATACAATGTATGTCTTTTTTGTGTCTGGCTTATTTCACTCAACATAATGCTTTAAAGATTAATATATGTTGTAGTATATATCAGAATATCATCCCTTTTAATGGATTAATAATATTCCATTGTATGTATATACTAGATTTTGTTTATCCACTCATCTGTTGATGCACACTTGGGATATTTTTACCTTTTGACTATTGTAAATAGTACTGCTATGAACATTGGTGTTCAAATAATATCTGAGTCCCTATTTTCAGAAAAATATGTAAGAAAGACCACTGTTCAAGCATAATGTACTAAGGTCTCTCTTTTTCTCCTTCAGTACTTTCTGAATATTACTTGTAGACTTCTGCATTGGAATGTTCCTGTGGAATTTATGAGGACTGCCCAATTGTTTTCTCTTTTTAAAATGTGTTTTTTTTTAAGGGAATAGAAAACATTTTTAATTCAGAAACTTAATTATATATCCTTATGAATCATTTCATGCATTTTTCCCTGGGTTATAATGTGTCCTAACAATAGTGCAAATCTGGGATAATAAATAAATTTTTTCCTCAGAATTTTTTTGGTTATTATATATTAGAATGTCTTTTTGTTCCAATTCTTATTCTCTATTTCAAAGATATCAGGTTTCAGTTTCCTTATGTTGAACTATTTTAGTCCTCCCCTATTATTTTCTCCCTAATTATTATAATCAATTTCTATCTTCTTAATTCACTATGATTCTATGACATATTACAACAAAATCAGTAAATTGATCTTTTCTGTCATGAGCAATGCCTAGTGTTTCTAATTTTTTATTAACTGTGTAAAGTATTATTTTTAACTCAATATATTTTGGTATATACCTAGATGTGGGATTGCCAGGTCATATGGATCTTCAATGTTTAGCTTTTTGAGGAACCAACAGTTTTTCACAGTGTCTGCATCATTTTACATTCCCAACAGTGTGCAAGGTTGCCTGTTTATCTGCATCCTTGCTAACACTTATTCCACCCCCCTTTTTGAATAGCGATCCTAGCAAGTATGAAATGATATCTTATTGTGGTTTTGATTTGCAGTTCCTTGATGACTAATGATGTTGCATACCTTTTCATGCGCATATTGTCCATTTGTATATCTTTGGAGAAATGTCTATTCAAGTCTTTTGCCCATTTTTAAAATGAAGTTTTTGTCTTTTTGTTGTTAAGTTGTAGGGGTCATTTATATAATCTAGGTATTAAACCCTTACCAGATATGATTTTCAACTGTTTCCTTCCATTTGATGGGTTGTCTTCATTATGTTATTCAATCTCTAGATTATTCTGTAGCTTTTTTTCAATTGACATTTACATCCCTAGACTACCCCCCTCAACCATAATCAAGTTGATAAATCATCAGTGTTAGTTATACTCACTATAAGGTATTACCATCAACTCTATCTATTTCCACGCTTTACAGTCAAGATAATTAAAAATTCTACGTACATTAAGCACCAGTTGCCTTCTCAACCCTCATCCTGTCTCCTAGTAACCTCTACCCTAGATTTTAACACCATGTGTTTATTCTTCATATTTAGTTCATATTACTGAGGCCATACAACATTTGTCCTTTTGTGTCTGGCTTATTTCACTCAGCATAAGGTCCTCAGGATTCATCCATGTTATCATATGTGTCCCAATTTCATTTCTTCTTACAGCAGTATAGTTTTCCATTGTATGTATACACCACATTTTGTTTATCCAGTCATCGGTTGATGGAAACTTGGGTTGTTTCTATCTTTTGGCAATTGTGAATAATGCCACTGTGAACATCGGTGTGCAAATGTCTTTTCGCAGCCCTGTTTTCAGTTGTGGATATATTCCTAGTAGGGATTGCAAGATCATATAGCAGTTCTATGTTTGACTTCCTGAGAAACCACCAAACTGTCTTCCACAGAGGCTGAACCATTCTACATTCCCACCAACAGTGAGTAAGTATTCCTATTTCTCCACATCCTCTCCAGCACTTGTAGTTTTCTGTTTTTTTTTTTTTTTTTTCCCCTCAGAAAGGCTTTGGCTGTTCAGGTTCCCTTGCCCTTCCATGTAAATTTAATAATTAGCTTTTCCATTTCCATAAACATGGCTATTGGAAATTTAATTGGGATTGCTTTAAACCTGTAAATCACTGGGTAATATTGACATCTTAATGATATTAAGTCTTCCAATACACAAGCACAGAATATCTTTCCATTTTATGTATGTATTTAATTTCTTTCAGTAATAATTTGTAGTTTTCTGAGTAAAAATCCTTTACATCCTTGGATAAATTTATTTCCATTTATGCTTTCAATTGCTGTTAAACAGAACTGTTTTCCTGATTTTACTTCAAATTGCTCATTGCTGGTGTATACAAATACCATTAATTTTGCATATTGATCCTGTACCCTGTCATTTTGCTGAATTCTAGTAGCTTTCTTGTAATTTCTTGTGGATTTTCTACATATAGGATCATGTCATCTGTGAAGAGGGATAGTTTTTACATCTTGTTTTCCAATTTGGATGGCTTTTATTTCCTTTTCTTGCTTAAAAGGAAAGCTAGCTACGCTTCCAGCACAGTGCTGAATAGCCATAGTGATAGCAGGCATACATGCCTTCTTTCTATCTTAGGGCAAAAACTTTCAGTCTTTTACCACTAAGTATGATGTTAGCTGTAGGGTTTTCATGTATGCCCTTTATCTGTTGTGGAAGTTCCCTTCAATTCCTGTCTTTCGGAATGTTACCAAGAAGTGCTGCTGTATTCTGTCAAAGGCCTTTTCTGCATCAATTGAGATGATCATGTGATTTTTCTTCTTTGATGTATTAATGTGATGTATTACCTGGATTGATTTTCTTTTGTTGAACTACCCTTGCATGCCAGGGATTATTAATGATGAATAATTCTTTTAATGTGTTGTTGGAATTGATTAGAGAGTTTTTTTTTTTTTTTTTTAACTTTATTTTGTACATTTAATAATTGAAAACATAAACAATTAAAAATTAAAAAGTAAACACAGATGAATAAATATATACATTGCTCAATTAAATGTAATGGATACATGTAAATTTTTTGTTGTTTTTGATTTTTGCATCTATATTCATGAGGGAAATGGGTCTGTAATTCCCTTTTTCTTATTATCTTTATCTGGCTTTGGTATTAGGGTGATATTGGCTTCATAGAATGAGTTTGGTAGTGTTTCCTCTCTTCAGTTTTTTGGAAGAGTTTGAGTAAAACTGGTATTAAATATTCTTTGGATGATTGGTACAATTCACCTGTGAAGCCATATGGTTCAGGGCTTTTCATTTTGGGGAGGTTTTTGTTGACTGTTTTTACCTCTTCACTTGTGATTGGTTTGTTGAGATCTTCTAATTCTTCTAGGGTCTGTGTAGGTTGTGTGTCTCTAGGAATTTATCCATTTAATCTACATTGTCTAATTTTTTGGGTACAGTTCATAGTATTCTCTTATGATTTTCTATTTCTGAGGGGTCAAGTAGTAATGTCTCCATTTTCATTTCTCATTTTATTTGCATTTCTCTCTTTTTTCTTTGTCAGTCTAGGTAAGTGATTGTCAATTTTATTGATCTTCTTGAAAAAACAAATTTTTTATTAATTTTAAATTTTTTTGGTTATCAATTTCATTTATTTCTACTCTGATCTTTGTTATTTTGTTCCTTCTACTTGCTTTGGGATTAGTTTGCTGCTATTTTTCTGGTTCCTCCATCTGTGTAATTAGGTCATTGATATTAGCTCTTTCTTCCTGTTTAATGTAAGCATGGAGGACTATAAATTTCCCTTTTAGCACTGCCTGCACTGCAGCCCATAGGTTCTGATATGTTGTGTTCTCATTTTCATTTGTCTCGAGATATTTACTGATTTCTTTTGCAATTTCTTCTTTGACCTGGTGATTATGTAAGAGTGTGTTGTTTAATCTCCATATATTTATGAATTTTCCCTTTTTCTGCCTGGTGTTGATTTCCAGCTTCATTCCCTTATGACCAGAGAAAGTACTTTGTATAACTTCGATCTTTTTAAATTTATTGAGATCATTTTTGTTACCTAACATGTGGTCTATCCTGGAGAAAAATCCATGGGCACTTGAGTAGAATATATATCCTGCTGTTTTGGAGTTCACTCTTCTATATATGTCTATTAGGTTTAGTTCATTTATCATATTATTCAAGCTCTCTGTTTCCTTATTAATCCTCTGCCCAGATGTTCTATCCAATGATGAGAGTGGTGTACTGAAGTCTCCAACTTTTATTGTAGAGACATCTTATATCTACCTTCAGTTTAGCCGATGTTTGCTAAGATATGACAGATAAAACCCAAAGGTCAAAATGGGTGAAGTAAGAACTTTCATTATAGTAATAACATTGTATATTAGTGTATTAAACTCCCCAACAAAAGACACAGACTGGTGGAATGGATAAGAAAATATGAGCCATCTCTATGCTGTCTACAAGAGACTCATCTTAGGCCCAAGGATGCAAATAGATTGAAATTGAAAGGCTGGAAAAAGATATTCCATACATGCAGTACCAAAAAAAAAAAAAAAAGAAAGAAAGAAAGAAAGAAAAAACTGCTGGAATAGCTGTGCTTATTTTGCAAAGCTGTTATTAGGCAAAGGAAGGACATTACTAATAAAAGGGACCATCCACCAGGAAGAGATAACAATCATAAATACATATGCACCTGGGGCAAAGGAAAAGATTGCAGAACTGTGAGTTAAAAGCCACAGCTGCAAATGCCAGCACCCTCCTCCACACTAAAGACACTTTTGAATCTCAGGCCTCAGTGTTGGTGGCTACAGACAAAGAGGGCCCAGGGATCTACCTCCCCAGGAAACAGGAGAGAGAGGGACACAGCCTAAGGCTGACTCAGCTTTTGACCCACAAATTTGGTCTGCTGTATCCCAGGAGCCCTTCCAGGCCAGATGGGGCCACACCATTGTTTGCCTTGGGAACAGGCAAGGGAATAAAGAGATCCGACCCTCTCAATCTCCCTCTCTATTGACTGGGACAGTTGAGGATGCAGAGGAGAGTGGAATTATTGCCTACCTGAGAGAAGGGAGGGGGTTACCAGCAAAGGTTGGAGAACTGCCTATAAGAGAGGCTCTTAGCCTCCAGGCAGTAACCTCTGTCACACTGATCTGGTCTGTTTTGCCCCAAACACACTCCAACCAGGTATTGAACTGAGAGGACAGCCAAGGAGGCCGTCTACTGGCAGAAAAAAAGAAGTGCATGTGAGAAAATTAGAAGTAAATAAGGCCTTTTCGGCCTTTACAGGCTCCCTCCCCAAGGCCCTAGAAAGTGGGTCTTCAATCCATTAAAAACCAAGAATAGGTTGAACCAAGAATCAAAGAATAGTAGTTACACACAGCCTCCTTTCTGCCACTGAAATTCTCCAGAGAGAGAGAGAGAGATCAAGCATCTGAGTAATTCACCACCTTAATCAGATATCTAGAAATCAACAAAAAATTAAATCCATACTAAGAAAATGGAAGAAATGGCCCAAGAAAAGGGATATCCCAAAGCCCCAGAAGAGATGCAGGATTTGAGAGAATTAATCAATGAGATGAACTAAAATTTCCAAAATCAAATTAATGAGTTGGAAGACAGCATAGTTAAAGAGATAAATGACATCAAGAAGACATTGAGCGAGCGCAAAGAAGAATGTGAAATCCTGAACAGGAAAGAAACAGAGCTCATGGGAATGAAAGACACAATAGGTGAGATCAAAAACACATTTGAGGCATACAACAGCAGACTCGAAATGATAGAAGAAAGAATTAGTGATCTGAAGACAGAACTGCTAAAATTTATGAAAGAAAAGAACAGAGAGAGAAAAGAATGGAAAAAATTGAGCAGGGGCTCAGAGAGTTGAATGACAACACAAAACGCAGCAAGATACCTGCCGTGGGAGTTCCAGAAGGAGAAGAGAAGGGAAAAGGGGCAGAAAGAGTATTTGAGTAAAGAATAGCTGAAAATTTCCCAGCTTTCACGAAAGAAATGAACTTACATATCCAAGAAACACACCATACCCCAATGAGAATAAATCCAAATAGACCTACTCCAAGACACATATTACTCAGAATGTCAAATGTCAAAGATAAAGAGAAAATTTTCAGAGCAGCAAGGGAGAAGCAAACCATCACATACAAGGGATGTCCCGTAAGACTTAGCACAAATATCTCTTCAGAAACTATGGAGATGAGAAGACATTGATATGACAATAAGGAAACTGAAAGAGAAAAACTGCCAGCCGAGAATTCTTTGAAAGAGAAAAACTATCCTTCAAATATGAAGGTGAATATAAAATATTCACAAACAACAGAAACTAAAAGAGTTTGCAAAAAAGAATCCACCTCTGCAGGAAATACTGAAGGAAGCCTTAGAACCTGAAAGAAAAAGACAGGAGAGAGAGCCTTGAAGGAGAGTATAGAAGAAAGAATAGTAGAAAGGATAACCAAAAGAATAAAATGACAAAAATAAGGTGACATATGAAAACCAAAGAATAAAATGGAGGAAGTAAATAGTGCATTTACAATAATATCATTGAATGTGAATGGATTAAACTCCCCAATCAAAAGATACAGGCTGATAGAATGGATAAAAAAAAATTCAGCCATCCATATGCTGCTTACAAGAAACTCACCTCAGACCCAGGGATACAAACCGGCTGAAAGTGAAAGGTTGGAAAAAGATAATCCATGCAAATAGTAACCAGGAAAGAGCAGGTGTAGCTATACTAATATCAGACAAAACAGACTTTAAATGCAAAGACGTTATAAGAGATACAGAAGGCCATTATATATTAATAAAAGGGACAATCCACCAGGAAGATATAACAGTCATAAATATCTATGTACCTAAACAGGATGCCCCAAAATACATGATACAAACTCTGGCAAAACTGGAGGGAGAAATAGACATTTCTATAATAATTGTTGGAGACTTCAACACCCCTCTCACATCATTAGATAGAACAACTAGACAGAAGATCAACAAGGAAACAGAACTTGAACAATATGATAAACAACTTAGACCTAGCAGACATATACAGAACACTGTATCAGTAAACTAAGAGAGTAAACTATACATTCTTCTCAAGTGCCCATGGATCTTTCTCCAGGATAGACCACAAGTTAGGTCACAATGCATCTCTCAATAAATATAAAAAGATTGAAATTATACAAAGCACTATCTCAAATCATAGCAGAATGAAACTGGAAATCAATAATAGACAGAAAAAAAGTAAATTCACAAATGTGTAGAGGCTGAACAACACACTTCTAAGTAATCAGTGGGTCAAAAAAGAAATTGCAAGTGAAATCAGTAAATATATTGAGACAAATGAAAATGAGAACACAACGTATCAAAACTTATGGGATACAGCAAAGGCAGTCTTGAGAGGGAAATTTATAGTCCTAAATGCCTATGTTAAAAAAGAAGAAAGAGCTAAACCCAAACACTTAACTGAACAACTAGAGAAACTAGAAAAAGAACAGCAAACCAATCCCAAAGCAAAAAGAAGGAAAGAAATAATAAAGATTAGAGCAGAAATAAATGAAAATGAGAACAACAACAAAAAAAACAATAGAGAAAATCAACAAAACCAAAAGCTGATTCTTTGAGAAGATCAATAAAATTGACAAATCCCTGGCTAGACTAACAAAGAAGAGAAAAGAGAAGATGCAAATAAATACAATCAGAAATGAAGGGGGGCGGGCGTTACAAATGACCCCACAGGAAAAAAAGAATCTTAGGACGATATTATGAGAAACTATATGCCAACAAACTAGACAACCAGATGAAATGGACAAATTCCTAGAAATGTACAACCAAGCTACACTGATGCTGCAAGAAATACAAGAACTTAACAAACCAATCACATTTAAGGAAGTTGAATCCGTCATCAAAAATCTCCCAGCAAAGAAAAGTCCAGGACCAGATGGCTTCACAGGTGAATTCTACCAAGCATTTAGAAAAGAATTAACAACAGTCATGTTTTAACTCTTCCAAAAAATTGAAGAGGAGGGAAGATTACCCAACACATTTTATGAAGCCAACATCACCCTAATACCAAAGCCAGATAAAAAATAATACAAGAAAAGAAAATTACAGGCCAATCTATCTAACAAACATAGATGGAAAAATTCTCAACAAAATAATTGCAAATAGAATCCAACAGCATATCGAAAGACTTATACATCACGACCAAGTGGGGTTTATTCCTGGTATGCAAGGTTGGTTCAACATAAGAAAATCAATCAATGTAATACACCATATTAACAAATTGAAGGAAAAAAACCACATGATCATCTCAATTGATGCAGAAAAGGCATTTGACAAAATCCAGCATCCTTTTTTATAAAAGCACTTCAAAAGATAGGAATAGAAGGAAAATTCCTCAATATGATAAAAGGCATATATAAAAAACCCATAGCCAACATCAAACTCAATGGGGAAAGGTTGAAAGCTTTCCCTTTAAGATCGGGAACAGGACAACGATACCCATTGTCACCACTGGTATTCAATATTGTACTAGAAGTTATAGCTAGGGCATTTAGACAAGAAAAAAAAATTAAAGGCATCCAAATAGGAAAAGAGGAAGTAAAACTCTCCCTGTTTGCTGATGACATGATCCTGTACGTAGAAAATCCTGAAATAGCCACACAAAGCTACTTAAGCTAATAAATGAGTTCAGCAAAGTGGCAGGATACAAGATCAACACTCAAAAATCAATGTTTTTGTACAATAGTACTGAACAATTTGTGGAAGAAATCGGGGAAATTTCCATTTTCAATAGCAACAAAAAGACTCAAATACCTAGGAATTAATTTAATCAAAGAAGTACAGGACCTATATGCAGAAAACTACAAAACAATGCTAAAAGAAATTTAAAAAGGCCTAAACAAATGGAAAGACATTCCATGTTCATGGGTTGGAAGAATAAATATCGTGAAGATGTCAATCTTACCTAAACTGATTTATAGATTCAACACAATACCAATCAAAATTCCAACAGCCTACTTTACAGAATTAGAGAAGGCAATTACCAAATTCATTTGGAAGGGTAAGTGTACCCAAATAGCCAAAAGCATTCTAAAAAGGAGGAGTAGTAACATGAGAGGAATTTCACTGCCTAATCATGAAACATATTACAAAGCTACAGTGGTCAAAACTGCATGGAACTGGCATAAAGATAGACACATTGATCAGTGGAATAGAATTGAGAACCCAGAAATAAACCCTCACCTATACAGTCAACTGGTTTTTTGGCAAACCTACCAAGTCCATGTTAATGGGACAAAACAGTCTCTTCAACAAATGGTGTTGGGAGAACTGGATATCTATAACCAAAGGAACGAAAGAGGACTCCTATGTCACCCCGTATACAAGAATCACCTCAAAATGTTTCAAAGATCTAAATGTAAAAGCCAGAACCATAAAACTACTAGAAGAAAATGTAGGGAATTGTCTTCAAGACCTTGTAGTATGTGGTGGTTTCTTGGACCTTACACTCAAAGCATGTGCAAGAAAAGAAAAAATAGATAAATAGGACCTCCTCAAAATTAAACACTTTTGCACCTCACAGGACTTTGTCAAAAGGGTGAAAATGCAGTCAACTCAATGGGAAAAAATATTTGGAAATCACATATACCATAGAGGTTTAATATCCAAGATATAAAAAGATTTGTTACAACTCAACAGTAAAAAGACAAATGACCCAATTTAAAAAGGGGCAAAAGACTTGAACAGACATTTTTCCAAAGAATAAATACAAATGGCAAAACAAACAAACAAACAAAAAAACACATGAAGAAATGCTCAACATCACTAATGATTAGGGAAATGCAAATCAAAACTACAATGAGATATCATTTCATACCTATCAGAATGGCCACTATTAAAAAGACAGAGAACTACAAGTGTTGGAGAGGATGTGGAGAGATAGGAACACTTATTCACTGTTTGTAGGATTGCAGGATGGTACAGCCATTGTGGAAGACTGTTTGGCAGTTCGTAAAGAAGTTGAACACAGACTTGCCACATGACCCTACAATACCACTACTGGGTATATACCCAGAAGAACTGAGAGAAGTGACATGAACAGACATCTGCACACTGATGTTCACGGCAACATTATTCATGATTGCCAAAAGTTAGAAACAACCCAGGTGTCCATCAACAGACGAATGGATAAACAAACTGTGGTCTATTCACACAATGGAATATTATGCAGGTGTTAGAAGAAATGAGGTCCTGAGGTCGTAAAGCATATGACAACATGGATGAACCTAGAGGACATCATGTTGAACGAAGCAAGCCAGACACAAAAGGACAAATACTGTATGATTGCATTACTATGAACCAAATATATTGTGTATCATATTGTTTGATTAAAAAAAAAAAATTTATATGTATCCAGTAAAAAAAAAAAATGAGAGAAAAGACAACCAGCAGAATTATTGGAGTACCATATGTCTGATAAAGATTTAATATCCATAATATATAAAGAACTCCTACAACTCAACAACAAAAAGTCAACCAATTAAAAAGTGGGTCAGGGACTTGAATATTTTTCCAAGATTTACAGATGTCCAATAAGTAAATGAAAAGATACTCGATATCATTAGCCATTTGGGAAATGCATATCAAGACCACCTTGAGATACCACCTCACACCCACTAGGATGACTGGCATGAAAAAGAAAATATCAAGTGCTGGCAAGGATGTGGAGAAATGGGAACCCTTGTACATTGTTGGGATTGTAAAATGGTTTAGCCATGGTGGAAAACAGTTTTGTAGATCTTCAAAAAGTTAAACATAGAGCTACAGTATTACTACGTCCAGGTATATTCCCCAAAGGAATCAAAACAGGGCTCAGACAGATATTTGTACACTGATGTTTATCATAGCATTATTCACAGTAGCCAAAAGGTGGGAAAAACCCAAATGTCAATCAGTGGTTGAATGGATAGCCAAAATGTGGTATGTATACATAATGGGATATTGCTCAGCTTTAATAAAGAATGAAGTTCTGATACATGGTAATTCATGAATGAACCTTCAAGACATCATGCTGAGTGAAATAAGTCAGATACAAAGGGACAGATACTGTGTGACTCCACTTATATTAAATAGCTGGAGTATACAAGTGCATAAAGACAGAAAGTAGATTTCAGTTTATCAGGGTTGGGAGACAGGGGGAATGGATAGTTAATGCATAATGGATATAGAGTTTCTGTTTCAGGTGGTGGGAAAGTTCTGTTAATGGATGGTGGTGATAGTAGCACAACATTGTGAATGTGATTAATCCCATTGAATGGTATGCTTGGTTGAAATTGAAGTTTGCATTGTGTATATATGTTTCCACAGTTAAAGAAAAGCAACTGAGATAATGGCAATTAAATGCAATACATGATTCTTGACTGGATCTAATGATGGAAGAGAAAAGGTCCAAAAGGTCATTATTGGGACATATGAAAATGTTGGAATATAGACTAAAAGCTTTATATCAGTGTTAAAATTCTTGAACTTGGTAACTGTACTAAACATGATTATTTAGGTTAATATCCTTGTTCCTTGGAAACATGAGAGTATTGTGTATTCAAAGAGCATGATGTATTCGGTGATATAATGGATGGACTGATAGATGGATTGATGGTAAGGTGGATAGATAAAATGATACAACAAATATGGCAAAAGATAAAACTGGTGGATTTGGGTATCTGGAAGGGGTTGTTAGAATTCTTCATATGGGTTTTGTAGTATTTTTACTACTATCTTGTAAGTCTGAAATTATTTAAAAATAATAGTCAAAAAATGAAACTATGTCAATGTTCAATTAAATATAGTTAAAAAGTAAATAAATTCTCAAAAACATTAGTCCGCCATAGATGTGTGGGTTTATTTCTGTAGTCTCATTTCTATGTCATTGGTCTATACACTTTTCTGCCAGTACCACAGTGTTTTGTAGTGGTTTTTGAAATTGAGAAATGTGAAACCTCCAATATTGTTCTTCCTTTGAAACAAAGATTGGCCTATTAAAGTCCTCTTTTGATTCCATACGAAGTGTATGATTGGCTTTTCCATTTCTGCAAAAAAAAAAAAAAGGCTGCTGGGATTTTGATAGGTATTGCATTGAATCTGTAGACAGTATGTGTAGTGTCGATACCTTAATATTGTCATCCTAGCCATAAACATGGGATGTCTTGCCATTTATTTAGGTCTTCTTTAAAATTTTTATGCAGTGTTTTGAAGTTTATAGTGTATAAGTCTTTCACCTCTTCAGTTAAATTTATTTTTAGAGATTTTATTACGTAACATGCTGTTGTAAATTGTTTTCTTGATTTCATCTTTGGATTGTTCATTGCTGTTATGTAGAAATACACCTCATGTTTGCATGAGCATAATGTTGTACCTGAAATCTTGCTGAATTTATTAGTTCTAGTTTTCTTTGGGGTTATTTGGAATTTTCTATGTAACCGATTGTCAACCTCAAATAGAATTTTACTTCTTTTCTGATAAAGATTCCTTTTCTTTTTAAAAAATGTTTTCCTTTATTACAGAAGTGCATTTACAGAACAATCATGCATAGAATACAGGATTCCCATGTACCACCCTATTAGTAACACCTTGCATTGGTGGAATATTGTTAAAATTGTTGATAGCATATTTTTATAATTGTACTATTAACTACAGTCCATGTTTTAACTTATGGTTCACTGTGTAGTGTAGTTCCATGAATTTTTTTTTCTTTCTTTTTTTGCCCAATTCTAATTGCTCTGGCTAGAACTCCTAGTACAGTATTAATTAGCAGTGGTGGAAGTGGGTATCCTTGTCTTTTTCTTGATTTTTGGGAGAAAACTCTGTCCTTCACCATTCAGTATAATGTTAACTGTGGGTTTTTAAATGAATGCCGTTTATCATTCTGAGAGTTTCCTTCTTTTCCTACTTCTCTGAGTGTTTTTTCCATGAAGGAGTATTGGCTTTTGTCAAACACCTTTTCTGCATTTATTGAGATGATTTTGTGGTATTTTTCTTTCATTTGTTAATGTGTATATTACATTGAAATTCTTATATTCAAAATAGCTTTGCATTCCTGGGATAAATCCCACTTGGTCAAAGAATCTTTTTACTACGCTGTTGGATTTGATTTACTAGTATTTTCTTGAGGATTTTTGCTTATATATTCATAAGGGAAATTGACCTGCTGGTTTTCTTTTTCTTTTTTTTTTTTTTTAAGCTGTCTTTATGTAGCCATGGTATTGGGGTAATGCTGGCGTTGTAGGATCAGATAGAATGAATCTATCCTCTTCAGTTTTTTGGAAGAATTTGAGAGTGAGCGGTATTCTTTATCCTTTGAATGTTTGGTAGAATTCAGCCATGAAGCCATCCAGTCCTGGACTTTTATTTGTTGGGAGGATTTTGATTAGTGATACAATTTCTTGTTTTTTTTCTGTGTTGATATCTTTTTCTTCTTGAGTTTAGGTAAATGTGTATTTGTGAAAATTTGTCCATTGAATCTAGATTATCTAGTTTGTTAGTATACAGTTGTTCATAGTATTCTCTTACCATCTTTTCCATTTCTGCAAGTAGTAATGTCTCCATTTTCATTTCTAATTTTAGTAATTTGTCTTTTCTTATTTTGTTAGTCAAAATAAAATTTTGTCAATTTTACGGATCTTTCCAAAGAACCAAGTTTTGATTCTGTATATTTTTTCTGTTGATTTTCTGTTTCCTATTTCATTCATTTCCACACTAACCTTTATTATTTCATTCTTTCTGCTAACTTTAGGTTTTGTTTGCTCTTATTCTTCTGGTTCCTCAAGATGTGAACTTAGGCTATTGATTTAAGATGGTTCTATTTCAATGTAGGCTCTTAAAGGTATAATTGCTGTTTTAGTTTGCCAGGCTATTGTGAGAAATAACATACAGTTGGTTGGCTTAAGCGATTTATTGGCTCACAGTTTTGGAGGCTAGAAGTCCAAAATCAAGACACTGACAAGGCAGTGTTTTTCCTCCCCAAAATCTGTAGTATTCTGGTACTGGCTTGCTGCAATCCTTTGGGTTACTTTGCTTGTATCTATGACTTTCATTACATGGTACTCTCTCTCTTCTTGTGCCTGTTTTTCATATTTATTCCAACTTTGGCTTTTTTCTGGGTGGCCTTCGTAATTCAGTTGGGACACAGTGTAAGTAAAATAACATCTTCAGAAGGCCCCTTTTACACATGGGATCACAACTACCAGAATGTAGATTAAGAATGTATCTTTCATTGAGGTATATTAATCAATTTACCACAATTACCCTCTGAGCTCTGACTTTATTGTATCCCATAGATGTTGGTATGTTTTGTTTTCATTTTCATTTATTGCTTAGAATTTGTTATTTCCCTTGTGATTTCTTCTTTGATCCATTGGTTAAGAGTATGCTGTTTAAGTTGCTCTTATTTGTGTTTTTTCTAGTTTTCCTTCTTTATTGATTTCTTCATTCCATTGTGGTTGGAGAAGATGCCTTGTGTGATATCAGTCTTTTAAAATTTATTCAGGCTTGCTTTGTGAGCTAACATCAAACCTGTCCTGGAGAATGATCCATGAGCCCTCGAAAAATGTTGTTGGGTTGATTTTCTGTATGTGTCTGTATTAGTCAGCCAAAGGGGTGCTAATGCAAAATACCAGAACTTTGTTGACGTTTATAAACGGTATTTGTTTGGGGGTAGAAGCTTACATTTACCAGGCCCTAAAGAGTCCAACTCAAGGACCATAAGAGGTACTTTCTCACCCAAAGTCTCTTGCTACGTGTAGACGCAAGATGGTGGGCGATGTCTGCGAGGGTTCAGCCTTCCACCTTCCTCTTAAGGCTCTGTGGTCCCATCTTCTTCTGATTTCAGCTGTAGGGTGGGATAAGTCTGGTCACTCTCCCCGGGGCTGGTTTCTTTCCATGCTCATCTGATTATTCTCTTCACAAGGTCAGCTGTAGACTGGCAGCTCATCTCTCTCTTCCCGGAACCGTGTCTACGGAGCACTCTCTCTTCCTGCGTATCTGCTTCTGTGTATTTTACTTCCTTGTGAGAGTCTGTTTTATCCCCTCCAAAGGGGTGGGGACTCAACCCTGCTCTAATGACGTGATTTAATAAAGTAAAAGTGAAACTTCTGAATCTAATACAATGTAATATGCCCAGAGGAACAGACCAGTTTACAAGCACAATCAATATTTCTTTTTGGAATTCATCAATCATATAAAACTGCCACAATGTCTGTTTGATCTAGTTCGTTTATAGGTTGCTCAAGTCCTCTATTTCCGATCTTCTGTCTAGATGATGTATCCATTATTGAATATGGTGTATTGAGTCTCCAACTATTATTGTAGTACTGTCCTTTTCTCCCTTCAGTTATTCAATATTTTCTTCAAGTATTTTGGGCCTTTGTTATTAGGTGCATATATGTTTGTAAGTGTTCTATGTTCTTGATGGATTGACCATTTCATTAATATATAATGTCTTTCTGTTTCTCTTATAACAGTTTTTTACTTAAAAGTCTATTTTGTTCTTGTGTTTGTATAGTCACTCTTGCTTCCATATGGTTAATATTCATGTGGGATATATTTTTCCATCCATTCACATTCAACCTGTTTTTATCTTTGGATCTAATGTGAGCTTCTTGTAAATAGTATATAGTTGGAACATGCTTTTTAATCCATTCTGCCAGTCTGTCATTTGATTGGAATGGTTAACCCATTTACATTCAAAGTTTTTACTGGTAAGGTGGGTCTTACTTCAGCCATTTTGCCATTTGTTTTATGTACATTTTATATCTTTTTTGTGTATCATTTCCTCTATTTATGTCTTTTTTTCTGTGTAGTTGATCTTTTGTATTGTGACAGTTTCATTTCCTTTTTTAAAATCTTTTTAGATTTTTTTTTCAGTCACCATGGGGTTTGCATTTGACATGCTAAATCTATTGCAATCTATTTTGACTTGATGCTGACTTAACCTCAATAACATACACAATCTGTTTCTAAAGTCTTCCAACCCAGTCCTCTTTTTAAGTTATTCTTGTCATATATTTGATCTTTATTCTTTGTGTCCAATAACAGAATTATGATTATTTATGCATTCATGTTTTAGCTTATTAAAGGAATTCAATGTAGAGTCACAAATCAAGAATACAGTAATTTCTGGTGTTATATTTATCTGTGTAGTTACTTTTGTTATGGGCTTTCATTTTGTCATATGGCTTCAAGTTATTTTCTAGTGTCCTTCCTTTCATCCTCAAGACCTCCCTGTAGCATTTCTTGTAGGGCAGATATAGTGGTTACAAACTCTCCCAGCTTTTGTTTATCTTGGAATGTCCTGATTTCTCCCTCATTTTTCAAAAGTTTTGCCAGAGATAAAATTCTTTTTCAACTTTAATTTTTTTTTTTTTTATTAGAGAAGTTTTGGGTTTACAGAACAATCGTGCATAAAATACAAGATTCCCATATACCACTCCACCACCAACACCTTGCATTGGTGTGGAACATTTGTTACAATTGATGATAGCATATTTTAATAATTTTACTGTTAAAGTCTGTGGTTTAACTTAGGGTTCCCACTTTGTGTAGTGTAGTTCCTGAATATTATTTTAGGTTTTATTCTTTCACCATATATACAATCTGACATTTCCCACTTTTAATTATATTACAGAAAAGGACAAATATTGTATGGTCTCACTAATTTAAAACAATTAGAATAAGCAAATTCATAGAGTAAGGATCTAGAATATAGGTTACCAGGGGAATGGGGTGGGGATAGGGAATGGAAAGTTAAGGCTTAAAATGTACAGGGTTCCTATTTGGAATGATGAAAATGTTTAGGTAATGGATGGTGGTAATGGTAGCACAACATTGTGAATGTAGTTAACATCACAGACAGACTTCTTCGTTGAAAGCCTTTTTCTTTCAGGACTTCAAAGATGTCATCCCACTGCTTTCTGGTCTCCATAATTTCTGATGAGAAATTGTCAATCTTATTGAGGATTACATGTGAGTTATTTCTTTGTTGTTGCTTTTAGGATTCTTTGTCTTTAGCCTTTGACATTTTGACTAATGTGTCTCAGTTGGGATCTCTTTGGATTCATCATATTTGGAGTTTGTTGAGCTTCTGGATGTGTTATTCATGTCTGGTCAAATTTGGGAAGGTTTCAGACATTATTTCTTTAACTATTCTTTCTGTCCCTTTCTCCTTCTCTTCTTGTGGGACTTCCGTAATGTATATGCTGGTATAGTTCATGTTTCACAGGTTTTTCAGGTCAGTTTTTTTTTTTTTTTTTCATTTTTATTTCTGCCCCTCAGACCAAATAATATCAATTATCCTATCTTCAAGTCACTGATTTTTTTCCTTCTGCCTGTTCATA
Source organism: Tolypeutes matacus (assembly GCA_026826555.1). Taxonomy (NCBI): domain Eukaryota; kingdom Metazoa; phylum Chordata; class Mammalia; order Cingulata; family Chlamyphoridae; genus Tolypeutes; species Tolypeutes matacus. The sequence goes on from JAKSZT010054231.1 coordinate 257,016, forward strand.
GCTGATATTGAACCCCTGTAGTGACTGTGTATTTTCATTTATTGTACTTTTTACCTTTTGTTCATGTGTCATATTTTTGATTTCTATTAATTTCTTTGTCCATATTTTCTTTAGCTCATTGAACCTATTTAGGAGAGTTGATTTAAATTCTATGTTTAATAATTTCAGCATCTGGGCTTCCTTGTGGATAATTTTCATGTCACATTTTTTCCCCCTTTGAAGTGGCCATCTCTTCTTAGTGCTTTGTATGTCTTGTGACTTTTTTTTTGAAGTCTAGATATTTGAATAGTCTGATGTGTTAACCCTGGAAGTCGATCCACACCCACCCCTACCCCCCACTTCCTGCTGTACTTTTCTTTGTGAAGGCAGTGGTGTAGATTTGGCTCTGTGTTAAGGCACTCCTTCAGTGCTTAGCCCAATTTATACTGAGCCTATAGATCAGCCCAAGGTGAACAGTTAGGTTTTTCTCAGGTCTCACTGAACATGCATCTTGCCCTGGGCATATGTCTTGCCCTGGGTATTCAGGTAGCTTTCATAAATTGTTCAGTATATGCAAATACTCCTGGGTGTACTTTCCCCTCCCAGAAAATAAACTCTCCGCAGCTTCTCCTCCTCGGTTCCATGTACTCTGTTTTACATCTCAACTGCAATTTTTTTGCCCCAGATGGCTGTAGTTTTCTTGGTTCTGTGCTACTTCTCCATGCTGCTTCTCTGCCCGTGTGAATTTTGGGCTAGGTGAAACAAATGGACACCATGAGTCAATCTTTCAGGGAGCAGATTGGAGTAGACACACAAATACACTAAATTTGTGCATTACGTGTGTTAATAACCAGATACCAGGGACTCAATGTAAGAACATGGACTGCTGTACTGGGAATGTGGGCTGCTATCAGTTCCACAGACTGCCACACTGAGCCAGGGTAGGGGTTGGGACAGGACAAATGGAAGCACCATGTAGCCTTCCTACAGAACTTTTTTCTTCTTGAAATACCTTCAAATTTATATGACAATTGCAATAATCATATAAATCCCATACAGACTACTACAACATACCTCTATCCCCCTAGATATCCATTCCATCAACTTAACATTTTGCCACATTTGCCACATCATTATATCTGTCTTGTCTGTCTTTCTACTTGTCTACTTGTTTATCAATCCATTTTCTGAACACTTGAGTGTAGATTGTGTATATCATGTTCCTCAAACACTTAATACGTGTGTACATTTCTTAAGAACCAGATATTCACTTTTCACTTATGTAACTCCATTAAGTACAGATATTACATAAAAAAAATTTAATGTTGATATAAACTTACATTCTTGTATTCCAATTTTCTCATATTATCCAACAATATCCTTTTGAGTGTTTTCTCCTATATTATTAGATCCCTTCCAGGGTCATATATTGTACCTAATTGTCTTTGTCCCTTTAATAGTGCTTTCCTTTTTTTTTTTTTTTAATTTAAAATTGTGGGGCCATATATACAACATAAACTTTCTCATCTCAACTACTCCTAGCATATCATTCAGTGGGATTAATCACACTCACAATGTTTTGGTGCCCTCACCACCTTCCATTACTAAAACCATCACATCTGCCCAAGTTGAATACCTAACTCATTATGCATTAAGTACCCATTCACTCTGTCCCTGCCCTTGATGATCTGTACTCTTTCTTTCTCCGAAAGCTTGTAGATTCTGTATTTTCTTTGTAGTTACTGTTGGTTTAAATTTAACACCCTATATCTGTAACAGTCTCATTTGCTTGACATGCAAAGTTCCTTGGCTAAAAACTAATTTTCCACATCAGACTTCCTATAAATCCTATCTTTCACTCTTATTGTTCATCTCTCTCTTCATCTCTTCATTGAAAAGCAAAAATGAATGGCAACTGCTGATCTTTCACAGTCCAGGTCCAATTTTATTTTATTAATCACTCCCCACTCAAAAATGAACAGTGAATTCACCTTGGTCTTTCTCCTTCCTGCTTCTCTGCTGTTAAGAACTTTATAAGTGATGATGCCACAATCGCATTTATAAATCAGCAGTGTTAGTTATACTCACTATAATGTGTTACCATCATCTCTCTTCATTTCCACATTTTTACAATAAACCTTTTTAAAAATTCTACATGCATTATTACCACACAAAGGTAGCACACTAGTATCTTATCTAGGCCTCTTCAAAACGTACGGATTCAAGACTTTTTCCAAGCTCATCACTTTCAAATTCTGCCTTCCATCTAACATATTAGATGTCAATTTTCCAAGTTTTCTGCAACTTTAAAACAAGGATTTCCTTTCCTTCAGTTTCCAATAATAGTTTTTTCATTCCCATCTAAGGCCTTATTAGAACTATGTATACTGTCCATATTTTTAACAGCAGTCTCTTCAAAGCAATCTAGGACTTTTCTATCAAGCATCTCATAATTCATCCAGAAAAATACCCCTTACATACTTACAAAGCCGTTCCAATACTTTTGGTAATTATAAGCAGCAGCACCACACTCCTGGTACCAGTTTCTGTCTTAGTTTGCCAAAGGGCTTCCAGTGCAAAGTACCAGAAATGGGTTGAATTTTATAATGGGAATTTTATTTGACAAGCCCACTCACCTGTGCCAGAACAGTGTATTCAATAAATGGTTCTAGAAGAACTGGATATCCATATCCAAAAGAAAGAAAGGACCCCTGTATTAGTCAGGGTTCTCTCGGGAAACAGAATCAACAGGAGATATCAGTCAATAATATGAAATTTTAAAAGAGTCTCTCACATGACTGTGGGGATGCACAAGTCCAGGTTCCGCAGAAAGGCTGCAAACCAGTGGCTCCAATGAAAGTCTGATGAAAGGTCATTGATGAGTTTCTGGGAGAAGTTGCCTGTCCAAGGACGAGCTGGGAAATTCTCTCTGAATGTTGAAATCACTTCCCCTTTTAAGCCATTCAGCTGATTGGATAAAAGCACCACCCATTGATGATGAAATCTCCCTCATTGATGCAGATGTAATCAGCCATCCACACAGTAAACTCACTGGTGATTGAAGTACATAAATGCTCTTGTGTTACAATTAGCCCAGTGCTTGCTGGAACAAACACCTGGACACAATTACCTGGTCAATATGACACATTAGCCTAACCATCACAACCCGTTTTAGTTTGCCAATGGGTTGCTGATGCAAAGTATCAGAAATGGGTTGGTTATAAAAGGAGATTTATTTGGGGTAAAAGCTTACAGTTCCAGGGCTATGAAATATTGAAATTGCAGTACCGTCAGAAGTGCTTTCTCACCAAAGTCAGCTGCCATGTGCTGAAGCAAGATGACCAAAATGGTGGCTTCCTTTTTCTGTGCCTTGTCTCTCTCTGTGTCTCTGTTTTTGTCAAGTGTTGATGTTCTGGAACTAGGTCTGTGAAAACGGTGCTGCGGATGAGAAAAGATGAGAAAGAAGCAAGAAATAACCGGGGTTAGGGGATCCTTCTTCCAAGGGGAGGAGAGTGCTGCTACATAAAACATCATGGCTTTTATTTAGCTTTAGAATAAAGAAAATACATGTGCGCATGTGCAAAGGCAATAGACACGTGACAGGTTACACGTTACTAAAGTCAGCAAGTCTTTAGGGTTAATGGTTCAGTTCTCCTTACATTCCTACACGTAACAGACCTTGTTAGTCATTATCTGACATATACTAGATACACTCCTTGAAGCACAGAATGCTTCTCCACCAGGCTCGTACCAGCTGTTATCTTAGTGTCTTGAGACTAGAGACGCCTGTCCCATACATACCAAGGCAGCCTGCTTTCTGTCAGTAGTCATGGCCTTTAATTGAACTCCTTCATTTCCCCTTTTTTTATTAAATTTTTAAGTGAAGATCATAGGAACTATTATATAAGATGATACAAGGTGACCTCTTGTCACTCTTGCCTTCTTCCATAGGCTCCTGTGACTGTGCCTTATTGTCCTCCTCTGAGAATCTTACCCATCATTGGATACCAGTCAAGCTTTTGAGCTCTTACATGGAAGGCAATTTCATTTATATTTTATACCTTTTCAGGTTCCTTATGTGTATGCTTTTATGTAGATAATTAGTAGTAAAATCAAGGGGTTATTAGTATACTACATCCTACCATAACTAATGTAAAATTAGTTTTTCATGGCTAAGTTTCTTAACATAAATGCATTTATCTGATTTAATTTTTCATTTTTTTCTATGAATATATGTTATTACTCTACTCTTGAAAATACAATTAAAATGCATATAACAATCATTCCTAATCCTATCCAAAATGATATTTGAATTGTTTTTTGTTTCCACCAGTGAAACGGATTGACAGTATTTAAATTTTCAGACAATTCATTCAAAAATTCTGCACCAGGGGTTTCTTTCAATTCATTTTGAGACATGCTCAACCTTTCTTTTGCAATTATAAAATATCTAAAGAAATATTATGCTTATATCCAATCAAATGATTTTTTACTTCTTCCCAGTCATGCTCACAATTATTATAAGGCAAAAGAGTAATACAAAAAGAATGGTCATTCCAATCACATTTAAGAGCTCTTAACAAGTTTAAATTATAGATTTGATTACCCAAATGTATAATAGTTGTTTCAAGATCATTCATATGATTATTCAGTTCCATATCAATGTGAGACTGGCTATGCCACATCTCACTTGCATTTTTATGCCAGTCCTTAACATATTGAGTCTGGACTACTTGATGCAGGGCTGTGCCAGCAACAGCTGCAGCAGTTATGATGTCAATCAGTCCTAAAATTCCTGCTATTAAAAGTCCAATCAGTCTTTTAGTTCTTTTTAAATAATGGTCGAGGTAGTGCCACAGCAACTGGGATTCTGGAGACTGCTGCCAATGTCTGGTCATCTGAACCGGTAACTATAGTCCTTTTCTTCTTCTTGCTATAAAAAGTTGGATTTTCCTGCAAACATGAATTCTTAAGACATGTAAATAAAGAGCAATTGGAGCGGCTAACGTTCTATAGCCGTTTGGCAATTTGATGTAGTTATGAATTCCAAAAATATAATTGGATCATGCTTGTAAACTGATCTGTTAATCTGGGCATGATTAAGTTATGATTAGGGCGTTGACTGGGCCACGTCAGTAGGTCGGTGAGCCCCACCCCTTGGTGGGTGGGGGAATCGAATATAAAAGGAAAGGCAAAGGACAGAGGGAGCAGTTTTTGAGTTGCAGTTCTGAAGTTGGAGTTTTGATGTTGGAGAGAAGGCCACAGGAGAAAAGAAGCGAGCCGTTCACCTGATGGACAGCTGACCTTGTGGAGGAAACAGAGGACCTAAGCCCGGAGAGAAATGCAGCCCCGGGAAGAGAGGAACCCAAGAAGCCTGAACCCTGGCAAACATCGGCAGCTGTCTTGCTCCAACATGTGGCAGTGGACTTTGGTGAGAGAAGAAACTTACGCTTTATGGCCTGGTAACTGTGGACTTCTACCCCAAATAAATACCCTTTATAAAGACCAACCAATTTCTGGTATTTCGCATTAGCACCCCTTTGGCTGACTAATACACGTTCCTTTCACCAAAAGTTAACTTTTCCAATGATAAAAACTATAATATCTCATACACATACTGTAAGAAATTGAGTTGATTTTCTTTTTAAACTGGTAATATTAGTTTTGTTGCCTTGCCATTTGAAAATTGGGCCAGTTCCCAAAAATAATTTCTACAAATAATTTTGAGTTTTGTTAAGTTTAGTGTCCCATGGTTGTGGGATAAATCTTCCTTGATTTATCTAATTTATTGAGCTGTTAGTAAATGCTGTATTACCAAAATTCCAGAAATAAGGATTACTGTCGGTATTAGTCAGCCAAAAGGGTACTAATGTGAAATACCAGAAGTGGGTTGGTATTTATAAAAGGTATTTATTTGGGGTAGAAATCCACAGTTACCAGGCCATAAAGTGTAAGTTTCTTCTCTCACCAAAGTCCCTTGCCACGTGTTGGAGCCGACGTTTGCCAGGGTTCAGGATTCTTGGATTCCTCTCTTCCGGGGCTGCGTTTCTCTCTGGGCTTAGCTCCTGTTTCCTCCACAAGGTCAGCTGTAGACTATCAGGTGAACAGCTTGCTTCTCTTCTCCTGGGGTCTTTTCTCCAACATCAAAACTCCAACATCAAAACTCCAACTTCAGAACTGCTGCAACTCTGTTCTTTGTGATGCCTTTTATATTTTCTTCCCCCACCCACCATGGGGTGGGGCTCAACAACCTACTGACGTGGCCCAGTCAACGCCCTAATCATAACTTAATCATGACCAGATTAACAGATCAGTTTACAAGCATGATCCAATTGTATTTTTGGAATTCATAATTATATCAAATTGCCAAATGGCTACACTGTCATTAGTGGTTATGGTTGAATTGTTAATGAACCAAGATGTGGTTGTGTTTTTATCAGGCTTTGGCATTCCTATAAGGGCCCGATCCTTTATAATTCCATAGGAATCATTAAACAACATGACCTCTGTAAAACCATGACATACATGACATTTGTCATTTAGTAATCTGTTTTGAGAAAATATTTATCATATTTTCTGATTTATATGGTAAAGAAGGGAAAATGAGAATATAAATTCGAGTTTGATTTTTCTTTGTTAAAACTACACTGCGATTTTGAGGTTGCATGCATATGGAACCATGTCCAATACAAAGAGAGCGGTCTATAAAAAGTAAAGCTAAATTTTCTATAAATTTCTCTTCTTCTTTTGGCTTTAAGGGTAGCCGTAAGTCTATAGGTCCCGGAAAATGGTGAGATTGATTAAGATAAATTGGGTAAGACTCACCGTCCCAGGTTAACAGCTCTAAAAGAGGTGGATTGGTAATGTATGCCCAATAAGTGTAATTATGATATTGTATCTTACCTTGACCTAAAACCTTACCTATAATTAATCCACTGTGAAACCACCATGTCCATAGTTTGAGTTTCGGCAGCATCTTCAACTCCAGGCTTGATTCTTCTGTGGGGGATCCACTGCTGTTCTCCTGTTTCTATAATGATAAGAGCAAAACCTCGGCCCCATATTTTACCTCTCCTTTTTCCCATTTATTTGTTCTTTCATTTTTCCAATATACCGTTTGTCCGCATTTTTCATTTTCATTCTTTTTATTAACCTCCCATTGTCTTTCTGCTGCTGTGGTATTAGAAATTTGCTGTCTATTAAGAAAATTTAAGGTAAGCAATGCTTCAGATAGTTTGTCTTTAGCAGATTCTCCTCCATCTCCCCCTTTTTGTTTTTGCAACATTACTTTTAGTAAGTGATTGCTTTTTTCAACAATAGCTTGACCCTTGGGGTTATTTGCTTGGGTAAGAGAATGTTGGAGATGTTTATAGAGTTGTGTTAAAAATGTTTTTGAGGGGGCTGCAATAAGGGTAAATACATGCTTGTGGGAAGGCAGAATGAGTAAGGTGTAAAGCCTTAAAGTCATAATATTGACAAATAGTGGGTGTATTGAACATTTCTTGTGGTAGGACCTTTTATTGATATTTAGTTAATGTATTTTTGTTAATAATTGAAAGAATATAAAATAAGTGAAGGATTGTTTATAAACAGGGGTTTAACTGCTATATTCCAATCTTTTATAATATGTATACATACATTCACATGCTTACCAAACCAGGGAACACACTGATATACTTGGCTTATTGTTGGCTAGAGTCCTGGATAGATACAAGATAAATGTTAATATGTATATTTAGTTTAATAAGCTTATACTGACAATTAGAGTGAGAAACATGAATAACATAATCAATGAAAAGATTAAGTTAATATTGAACAAAGTTACAGAATGACAGATAAAGCAGTTTTATATATATACTTACCAATATTTAGCTTTTAGCTAGGAAGTGTTGAATTAGCAACTGATACTAGAGTTTTGGTTGACTGTGTTTAGAATTAATGAATTTGATATTATAGATGCCAACTTGTGAGTATTTTGCTAATTCCTGAGGAAGGGGCCAGCCTCCCCAGGAAGGAACACAACACTCCTTGGGCAGTATATTTTAAGGTTTATGCATCAATCCCCGGGAGAGTAGCCAGCTCCTCCAGGGAGGAATACGATTCCTTTTGAAATGTACTTTATCTTTTTTAATTTGTTACAAAATATCCTTGATGTGCTTACTATTTTAGTTTCCATTATTTTTCCTGAAATATGAAAAATGTTAAGATTACATATACATATAATAAAATGCATTTATGTATAACATACAAATTATTAAATTACTTAAGTATGGAATATAGTGCATTAAAGTTTTGATTAGTATTTAAATATGTTATACATAATTCATAACTACAGTAGATTATATAACAACAAAAAAAAAATAAGACTTTTAACCAGCAGACATCCAATGAATAAACTTTTATTGTTTATGCATTTAAGATTCTTAGTAGCATGATTAGAATGACCTTAATTTCTTTATTTTGTATAGTTTGAGGCATAGGTAAAAACAAATTATTATTTCCTATTTGGGCTCTGGGGCAATACATTACTTGTAATTTTAATACCTGCGTTGGTTTTGTTGTTAACATTTTAATTAGAATTGGGGCTGTAGCTTGCAATGTTGAATATAAACTTGATTTATTGTTGGCTATTTGACAGAAAGGGGAATGTGGGCTGCCTTGACTTGTTTAAGAAGCTTAATTTTTTGTAACAAACTGGTGATATTTGGGCATATTTGCAGTGGTGTTATTTTAATTTGCTATAATTTACTGTTATGCACTACCCCTGGCAGCCCCTAATGGCTGCTTTCCTTTTGTAGTTATAGACTTTTTTTTTTTTTTTTTCCTAAGCAGAGGTGGGGTAAATCAGATAAACTTAAGTTAAAGCATCTACCTTTTGACTTGTAGGCAGAGAGGTAGTTTTTGTGACATATTATTATTATATTTTAAAATAATTAAAATTCTGATTAATATACTTTTATTTATTATACTGAAACATTATTAAATTTTCAGAAATTTTATACACTTAAAGTATTCATATAGACTTTTTATTTATACAACTTTAATTGTCATAAGGTTAGAAAATTTCTTTTAATCATACAACAGTTTTAAATACTTCATTCAGGGAAGCGGCTGTGGCTCAATCAGTAGGGCTCCCGTTTACCATATGGGAGGCCCCGGGTTTGGTTCCCGGGGCCTCCTGGTGAAGGCAAGCCCGCCTGCACGGCGTGCTTAGCTGACCCAGCGAGCACAAGCAGCAAGGGGGGGATAAATGAATAAATAAATAAAATCTTAAAAATAAATAAATAAATAAATAAATACTTCATTCAACTTACAATATATCACATGAACTTAAATATTTTTAGTATTTTATCTTTTTCTAGGTAACAGACCAAATCATTTGTAACAGTTTGAAATAAAAAGCTACTTTTTGAGAGAGCAGGTTTAAACATTATGTTCTTTTAAAAGTGATAAAACTTGTTTCTTCAAGGAAAGGATAAGGTTGAAGTATAAGAAGCTAATTTGATAAAACAGACTTTCTTTTTTGCATACTGATTATTCAGCAGAAAACCTCTGTGTAAACTTTTACTAAAACAGATTAATGACTTGAGAAACTTTGAGAAAGAATAAAACTTTAACTTTGTTTTAATAACTAGTTATTTTATCTTAGGATAAAATTACTTTCCTTTCCTTAATAATAAAAGCACATTCTATATACCTTCCATACTTAAGTTACCACAATAATTTTGGAAACTGTTTCCAGGCAAAATTCTGACAACATACAATTACCATCAAATTTAAACAAATTTGTTAGAATAATGATTTAATTTGATTATAACTATTTTTATTATTTTAAATTAATACCCACATTTAGTTATTAATATAAGTGTTTAATTTTGGCCATTTGAATAGAGCCCTTATAATAATTTTCATTTATCAATTTAATATTACCATCCAGAGGTATCAAAATATACACTGACAGTGACTGAACAGACAAACACAAAACAAGTTACAACACATCAATAGAAACATACATCTTTGGGAAGCGGCTGTGGCTCAATCAGTAGGGCTCCCGTTTACCATATAGGAGGCCCCGGGTTCGGTTCCCGGGGCCTCCTGGTGAGGGCAGGCCCGCCCGCACGGCGTGGTTGGCTGACCCAGCGAGCACAAGCAGCAAGGGGGGGATAAATGAATAAATAAATAAAATCTTAAAAAAACAAAAAAACAAAAAAACAAAAAAAAACATACATCTTTGATTTTACTTCTTTTGAAAATTTTTCTGGAAAATGTATTGCTAAGTTTTCTTACTTTTCCAGTGGTTTAATTTTATTAGCCTCTATGATCTCACAGCCTTAGCATTTATGTAGGCAATAGGAGGTTTACAAAGTTGATGCTGGAATGTTTTCCTTATTTTAGTTAACTCTTTGGCAGAATAGTGATGCCCCTGCAACTAATGCTAGATCTTTCTAATATTAATCCTATTAAATTTTTTGGAATAGTCCCTTTTGCTCCTGAATTGGTTAGACAGACTTTATTTTGTTTCTCAAATATTAATTTTTTGGTAGTGGCAAAGTCCAGGTCAGCACTTCTCTAGGTGGCCCCGCATAAGTTTGCCAAGAATTTGTGGGGGTGAAATTAACATTAATCCATTGTGAATTTCGAACAGGTGGTGCTGTTGGAGAGGGCTGCTTTTTACAATCTTTTTGATAATGACCAGCCTTTCCACAGTTAAAACAGGTTCTGCGACCTGAAAGAAGCTGCAAAGCTTCAGGATCACCTGCTTTACTTGGTTGTGCTATGCTTTTCATGAGTGCTGTCTGTGGTAAAGGAGTTTGTACAGATGCTTTAGGAGGATCTAAAGAGGGGTTTAGGGAACTTGACTGAGGGTTAAATGCTAAGGCAAATGGTGGGTTAAGGGAAGTCTCTTTAGGCACATCAGTGTCTGCAGCTGGAACTGAAGGGTTAATGTCAACAGCTGGAGCTGAAGGGTTATTAATAGCTTAAAAAGTGCCTTAGTGACCCTTGTGGTAGCCACGGCAACACAAGCCTCTGTAAGAGGCTCTGGATGGTCACTTTCAGAACATTCATTGTCATACAAATGTAAATCGGCCTCAAGCTGATCAGGGACAGAATCCTCTGCCTCCGCATTTTCGGAGGGCTCACTAGATTCTGTTTGAAGAGGCTCAAGGGCCAGAGTAATAAGATTGCAGAGAGACCACACACGAAAAGGAATAGACTCTCCCTTCTGATATGCTCGCCGTTAGGATTTTTTTTTAAAGATTTTATTTATTTATTCATTTATCCCCCCCTTGCTGCTTGTGCTCGCTGGGTCAGCTAACCACGCCGTGCGGGTGGGCTTGCCTTCACCAGGAGGTCCCGGGAACCGAACCCGGGGCCTCCCATATGGTAAACGGGAGCCCTACTGATTGAGCCACAGCCGCTTCCCTCGCTGTAAGGATTTTATCACTAATTTCCATTGTTTCAGATTTAAAATATTCCGCCCTTGCGGCTGAAACCAATAACAATGTTTCCGTACAAGAGAAAAAAGTTTCTCAAAAGCCGAGGATTTAATAGTTACACTGGTGCTTTTTAATAAAGTTTTTAACACTTCTATAGAGTACTCTTCAAAGTTCAACTGCTGAGTCCCCATTTCCCTGATGATCCCAAGCATGTAACTTACCCTTTTTTTAAAAAAAAAAACCGCTTGTCAGAAGCTTCTTGGTCCTCTGTGCACTGGCCGAAAGAAAAGTTGCGTTTTCAGGTCCCTGTTCAGGCACCAAGTGTTGATGTTCTGGAACTAGGTCCATGAAAATGGTGCCATGGATGAAAAAAGATGAGAAAGAAAGATGAAATAACTGGGGTCAGGGGACCCTTCTTCCAAGGGGAGGAGGGTGCCGCTGCATAAAACATTGTGGCTTTTATTTAGCTTTAGAACAAAGAAAATACATGTGCGCATGTGCAAAGGCAATAGACACATGACAGGTTACACGTTACTAAAGTCAGCAAGTCTTTAGGGTTAATGGTTCAGTTCTCCTTACATTCCTACACTTAACAGACCTTTTAGTCATTATCTGACATATACTAGATACACTCCTTGAAGCACAGAATGCTTCTCCACCAGGCTCGTACCAGCTCTTATCTTAGTGTCTTGAGACTAGAGACGCCTGTCCCATACATGCCAAGGCGGCCTGCTTTCTGTCAGTAGCCATGACCTTTAATTGAACTCCTTCAATCAAAACCAGGCGAAAGGGCGGAGACTGAACCATAGTCATGCCTCACTGAAGTATAATTAAAAGCCCTGAAGAGATCTCGTCAAGTAATCTAGTCAAAGGGCCCTCAAGCGAACGTAATGCGATCAACGAGTATCACACCCACAGGAATGTGTTACTTTAAAAAAATATCTTTTTCTTTTTGGGATTCGCCAAATTCAAACTGCCACAATCCCTATCTTATACCTTATACAAAAATTAACCCAAAATGGACCGAGGACCTAAATATAAAAGCTATAATCATAAAATTCCTAGAAGAAAATGTAGGGTAACATCCTTCAGGATCTTGTAGTAGGTGGTAGTTTTTTAAACTTTACATCCAAATCATGAGCAATGAAAGAAGAAAATAGATAAATGGGGCCTCCTCAAGATTAAACACTTTTGTTTTTCAAAAGACTTTGTCAAGAAATTAAAAAGGCAGCCTACCAATAGAAGAAAATATTTAGAAACCACATAACTGATAAGGGCTTGATATCCATGTTATATAAAGAGATCGTACAAGTCAATGATAAGACAATAAACCCAATTTAAAAATGGTCAAAAGACTTGAATACACATTTCCTTTTTAATGATTCTGAATATTAACCAGCTTGTTTTCTATCTTCCATAATTGTAGTCTGTGATACTTATTACAGAGTCTTGTTATTAGTACCAACTTAATCTAGAAATAGTCTTAAGGTAGGTATATTATTATCCCTATATTACAGATGTGAAAGCTGAGTCTTGAGAAGATGAATAACTTGGGCAGTGTTAATCTGGCCAACCAACAGCACAGCTGTGACTCAGAGCAGGTCATTCTGGCAGCAGAGTTTATGCTCTAAGCCATAGTAGCATTCTCTTCTGAAATGTGGTATTAAAGAATTTATATGTAGCTTGTGGAATTTCTCTGATGTTTTCATGTTTCTGGAGGAAAATAAATCAGGATATTTGGAACTGTAACTAATCTGGAAAATATGGGATCCTTGGCAAAGTATCTTTCTTCCTTTGTGCAGGTCAAGGCCATCTTTCTACAGGAACCATTCCTCATTGATCTTCTCTATTTGTGAGTCCATCAGCCTAATCTTGGCCTAATTCCTCCACCACTGTTTTGGTCCCAAGGTCATTAAAGATGGAAACTTTTCCGTCTTATTTATTACAAATTTATAGCATACAACTGAATACCTTCAGAGTGTTCAGTGAATCACTTCAACCCAGTGCAGACATTTACTGAATGCTGTAGGTCAATGCTCTCAATGGCTAGTGACTCAGGCTTTACTTGGGCTGGTGCCTATACAGGGATTGTTGTCAGGCCTGTGCTTATGACCAACAGGGAGGGCTGCAGGCACCTTGCTGCTCAGGGCTGAGCCTGTAACCTGGACATGGCTTGTTGACTCTTCTCTCTCTCGTTTCTCCATATGGTTTGGGACAAAGCTGCTGGCTGCTTTGGGGTCACATCCTTGACCACATTGGGAAGAAGAGTTTCAAGTATCCCCAGTTAGAAAAGTTCTAGAGAGGGCCTCTAATCAAGCCAACTGGATCCTATAGCACCTCTGGACTAATCACTCCTGCAAGGACTGATGTGCTCTGACTGCCCAAAACTGGTGGTGGGGGTGCGTCTGTCACTGGAAAAGGAAGAATGGATGGGCAGGTGGGCTGGGGGTCTAGCAAGTGGCCACTGTAAGGTAAGGGGCACTCTGTGGTTCTAAAAGTGAGTGCTGAGGACAAAGGTGTGGGGGTGGGGCTTGTTGTGAAATAAGTTGGCTGGCTGGGGGAGGAAAAGTTGAACAGGAAGGTTGAGCTTGACTGGTGGGTATCTACACTTGGGCTCAGGTACTCATGTCATCTGATTTTTTAGTCAAAAAAACTCTGAAGATGGAAGAGTGTTAGAATTCTGCTATTTATATTAAATTAGATGTTTCTGGTCCTTGAAGAATTTGATAATGGATGAAATCTGGAGAAGCAAAGGACAAGCCAGATATAACCAAAGCAATGAGTGACAGGGCTGAGAAATGTTTCACTGCATAGGCAAAGCCCCTGAAAAAAACAAATGAACAAATATTTGATAGAATGGGCTCAGAGCAACACAATGCTTACTAATTAGCTGGCTTGCTTAAGATTTTAGATCTTTACTTAGATTTGAAGGCAACCAGGTTATTATTTCTTTTTACCTTAGGTAAATTCTTAGGGTGAAAGTATTGGCATTCTTAAAGAATAAGACTTGAGCCGTTGGAATTTATTCAGATACCTAAGAAAACTTTCTGTTTGCATTCAGTTAGATATCTGATTTGTTCTCCAAATTCATTAAATGATACACAAAGCAGTTTAGAAATGTTCACTTCTTTCAAAGGAGAATGACCCAAAGAAGTATAATGGCATGCATTTAGTTTCATAGAGAGAAAAATTTCAAAATGAGTAAATAAAATACAAAAGCATATTGTAACTAATGGAATGAAATAATGATTAGAGCAGCAATAGGAAGGAAAAGCTGGACTGGAACAGGCAAATCTTGGGGTAGTAGAGAATAAAGCAGATTCCCCTCAATTGCTTCTTTCTAAATTTTGTTCCATTCTAGGTATTTCTTTCTGCTGGTATCCACCTGTGCTTATTTTGTTAATTTGAATTTTTTGGATAGCTTTTTATTTTGATAAAATTTTAAACTTACAGAAAAGTTGCAAGAATATAATAAGAAATTTCCATCACCTTTACCAATTCACCAATTTTTACAGTTTCTCCATTCTTTTTCTTTTCTCTTCCCCTGAATGCATATGTGTTTGTAATTTTTTTCCTATCCTATTTGATAATAATTGGGAGACATAGTGCCCTTTACTCCTAAGTACTTAAGTATTTATTTCCTAGAACAAGGATAGTACAATTATAAAAATAGGAAATGTAAAATTGATACAATTACCTAATCCACAGTTAATACTTAAATTGTATCACTTTCCAGTAATATCCTGTTTACATGTTTCCCCCCACCCCCAATCCAGGATCATACATTTCATTTACTTTTCATACCTCTCTAGTCTTTTTTAAATCTGGAACAGTTCCTCAGATTTTCTTTGTGTTTCTTGAACTTGTTATTTTTGAGACTTATGGGCCCGTTATTTTGGGTTTGCCTAATCTTTTCGCCTAATAGATTTAGGTTATGCAGTTTTGATAGGAATTCCAGAGAAGTTTTGTTCTTCTCAGTGTGTTATATCAGGGGGCACTTAATGTCTTTTTGTCAATATTGACTACTTTTTAAGGTGGTGTCTGCCAGATTTTGTCATTATATAGTTATTATTTTCCCCTTTGTAATTAATTAGTATTAATTAATTTGTAATTTATTAGAGATATTTTGAGACCAGGTAAATACCCTTTCTCCTCAGATTTTCACCTACTAGTAACCCATCCATTAATGATTTTTAAAATCTGTTATCTATCTACTTGTTGGTTTAATTTTATTAATGTAGACTCATGAATTCTTATTTTATCCAGTAGTTATAATTATTTACTGTCATTATTTATTTGATGCTGAAATTGTCCCACATGTGGCCAATGGGAGCCCCTTCATACAGGCTCCTATGACTTTTTGACATGTCCTGTTATTTCTTGAGCACTTTTTTTTTTTTTTAACGTTCTGGTTCAAGATATTCCGGGCTCATCTTGGACTTTCCCTATCCCAGGTCTGGAATCACCATTTCTTTAATGAGCCAACCTAAGCTGATTTGATGTTTTGACTTGATTTTCTGTAGTTAAAAAGAGAATTGGCTCTAAATAGACCAAAATCATATTTCCCATCTTCTTTACTGTTCTAAATAGGTAGGTGAGCTTGTTTAGAGCTGTTAGAGCAAACTGCACACAAATGGAGAATAAACACAGGTGATAGGTGCCTGGTACTCAAGAATTACTGCCCATACCAAAGGAATTTTCACATGAGGAGACACATGATTAGAGCTGTTGAAATACCATCTATGTTATGGCTGAATTCAATTTGATGAATTTTTCCATTCCCCACATTAACAAAGTTTTAATGTTATATTTTAATCTTAATTTATTATTTATTTTATTTTGCTACAGTGGTATAGATGAGGGGTAATATTTCTGATGATGTGATCAAATCGTAATAGTTGACCTTAATTGATGCCTAGCTAAAATCGAAAATTTTCCTTAAAATAAAATAACTAAAATTATGAAGTTATAGATGTTTATTGTAGAAATTTGTGAAAAAAAGTTTAAAAAGCTTAAAGAAAATGAGTCAATGCTATCATTATTGGTGGCTATAAATTCCTTGGCTCACATTTTCTTCCCTTGAGTATCTTAAATATGTTACTTAATTTTCTTCTGCCATAAAGTGTTGTTGTCAATGTCAGATGATAATGTAAATTTTATTCACTTATAAATCATTTGTTCTTTTTGCCTAGATGCTTAAAGGATATTTTTCTTTAAAGTCTAGTGATTTTACTAGAATATATCTTGGATTTGGTTGTTTCTGGGTTGATATTTTCAGGTATCTGGTATGCTATTTCTTTTCCTTGTTTCTGCTGCCCTGTGCTGCTAAACTGATTTCATTCCCAGCAAATTCTCCTTAGTGTGGGGTCCTGTCTTGGGAGGGAGTCCTGGCTGGCCAGTTTCAAGTTTCATAGGTTGCTTCCACCCTTTGGATCTTCTTAGGGAGGGCCCCTTGCCCTTACACTGTTCACAAGTTGGCCTACTCTACTTTTTTTGCCAATATCTGTTGTTGATAATAGGGCTGCACAGCTCTTAGGTCCTTCCTGTGCCCCATTGCCTCCCTCTACTTCTCTTACCATGCAGAATTTAGGAGTATTAGTTAGTTGGTTGTTCTCACCCACTTGGGCTTCAGTGTTTGTTCTCTAGTGTTAAGTGTTGCCTCTGCAGTTTTGCTTTTGCTATCTAGTTGCAAAATGAGGCTTCAGAGACATTCAAAATCAATGCCTTATTACAGCTGTCTTCCTAGATTTCCACATGGTTAATTGTCAATTTAATGTGTATTTAATGAAGTTGATTTCCTTATTTTTATTTTTTCTTTAACAATCATCTTTACAGAGAAAAAGAAATTGGGATATAAAATACCCATCCTTTCCAGGAGAGAAGCACCTTCAGTGCAGAGAAGCAGGTCTGAAGACAGTGGATACAGCAGCAGCCCTCTCGGAAGCCTGGCTTAGATGTGGGGAAGGATTTCAGGACACTTCTGGGACTCTGGTAAATAGTGGTGAAATTATTTTCCTGATTACCGAAGAAAAAATCCTAGATTCCTGAGTGTTCAGGCCACCGTAATGATATTTTCTTTGTAATTCCCTTCCTTATTTTCTTTCAGAGTACTGTAATTGGTGCATTACTTTATCCCCCTTATTCCTTGATTTCCTTTAATAATTGTGGCAAATTAGCATTAACCTCTTTATGGCAAGCAGAACCTTTCTACTACTTGGTAAATGAAGAATACATACTGGAATGTTCTCAGAAGATTAAACGGCAGCACACACTACTTTTCACAAGCAATGTATTTATGAAATGTTTATATATGCATAAAGTTTTGGCATTGAGATGTTTTGGTTAATTTTTATTATATGTGATAACTTTTTAAATACTTTATAATACAAAGAAATGAAATTATAAACTCTATAAAAGATTATTTGGGTACAGGGAGTAATGAGAATCTCACAGTTATGTTTATGAACAGTTATTCATATCTACTGTTAATGTGAAGTTTTGATCAGCCAGCTCTGTTTAGATTCTGGAAAAACAAAAATATAGACTTATGACCAAATAAGGAGTAGTTGTTCTGGGAATACTTATATTGGCAAATATAAGTAAAGGAAAACAGGGAGGAAGATGTTAAGGAGGATGTAGTTTAAGGTTCTGTATATTTTACAAAATGCTGTTTTTTAGTCCTTGTCACTTAAAATACTGCCTTATTTTCTTTTGTCTATAGGCATTAACAGCTAAAAAGAAGACTATTACAGAAAATCATCTTGAATTTTCTCCTAGACCCAAAGAGGGTAATATTATTTTTGTTGATTACTTGACATTATTTTTGTTGATTTCTTCATGGAGAAGGTTTAAGGCTGATCTCTTCTGCTTTGATTTATTTGCTTTCTTTTTAAAAGTTATTTACTTAATTTGGTTAGGCTATCATTGTTTGAAAACATCAAAACAATGTTATATTAGTCAGGGTTCTCTAGGAAAACAGAATTAACAGGAGATATCTGTCAATAATATGAGATTTTTTTTTTTTTTTTAAAGATTTTATTTATTTATTCATTTATCCCCCCCCTGCTGCTTGTGCTCGCTGGGTCAGCCAACCACGCCGTGCAGGCGGGCCTGCCCTCACCAGGAGGCCCCGGGAACCGAACCCGGGGCCTCCCATATGGTAAACGGGAGCCCCACTGATTGAGCCACAACCGCTTCCCAATAATATGAGATTTTTATAAGAGTCTGTCACGTGACCGTGGGGATGCACAAGTCCAGGTACTGCAGGCAGGCTGCAAACTAGGGGCTCCGATGAAAGTCCATTGAAGGTCCTTGATGAGTTTCCAGGAGACCCTGGCTGTTCAAAGACAAGCTGGGAAATGCTCTCTGAATGCTGAAATCACTTCCCCTTTTAAGGTATTGAGCTGATTGGATAAAGCATCACTCATTGCTGAAGTCAATCTCCCTGACTCTTATAAATGTAATCAGCTATCTATGCAGTAAACTCACTGGTGACTAGAGTCCATAAACGTCCTTGTATTACAATTAGCCCAGTGCTTGCTTGACCAACTAGACACAATTACCTGGCCGAGGTGACATATTAGCCTAACCATCACAAATGGGAAAAAGATAATATTTGAAAAATCTGGCTATCTCTGTCACCATCTAACCCTACTCTTCTTGTTCCCTACAGGTAATTATTTAAATTTCTTGTGCATCCTTTCTGGGATCCCTTTCATCACAGAGCTCAATAGATTAGCTCAGGGAAGCGGCTGTGGCTCAATCAGTAGGGCTCCCGTTTACCATATGGGAGGCCCCGGGTTCTGTTCCCGGGGCCTCCTGGTGAAGGCAAGCCCGCCCGCACGGCATGGTTAGCTGACCCAGCGAGCACAAGCAGCAAGGGAGGGATAAATGAATAAATAAATAAAATCTTTAAAAAAAAAAAAAAAAATCTTATTTGAGAAGTAAACTTATGACCCATGTTATAAGGACTGTACTACTTCAGGCTATGGAATTCTTACTTGGTGAATTAGTTAGGGAAGGCTTTCATCTACAACTAGCAGGAAACTGTTGGAACATTTGAACAAATGGAGTTGAATTAATCTCCTGTAACAAGAAGCCTAGAGGGCCAGACTCAGTTTCTAAATTGTGCACTGCCACCCTTAACATGGGGTTTGTTCTGACGGTCATGAGATGGTAGCTGTATGTTCAAGACGAATTCTTGGGAAGAATGAAGGTTCTAAGTATTTTCTCCAAGTAAGCTTTGTCTTTCATTTGGGAAGGAATGCCCTCCCCAGGGACCTCTACCTTTGGCCAGAACTTGTTACAAAATGTCACCTCCATTAAAAAGACTGCAGGAAAATTAGGATTGTTAAGCAGTTATGGTGCTGCCCCAACAAAATTGGGGTTTTGCTAGTAAGGAAAATGAGGGGGATGGATATTAGGTATCCAACCCGCTCTGCTCCCCCTCCGGGTGGCGGTGGGGGTGGGGGTGGGGGTGGGAGTGGGGATGGAAGAGTGAGGGGTTGCGACTACGGGGGTATGTTCTGTATCTTGGCCCTCCTAAGTAATCCTGATGGGGTAATCTTGAGAAAGTGATTTAAATACTCTGAGGCTCAGTTTTTATACTGTAAAATGGGCATACTAATGTGTGTCTGATTGGTATTGTAGATACTAAGCTAAAAAATGTAGATAAAATACCTAGTTCAAAGGCTTACATTTAGTAGGTACTTAATTTTTTTTTTAAGATTTTATTTATTTATTCATTTATCCCCCCCTTGCTGCTTGTGCTCGCTGGGTCAGCTAACCACGCCGTTTGGGCGGGCCTGCCTTCACCAGGAGGCCACGGGAACCGAACCCAGGGCCTCCGTATGGTAAACGGGAGCCCCACCGATTGAGCCACAGCCGCTTCCCTAGTAGGTACTTAATAATGGTAGGAATTACTGTTATGTCTGAAGGCAGAAATAGCAATGTGAGAGGCTGCTCAAAATTCTGCAGAGTGGAAAGACTTTCTGTGACTAAGGGACTAAATTATTTCACTGACATGTGGTTTTTTTTTCCTAAGTTAAGTGAAAAATAAAATTTCCCAGATGTTTTAAAAATTCACGAACTACTGTGTTATAAAATAAACTAGTGGGAGGCGGATGTGGCTCAACTGGTTGGGCGTCCGTCTCCCATATGGAGGGACCTGGGTTCGATCCCCGGGACCTCCTGGTAAATTAAAAAAAAAACAAACAAAAAACTAGCACATTATCTTTTTGTAGTAGTATAATCTTCTGATGGAGCTATGGGATTGTATTTTAGTGCTGTGATATTCAAAAGCCAATTTAATTTTGATTCCTAAACCTATAAGATATATTATATGGAAAAACAGTATTTAAAAAAAAAAAACTATAGAATTTTATATAAGTGTAGTCAAATTCAGCTTTGAGAAAGAAAGAAATTTTAAATAAGTTGCTACTTTGTAGTTAATTATGCAAAGATCTTCAGGATGATTTCCTGATGCCAGTACATACAGTGCCTACTTAGCCATACTTTCTGCTCTATAGAATGAAAGGCTGGAAGAGCTTATCATCTGTGTACAATTACTTTATTTGTATCATATGTGGCTTGTTAAGATTAGAAAGTATTGTTACCATTTAATAAAGATTTACAAATAGAGATTAACAGAAAAAGGGACTCAAGGCATTTCATAGAACTGGTCCTTTTTAAAAAATAGTAGCTTCTAAAGTATCAATTTAAGACAGTATATTCTACAAAATTTCCAAGTTTAAAAATTCTACCCACATTTGGGTTGTGTAAGTAGTATTTTTATTAGAGCTGGGAGACAGAAGAGGGAGAACATACTTTTGCAAAGTGTGCAGAAGGGCAGAAAAGAGGACATTGAGTACTAGAGAAGACTGGAAAAGCAAGGTAAAAGAGGAGATGGGAAAAGGTGGAAGAAGTGAGCAAATAAGTGTTGGCAAAGAAGGTTTAGGGAAAAGCAAAAAGATAAAAAACTTGAGATTTAAAGAGCCTGGAGGGAGGCGGCTGTGGCTCAATCAGTAGGGCTCCCGTTTGCCATATGGGGGGCCCCGGGTTTGGTTCCCGGGGCCTCCTGGTGAAGGCAGGCCCGCCCGCATGGCGTGGTTGGCTGGCCCAGCGAGCACAAGCAGCAAGGGGGGGATAAATGAATAAATAAATAAAATCTTTAAAAAAAAAAAAATAATAAAGAGCCTGGATGTAGATAGTGATTTTTCTTGAAAGGCTTGAACTTAAAACATTTATTTACCAAGCAAAATAAAATTGGAAAAAATAGGAAGTGGTATTGAATTTTTTTCTGAAACACCCTGCAAAGTATTTTCTCAAAATCTTGATTTGTTCATTGACATCAGAAAGCTCCTGCCCTTAGGGAGGCATTGCTCATCTTTATATCTTAGATGCTTGCACGATATGTGACACGCTTTGGTCACACAGAAATGTTTGTAAATCCATGGTAACTGCTCTCATGGTCTGGCTGATGGTCTTTCTAGGATACTGTTGGAATTGGCCTTGATCTCAAGAATACCTCCTTTCCCCAAGTAAAATGAGTTGCTGACTAATAAATTCCTGATAGTGGTTTCACCTATAAAACCTAAGTAACTTTTGAAGAAAATAGTATTTGAACTATAATACCCTTAGTTTAAAGACAGAAAGAACTCTAAACATATGTTTGTTTTGAAATTATGGTAACATATATATCACATAAAATTTGCCATTTTAACCATTTTTGAATGTACAGTTCAGTGGGATTAATTATATTTACAGCGTTGTGCTACCATCAGCACTATCCATTATCAAAACTTTTTTCCTTACTGCAAACAGAAACTCTGTACCCATTAAGCAATAACTTCTCATCTCCCCTCTCTCCTTACTTTGACCCCTGGTAACTTCTAATCTACTTTCTGTCTATGAATTTGCTCATTCTAGATATTTCATATAAGTGGACTCATACAATATTTGCCTTTTTGTGCCTGGCTTATTTCACTTAGCATAATGCTTAATGTTTTCAGGGTTCATCCATGTAGTAGCATGTATCAGCACTTCATTCCTTTTTGTGGCTGAATAATATTCCATTATTCATGCCACATTTTTTTTTTTTTTTTTTACCGGGAGGTCCCAGGGATCGAACCCGGGTCCCTCCATATGGGAGACGGACGCCCAACCAGTTGAGCCACACCCGACCCCATGCCACATTTTGCTTATGCATTCATCTGTTGGTGAATATTTGGGTTGTTTCTAACTTTGGCCATTGTGAATAATACTGCTATGAACATTGGTGTACAAGTATCTGTTTGGGTCCCTAATTGTTTTGGAATCTGTCTGTATTATTTCTTACAACTATATGTGAATCTACTATTACTCAGATAAAAAAAGTTTATATAAGCAAAAGAGTTTGCTGTTAAGTATTTTACCAAAGCACATGGCAGCTACCAGAGCTTTTACTCTGGTAAAGGAGGTGCACAGAAACATTTGTTATTTGTTAAGTATTCTGTGGTTTGTGTTTTGTTGTGTGTGTGTGTTTGGTTTCATCAAATATTTTAGGGATTTATAGATCTATGATTATTAGTTCAGACCTTTTTTTAGTTTTCTTTTTGTGTTCCTGTCATTTTCCTTGTCCTTTATAATTTATCTCAATCAGTTCTAATTATTTTTCTTCTTGTATACTTTGGTTTTAATTCAAAGAATCTTAGCCAGGTTGTACTTAGAACTTTAGGCAGGAGGATGTGGCCTAAGACATTGCTTCCATTATTATCAGATTTTTGGGTATTTGACTTTAGCAAAATAAAATGGGTAAAATCTCATCCAATATATTGCCAGTTTGGTTGATCATATGTATGTTTTTTTTTCTTTTTGTTTAACAGAAACGTCCACATCTAAGAGTGAAAATGTGCCTATAGATTTAACAGGGAATTCCAGTGGAAGTGATTTGTCAGATGAAGATAAGAGTCTTTCTAAATCACAGAACGATAATGGACGTGGTTATAGAATAGACAGGTTTTATAACAAGAATACTTTATGTCCAGAAGATGGGACTAGTGAAGGTAAATTTATAATTTTGTAAGAAATCCAGTTCCTGTTATATATTGGATTTAATGTAGGATAAAAGAGTATATTCCTTTTCTGATAGTTATGATTATGGTCTCATTGAGTACCAGCCTCTTTGATAAACCCTTTAGAAGCATTTTCTCATGTAATATTTCTCACAGTAAATTTGAGATAGGTATTATTGTTTTTACGGTTAATAACTTAAGCTTATACATGTTAGAATTGGCTGGGATTCTAAGTCTCTTTGACTCCACAGCCGCTTCTGTCAACACATAATGCTATACCTATATTGTCTCCTTGCTAAATTTTTTCTTTGGCTGGGGGTGAGGGTTATATACTATGACAACCTATATGTGGTAGAAATAATAACTCACTAACAATTACTATTCTGATAGCATTTTATATTGCATGTTGTTTAGGGCAGTTTAGAGCAGGGTTTTTCAACCTCAACGCTATTGGCATTTTGGACTGTATCATGTTGTGGGGTCTATACTGTGTATTGTAGAGTGTTTAGCAGCATCCCTGGCCTTTATCCATTAGATGCCAGTAGCACTCCCACCCTAGATGTGATTACTAAAAATGTCTTCATTGTTGCCTGATGTTCTCTATAGAGCAAAGTCACCCCTGGTTGAGAACCACTGACCTAGAAATATGTGGAAATCATGTTCTTTTGCAAATTTTAAATATGTAATTCATTCATAGTATTTAAAAGTTTTAATTCCTTCAAAATAAGCTATGATTTTTAACCCTGATAGTTCATGTTTATTAATAAGATTAAGTCTATACAGATAGCCCCTGTGGAAGGTGGTTAAATTCGTTTCGCTATATTGTTTGCCGTTTTGGAGACTACCATTACTGTTTTAGTAATTAGGAGATGAGTTATACATAAAGCTCACAGGGCTTGTCTTGTTAATTCAACCATATTTAATGGAATTCATTGTTATGTAATTCTTGGTTTGACTTCAAACATTTCATAACACAATTTCAGTATTAAAAACATTATGTTTTATGTGGGTGGATTGTATGGTATGTGAATTATATCTCAATAAACCAAGCTGATGAAAAAATAAAAACTATGTATGCTGTCTTCTATTAAAAGAGATATTCTTAGTTTCCCAAAATTCTATTTGAGTCTCAGGATTCTTTGGGTTAACGACTTTATAGTGAATTAAGAAATTGTTGACTTCTCTTAAATAAGTTGAGCAATAGGTCACAATTAAGGAAATGATCTTTGGAATATGTGTAGCATTGTGTACACCTGCTACCCCTTTCCCCCACCTCCATCCATAACAACTACTAGCATTTATCAAGTTCTTGTTTTGTCTCAGACACTTGGCTTGGCTTATATAGATTATTTTCTTTGATACCTACTGTATCCTGTGAACTAAAAATTGCCCTTGTTTGGGACTTGGAAGTCAAGTAACTTGCCTAGATTTTCATATTGAAAATCATATTGAATTGCCAGTTGCAATTCAGACCTAAGGACATCTAACTTCAAAGCTGAGTACTTCATCACTGGTGGTTACTAAACCCTCCTTTATATCAGAATTACCTGGCAAGCTTTAAAAATCTATCCCTAGACTTTCTTCTAGCCCTATTGGGGCCATGAGGCACAGGATTGGGATTGAGTGGGAAAATCCCTGAACTTCTCTTTTAAATACAGTTTTTTCTCCTCCATTTGATGTAACTTTGAGAAAAATTCTTAGCTTATTGGACACTTAATTTCCTCAGCTGTAAAATGCAGATCTTAGTCATATAATAAATTGTCTTGGCTGCTTCATAAACTATTGTAACTAAATGAAAGCCCCTCTTCTTTGTGTTATATTATTTTATAACACTCATCACATTGCAATATAAGTTCCTGTTCATTGGTGGGCTTCTCCAGGGTGGGAGTGGTGTTCTGTATTCTGTTCTTTATTTTATATTCTTAGTGTCTAGAATGTGTGATAGGCCCCTAGTATACACTTATTTTAATGACTGAATGAATGAATGAGTGAGTACTGCATAAATGTTTGGTACTGACAGTGGCAGCAGCAGCTCTGAAGGTGCTTATATTTGTCCTTTTGCTTTCCATGGCTTCCTGCTATAATGGTTCAACAATAAGAATTTTCTTGACTGGATTCTATGACTAAATATGTTAGATATATAAATAATTGCCATTATGTAGCTCACATCTCTCAGTGGTAGTCTGTCTCTGGTATTTTGCAGTCATTATTGAGGACTCTTACTATGTCTTCTAGAAGAACAATATCAGACTAAAGAAAACGGTGGTGTTTATTAATGCCACTTTTATCTTTAGTTTAAAATTTTTTGTTCCTTTTTTTTTCCTTTTAATTCCTTTCAGGTATTAAAGCTAGCAAGTTTTTATTTTTAATATCACTTTTCTCTGGAAATGAGATTGTTGATATCAGACCTCTGAAACAGGATCAAGGTGACTAATTAGCCCTCCATTGCTGAATAGCTGTTAAAGAGTAATTGTGGTTTGTACTATAGGAAAGGTTTCTATTGTAGGCTGTACCTCAGAGACTAATTTATCTTTAATCACTTTTCATTTTTGAACATAGCTGGTTAGAATTATTATATATGGTTGTTGAATATATATGAGACTAATTTAACTTTCTAAATTAAAAATTTGAAAAAGTAACATTTAGGTAATACTTATGAAATAAACTGAAAACTGATTTTACTTTGTTTCCTTACTTATGAAAGAAATCTAAAAAAATTTTGGGATGAATATGTTTGGAAATGGCTTTATTAATAGGGGCCTGGTTAAGTACACTGTGGTTCAACTATGCAATGAAATATTATATTGTTATAGAAAAGAATGAAAATGCAGCTCCCTGCTTACTGATATGGAGTTAAGTTATTAAGTGAAAAAAGCAAGGAAAATAAGAAAGGAGGAAAAAAATAACTATATATTTTATTTGCTTGAATATACTGGAGAATCTATAGAAGGATAGAACAACTCATAAAAGTAGTTAACGGAGAATTGGGGTGGGGGAAAGACTGGAGAGAAGAACGATGGCGAGAAATAAGAGTAAGAGTATACTTTTTACTATATACCTTTTAAATGTATTTTTAAAACTTACTGAGCTACATGGATATATTAACTACTAAAATTAAAAAATAAATTGAAAAGAGAAATTGAGATAATTTGCTAAATGCAAATTAAAAATTGTATCTTACAGATGAATGTCAGTTTATTGACTGGGAGAATGACAGTGACAGGGAAGATGCTAATGAATGTAATGAATTTGAAGAAGATGAGAGTGCTGTGGAAATATCAGACTGTGCTTCTTGTGCAAGTAGTTGTTCTTTGACAAATGAAGAGAAACTATCTGAACTTCCTAAGGTAAGAAGGAGTTGTTTCAGCATATTTTATTGTCTTTATGGCATTTGTTAATCATATCCTTCTGGTGTGGTGTCCCCGCCACTCCCACGGACAACCGCTTTTACTCTTTTTAGTGGATTCTTTTGTTCTTTACCTCATCTCAAAATAACATGCTTGTATTGTATTTCCAAATATGGATAAATATTTAGCTCTCTTCTCCTCACACACTCCCTACCCCCTACTGTGCACAACATTGCCTATCCCTCCATTGTCCCAGATAGGTCATTATTTGGTTAGATTAGTACATAATTATGGATAAATAAATAATATTCATAACCAAAGTAAATATTAGCTATGATTCTTTTTTCCTGCACAACTTTTTTTTTTCCCTTGGATTTAAAAATTATTTTGTTTTTCTGTTTGCCTCGTTTTAATTATTAATAAAACCCAAGTTTTTCAGCCCTGTCTAGCTCACCTGTTAAGGTTTTTCAGATACAGTAGGCATTCTATCAGTTTCATTTTCTTAGAGTACTCTTTCCCACAACTTCCTAGCCAGGTCCCGTTTGAACTAGATGTCTTCTTGCTTCAGTAGATATTGCCCTTTTAGGCCCTCTGCCTTCACCATTCTGGGAATTCCCTTGGCCTGTCTTCATTCTTGAAGCCCCTTTATCCTGGATTCCATGTCTTCCGATTCTTGGTTTTCACTCCATTTTGGTTGAACATATTTTCCAGTAGCTTTGTAAGTAAAGATTTATGGGGGATACTTTATTGAGTCTTGGCATGTCTGAAGATGCTTTTATCCCATTTTTATGTGATTGAAAGTTTGCATCGGTATAGAATTTTAGGTTGGAAATAATTTTCCTTCAGAGATTTGAGGTATTGCTTCATTGTCTTCTAGTTCCAGAGTTGCTATTGAAACACCCAAAACTATTATCATTCTTGACCTTTTAAGATTTTGTCTTTATCACTTATTCTAAGTAATTTGATTGTGATATGTTTTGGTGTAGTTTTTACCTTGGAGTTTGTTGAGCTTCTTGTATCTGTGGCACATAGGTGGTCCTGAAGGTCATCCCATGTATAATAATTCATTAGGAGAACTCACAGGACTCAGCAGATAGACTGATGGCCATGATTTATTACAACCAAAAGATACAAAAAAATAAGCAAGCTTCCAAGAGTTCTTTCCCAGTGCAGTCTCAAAAGAATGCCCTTAATTCTTCAGAAACAAGTTGTGACAACATGTGTGAAATGTTGTCAACCAGGGAAACTTGTTAGAGAGTCAGTGCCCATGGTTTTGATTTGGGGCTGGTCATGTAGGCAGCCTCTGCCTGGCATCTACCAAAATTCTAGACCCTCAGAAGGAGTACACATGTTCAACAAAGACAATATTGTTTGTACATGCAGTTTAGGCACAGTGAACCATTCTTATCAGGGAATGGTAGGAACCCTGCTGAAATCTAAGTCTGCAAATGTTAAAGACCAACTTTGTGACTGGCCTTTCTAAGGATATCAGTCTCCTGCCTGCTATATTAATTTTATTTTGCACATATGAGTTTATAGTTTTCATTAAATTTGAAAAACTTTTGTCTTTTATTTCTTCAAATTTCTTTTCTGATTCCTCTCTCCTCTCCTATTGAGACTCCAATTTTGTGTATATTAGGCTGCTTGATGTTGCCTTACAGCTCACTGCTGTGTTCATATTTTTCTCTGTTTCATTTCAGAATGTTTATATTGCTATGTCTTCAAGTTTACTAATCTTTTCTTCTACACTATATCTAGTCTCTAGTCTGCTATTCATTCTATCTGGTATATTTTTCATCTCTCTAGAAGTTTGTTATGAGCTTTTATATTGTCCACATCTGTCTTTAGCACAATCGTGCTTTCTTCTACATTTTCAATGTTTAGCGTATGTGATTCTACAATTCTATCTGTGTCATTTCTGTGTCTGCTTCTATTGATTGGTTAGTCTCTTCATTATAGGTTGTATTTTTCTGCTTATTTGAATATCTAGAAATTTTTTATTGGATACTAGACATTGTAAATTTTTACCTTTTTGGGTGCTGTATATTAAAAAAAGGTACAGCTTTAGATTTACAGAAAAACTAAGCCAATAGTACTAAGCCCTATAGGCCCAGATTCTACCTCCTTTCCCTTAGCACACAGTTTTTCCTATTATTAGTGTCTTGCATTAGTGTGGTATATTTGTTAAAATATCAATACATTGTTATTACTAAAGTCCATAGTTTATATTCAGGTTCATTGTTTGTATTATACATTGTTTAGAATACATTGTATTCTATGGATTTGAACAAATTGCATAATGATATATAGTCATGATTAAAATTTCATACTGAATAGTTTCACCACCGTAAAAATCCCCTGTGCTTCACCTTTTCATTCTTCTCCTACCTATCCTGGAATCCCTGACAACCACTCATCTTTTTACTGTCTCTATAGTTTTGGTATTTCCAAAATGTTATATAGTTGGGATCATATCGTATGTAGCCTTTTCAGACTGATTGCTTTTTCATAACAGTATGCATTTAAGGGTCTGCCATGTCTTTTCATAACTTGATAGCTTCTTTCTTTTTATCATTGAATAATAGTCCTTGAATGTATGCATCACTGTTTATACATTCACCTATTTAAGGGCATCTTGGTTGCTTTCAGTTTTTGGTGATAATGAGTAAAGATGCTATAAACATTTGCGTACAGGATTTTATGTGGATATAAGTTTACAACTCATTTCTAAGAAATTGTCAAACTGTTTCCAGAGTGGCTGTATCACTTCCAACAGCAGTGGATGAGTGTTCCTCTTGTTCCACATCCTCATCAGCTTTTGGTATTGTCAGTTTTTAAAAATCTTAGCTGTGCTAGTATGTGTGTAGTGATGTCTCATCGTTTTAATTTGCAGTTCTGTGATGACATAGTATGTTGAGCATCTGTGCTTATTTGCTGTCTGTTTATCTTCTTTTGGAGAGGTGTCCATATCTTTGCCCATTTTTAAATTGGGTTTTTGGTTTCATGTTGTTGCATTTTAAGAGTTCTTTGTATAATTTGTATACAAGTTCTTTATCAAGTATGTGCTTTCAAATATTGTCTCTGAGTGTGTGCTTATCTCTACATTCTCTAAACAGTGTCTTCTGCAGTAAAGTTTTTAATTTTAATAAAGTTCAATCTCCCATATTTTTTCTTTTATGGATTGTGTTTTTGGTGTTGTATGTAAGAACACATCACTTAACTCAGGGTCACCTAGATATTCTCCCATGTTAACTTATAGAAGTTTTATAGATTTTTATTTTACACTTAGGTTTAAGATCCATTTTGAGTTATTATTATTATTATTATTATTTGTATCCACTTATACCAGCACTCTTTATTGAACAGACTTTTCTCCATTGAATTGCATTTGCTCCTTTGTCAAAGATCAGTTCACTATAGCTGTGTAGGTCTATTTCTGGGCTTTTTATTCTATGCCACTGATCAGTTTATTCTTTTCCCAGTACCATGCTGTCTTGATTACTGTAGCTTTAAGATAAATCTTAAAATCAGATAGTGTCAGACTTAGGACTTAATTATTATTCTTCAGTATTGTGTTGGCTATTCTGAGTCTTAGTCTTTCCGTATAAACTTCAGAATCAGTTTGTCTATATCCACCAAATAACTTGCTGGGATTTTGATTGGTATTTTATTGAATGTTTAGACCAAGTTGGGAAGAATTAACATCTTAAGAATATTGAGACTTCTCACTATAAACATAGAATATATCCTCAATTATTAAGGTCTCTTTTGATTTAGGTTTTAAAATTTGATAGTGATATATATATATATATATATATATATATATATCATAAAAGTTGCCATTTTAATCATTTCTAAGTGTACAGTTCAGTGGAATTAGTTACACTTGCAATATTGTGCTACCATCCATTACCAAAACTTTTTCCTCACCCCAAATAGAAGCATGGTTCCCATGAAGCAATAACTCCCCATTTCTCCTCTACCTTGGCCCCTTGTAACACATAATCTATTTTCTGTTGCTATGAATTTGCTTAGTCTAGAAATTGCATATAAATAGAATGATGCAGTGTTTGTCCTTTTGTATGTTTATTCAAGTTGTAACATGAATCAGCACTTGATTCCTTTTTATGGTCAAATAATATTCCATTGTATGTATAAAACCACATTTTTAAAACCCTTTTCTTCCATCGATGGGCATTTGCGTTGTTTCTACCCTTTTGCTATTGTGAATAATGCTGCTATGAACAATGTTATACAATTCTCTATTTAGGTCCCTAGTTTCAGATTTTTTGGTTTGTACTTAAGAATGAAATTGCTGGGTCATATGGTAAGTATAGAAAACATAATTAAAAATTTTTCTGTAATGTTACAGAAAATGATAGATTTAACTTTCTGAGAGAGCACCAAATCATTTTCCAAGGGGGCCACCATTTTACATTCTCACCAAGAGTGTATAAGAGTTCAAGTTTCTCTATATCCTCACCAATGCTCATTATTTTCCATTCTTTTAATAATAGTCATAGTAGCGCATGTGAAGTTGTGTCTCCTTGAAGTTTTTATTTGCACTGCACTAACAGATGAGGTTGAGCATCTTTCCATGCTTTATGGCCATTTGTATATTTTCTTTGAAGAAATGTCTATTCAAATCCTTCCTTTACTCATTTTAAATTGAGTTGCCTTTTTGTTGGTGAGCTGTAGGAGCTATATATTCTGGATATTAAACCCTTATCAGATATATGATTTGCACTATTCTCTCCCATTTGGTAGATTGTCATTTCACTTTTTTTATTGTGAAAATCCTGGTTTGAGTCTTTTGTGGACTCCAGAAAATTGTGTTCGTAAGCTAACCCAATTCCTATACATGTAAACCTATGTTATGTGGGAAATTTTGATTAGATTCAGTTAAGGGACCGTTTGATTAGGCAACCTTTGATTAGACTGCTTTAGCTAAGGGTGGGTCCTAATCCCATTACTAGAGTCATATATAAATGGAGGAGAACAAAGAGAAAGGAAGCTGCCATTGTGCCCCTGCTATGTGTGAGAGAGGACTCCGGGATCGCCTCCAGCTGTAAAGACAGAGAAACCCTGAGAGGCTGAGAGAGAGGCCAGAGGCTGGGAATCAGCAGAGCAGCCCAAAGCTAAAGAGACAGGCTTGGGAAGAGACAAGCAACATGTCTAATCGCCCACAGCTGTGCTCGGGGAAAAAGTGAGCCTGTAGGAAAAAGCAAAGATAAGCTGTCATCTTGCCTTGTGTGCACTGCTACCACCTCGGGAGCCCACGAGGGAGGTAGCCAGAAAAACTTTAGGTGGAGAGGGAAGTTTGCTCATATCAGCACAGACGTAGTTTCTCCAGATGTACAGGCACGTCTGTCTTTTATTTGCAGGGTTATTCATAACTACTGTTATCACTCAGATGTTATACAGAAGGAACACAAAATGCAACTCCCCAGAATCATTTCAGCTGTGCCCAGAGACTATATGTGCTGGGCCAAGGACTTTGTGAGGTAATAGCTGATTCAACAGTTGGAACGCTGCTCGAGGCTTTACCCTTACAGACCGCTGCCTGAGTCTTAAAACCCTAATACTCCACCCCTGATGGCAACGACTTTAGCAGCTGTGGGGCTACATTGTAACTAAACACCACAGCAGCAATATAGGCAGCAACAGCATAGAATTATGCATCCTAGGCCTATTAGGGTTCTCTTAAGAGCCCATTTCCAAGTGCCTAGGGGTTCTTACCAGTTTTCTTCTGAGTAATGTTACACATATATATGGGGATCTCCCCAGCTAGCTGGCGGGGGCTTCCTTCCTGCTCATCACACTTAGGCACGATGCCACGCAACTTTTACATGCCCAGCAGGAAGCCAGTTTCATCTGTTACATAATGCATAGCCAAACCAAGGCCTGGTGGGGTCCATATCCCGTGGAAGAGTTTCTCAACATGCCGGCGAACTGCTTCTCATTCTACTGTCATTCGCTTGGCCGTTTCCAACTAGTTCCAATTGTCCCAAATGGCAGGGGCGATACTCCAGGCAAAACCATCAGCTGAACTGGCCGGCAGTTCAGTGCATACCCAACAGTGGGACACATTGTACACTTGAGCATATATATGTGCCCAAGCCAGCAAGCTGTTGGCAGAACACCTAGGGGTGATAAGACAAATGAGAAAGAGTGACTAAAATGGGTAACTCGTGTCCATCCAAGAGGACACGACCTAATCACTATCCCGTGACAACACTGTTCTGTTCTGTGGTGTACGACCAGGCCAAGTGTACCACACACGGGGCCCGTCCAGTGAGGGCTGTGACGTTACAACTTCAACCTGTATCAAAATGGGGGAGCTCATTATGGGCCAGAGAGCTAATATAAAAGTTCCTTTCAGAATTGTCGCTGCTGTTGATGGTGCTGTCACTTCTACCTACAAGGGCCAAACATTGGTTATCTAAGGTGTGATTGACAATTTTTAAAAAATCTTGTTCTCCAGGAAGCAATAAGAGCAAGGCACCCCACATGGGGTGCCCTCAAGGTTCAAGGCCATACCATGTTTTTAGTTTCTCTACCATTGGAGCACTGTTACAGCAGGTAACAGAATATGTCCCTGTGGCCCTATTTGGGGCTTCAGCAAGGGATCCTTTGTTGCAATTTGCAACTGGACCAGAGCCACTACTCTATGCGATAGAGCTTCTATGGGCGTTACTTCACCCTGTTGGGGGCACTCATTAAATTGTTGGACCACGGACCACAGTCTTTTGCGCAACTTGCACAAAAACGGCTCATCTATCGGTACAACAAAGAGTTAAAAGTTTTTTTTTCCTTACAGTTAGCCATACAGCCTGCAGTTTGGCCCACTGTCCACTTTAACTAAAGCTTATTTCACACTATATGGTGTCAGCCCTAGCTAGGCTGGACGGACACAGCCGTCCCCCGAGCAGACTGGCCTTAACTGGCCTCATCTGCACATCACGCAGACTTTGAGATTGTCCCCCCTGCAGCTCCAGAGGGGGGCCGTGTGTCCCAGAAGGGAGTCACCCGTGCCCCGGGGCTTAACACTTCTGCATATGTTAGTAGACCCGTGGTCATGTCAACGGCCATAAAGTCATATCGGCATTGCCGACTTAAAGGTAATGGCTCAGTAAAATCTACCTGTCTTGTGAGCAGGATACATCCTCGCTCAACTTGACCCAGAGTTCTGGGCAGTGGCCTCCGATGTAATAGAGAACATCGGGGTATTGCATGGCACACTGCCCAAGCGTCCTCTGTGCCCACAGTTAAACTCCAAAGGCCTGCATCCTTCATCATCGTGGGGACTCCAGCATGTAGGAGTTTTCAGTGCAGCCACACAGCTGCATCTTGAGCACTGTTTACCCGTAAGGTAAGCTTAGTTAATTGATCTGTTTCATCATTGTCTGGATGCAAAAGGGGGCAGTGAGCTGCTACATGGTATACTGTCATTTTTTTAGACAAATTCCAATCTCATAGATTTTCCCACATGGATCATCCCCACAGGGGTGGGGTTCCTCTCTTGACCCAAGGTAATGTCTTAATTCCAGATCTCAGCTTCCATGGTTTTCCTCTTAAAGCTGTTTCTCCTTCAGTCTTTCCTTTCCATGTCCCTTTTAGTCCAGGTTGACAGTGGTTTTGTTCATACAGCTCTCTCAAAAAGCTTATTTGTTTAGCATGCAAGAAGTAGGGGTCCAAGCCATCAGACAATAAGACTTCCCACAAGTCTTTCCTACATAACTACATCTTCAATCCTGATTTACAAGTTCCAGGTTTAGTTACATCCTCAAATGGGGCACTGTTGTCTGGGAGCTTGATTTCCAGAGCCTTGGAATTTCCAGAGTCAGTTTCTGTTTCCTTTGGGTCCAAAAGTTCAGCCCTCAGCTTATCTCTCTTGTCTAGCATTTTGCTATAAGCTGCAAGGAGAAGCCAAGCTGCATTCTCTGAGTTTACTCTGGAAAGTTCTTCAGCTAAATGCCCAGGCTTGCCATTTTCAAATTCTGCCTTCCATAAAACACCAGGAGTTAATCTTGTTAAGTTCCTTGCAACTTTAAAACACGGATTGCCTTTCCTCCAGTTTCCAATAATAGTTTTATCATTTACTTCTAAGGCCTCATACAAAGTCTCTTTAGAGTCCATATTACTATCAACCGTCTCTTCAAAGTACTGTAGGTCTTTTCTACCAAGCATCTCACAATTCCTCCAAAAAATACCCCTTACCCATTTATAAAACCATTTCAGCATTTTGGTAATTGCAAAAACATGACCCCACTCCTGGTACCAAGTTCTGTATTAGTCAGCCAAAGGGGTGCTGATGCAAAATACCATAAATCAATTTGTTTTTGTAAAGGGTATTTATTTGGGGTAGAAGCTTAGAGTTACCAGCCCATAAAGTGTAAGTTACTTCCCTCACTAAAGTCTATTGCCAAAGATGGCTGTCATCATCTTCCAGGGTTCAGGCTTCCTGGATTCCTCTCTTCCCAGGGCTCATTTCTCTCCAGGCTCAGCTGCTCTGCTCCTCCGTGTGCTTACTTCCTGGGCTCCTGCTCAAAAACTCCAACTCTTTTTTGTGTCGCGTGGTTTTCTCTGAGTCCTTGCCCACCAAGGGGGCAGGGACTCAACGTCCTACTGACATGGCCCAATCAAAGCCCTAATGGTAATTTAATCACACCCAGAGGAACAGACCAATTTACAAACATAATCCAGTATCTGTTTTTGGAATTCATAAATAATGCCAACTGCTACAATACTTAAAACTGTGTTTTTTTTAACATTAGCCTTTCTAGTAGGTGTGAGATAATCTCTCACTGTGGTTTGCTTTGTATTTACCTAATGGCTAATGTTCTTGAGCATATTTTCATGTGCTTATTGGATATTTATATATATTCTTTGGAGAAATGTCTGTTCAAGTCCTTTTATTATTTTAATTGGTTTGTCTTTTGTTGTTGAGTTGTATGAGTTCTTTACATATTCTAGATATTAATTCCTGATCAGATAGTTTCCAAAAAGCTTCTCCCATTCTGTTAGTTGTCTTCTTACACTCTTGATATTATCCTCAGATGTATGTAGTTTTTATTTTGATAAAGTCCAGTTTATCTAATTTTCCTTTTGTTGCTTGTGCTTTTGGTGTGAAGTTTAAGAATCTATAGTCTAGTACAAGGCCCCTGAAGATATTTCTCTCTGTTTTCTTCGGAGTGTTTTATAGTTTAGCTCTTATATTTTGGTTGTTGATCCAGTTTGAATTAATTCTTATATATGGTGTGAGGTAGGGGTCCCGTTCTGTTCTTTTGAATGTAGGTATTCAGTTTTCCCAGCACCATTTGTTGAACAGACTGTTCGTTCCCCATCGAGTGAACTTAACTTCATTTTTAAAATTCAGTTGAATTGCTGTGCTGTCATTTTTATTTCATTGGTCTGTATATCTGTCCTTGTGCCAGTACTGCACTGTTTTGAGTACCGTGGCTTTGTAAGAAGTTGGAAATCATGGAGTGTGAGTCCTCACAACTTTGTTCTGCTTTTTTCAGGATGGTTTTGGCTATTTAGTTTCCTTTTCCCTTCCATGTGAGTTTGAGGATGAGCTTTTCTTTTTCTATGAAGAAGACTATTGGACATTTGATTGGGATGTGGTCAAATCTATAAATTACTTTGGGTCTTATTTATATCATAATGATATTAAGTCTTCAAATCCATGAGGGAAAATATCTTCCCATTTGCCTAGATCTCCTTTAATTTCTTTCAGGAATAATTTGTATTTCTTTGCATACCTGTCCTTTACATCCTTGGTTTAATTTATTCCTAGATATTTAAATCTTGAAGTTACATAGTAAATGGAATTGTTTCCTTGATTTCATTTTTGGAGTGTTCATTGCTGGTGTGTAGGAAAAAATGACTGATTTTTGCATGTTGAGCTTATCATCTGCCAATTTGTTGAATTCTTTTATGAGCTTTAGTAGCTTTCTTGTAGATTCTTGGGATTTTCTATGTATAGGATCATATTATCTGCAAATAGGGATAGTTTTAATTCTTACTTTCCAATTTGGATGCCTTTTATACCTTTTTTTTTTGCATAATTGCTCTGATTAACACTTCCTCAGTACAGTGTTATCTACCAATGGTCGAACTGAGCATCCTTGTTTTGCTCTTGGTCCTAGGAGGAAAGCTTTTCAGTCTTTTACCATTGAGTATGATATTTGCTGTGGGTGGTTCATGTATGCCCTTTATCATTCTGAGGATATTTCTACTTTACTGCATGTTTTTATCAAGAAAGAGTGTGGGATTTTGTTAAGTTCCTTTTCTATGTAAATTTGAGATAATAGTGTTTTGTTTTGTTTTTCATTCTGTTGTGGTATGGTACATTGATTAATTTCTTATATTGAAGTACCTTGCATTCCAGGGATAAATCCCACATAGTCATACTGTATAATCATTTTGAAGCAGTTGGATTTGGTTTGCTAGTATTTTGTTCAGGATTTGCCTCTATATTCATAAGGGATATTGGTTTATAATTTTCTTTTGCTATCTCTATCTGGTGTTTGTAATAGGGTGATGCTGCCTCAGAATGAATTTAGAAGTCTTCCCTCCACTTCAGTGTTCTTTCAATGTTTGGAAAAATTTTACCGGTGAAGCCATTCAGTCCTGAACTCTTCTTTGTTGGAAGGTTTTAGATCCCTGATTTAATATACTTGTTAATGATCTTTTGAAGTCTTCTATTTCTTATTATTCAGTTTAATTAGTTTGTGAGTTTCTAAGAGTGTTCATTTCATCTAGGTTGTCTAATTTTTTGGCATCCTTTGGTATCCTTTCAATAATTTTTACTTATGTGGGGTCTGTAGTAATGTCCTCCCTTTCATCTGATTTTTCTTTTTTGTGTCTTCTTTTTTGTCTTTGCCAGTCTAGCTAAAGGTTTGTCAGTATTATTGACTTTTTCAAATAATCAAGTTTTGATTTTGTTGATTATCTCTATTTTTCTTCTGTTTTGTATTACATTTAATTCTGCTCTATTCTTTATTATTTCCTTCCTTTTTGGCTTGTTCTTTTTCTAAAGCCTCAAGGTACGATGTCAGGTTACTGATTTGAGATCTTTGTTCTTTTGAAATATATTTAGGCATATATTCCCCTCTGAGTGCTGCCTTTGCAGCATCCCATGAATTCTGGTATGTTATGTTTTTGTTTTCATTTGTCTCAAGATACTGAGAATGTTCAACTTTCTTCTGCCATTTTACTTTGATTTTTGTAAGTCATCTTATACCTTTTGTTCTGTATTCTTCCATTACTCTTTTTTTTTTTGTATCAAGTGATCTTTTATAGTGAACCATTTAGAATCCCTTCTCATTTCCCCAATATTTTCTTTGTGATTCCATGGCGATTAAATTTAATGGCCTAAAATCTCTGACAGTCTCATTTGGTTTGATACCAACTTCAATATCATCCACAAACTATGTTCCTATATCATCTGTCCCCTCACCTTAATGTTGTCACAAATTACATGTTTATACGCTATGAATCTAAAACCACTAATTTATCTTTACTTTTTATGCATTTTCCTTTTAGATCCTATAGGAAGCAAAAAGTAGAGTTTCCAACTAAAATTCAACTATAGTTTTCCTGATTTCCTTTAGTTCTTTGTTCATGTTTTCCTTTGGCTCTTTGGACATATTTAGGACATTTTTTGAAAGTCTTTGTCTAGTATGTCTCAGGTCTGATGCTCCTCATTGATGTTTTCTAATGCTTTATTCTTCTTCTTTGCTTGGGCCATCATTTCCTGTTTCTTTGTATGCTTGTTACCTTTTGTTCAAACCTGCACATTCTGATATTGTGATGTATTAATGATGGAAATTTGAATCTCAGGCTTGAATCTGTTAGTGTCGACAGAGTTTTCCTTGAATGCCAGTGTAGTAGTCAGCCAAAGGGGTGCTGATGCAAAATACCAGAAATTGGCTGTTTTTTATAAAGGGTACTTATTTGGGGTAGAAGCTTACAGTTACCAGGCCATAAAGCGTAAGTTACTTCCCTCACTGAAGTTTATTGACACATGTTGGAGCAAGGTGGCTGCCAACATCTGCCAGGGTTCAGCCTTCCTGGGTTCCTCTCTTCCTGGGGCTTCTCCTCGGGCTCAGCTGCTCTGCTTTTTCCACAAGGCCAGCTGTTGAATATCAGTTGAATGGCTCCCTCTCTCTCCCTGAGACATTTGCCTGTGTTTAAAGGAGACTTCTCTCCTGCCTCATGTATCTGCTTCTCTGTGTGTTTACTTCCTGGGCTCCAGGATCAAAACTCCAACTCTGTTCTTTGCCGTGTAGTTTTCTCTGTGAGTCCCCGCCCAATCATTGATTAATCATTATTTAATCAACTAAAAGTGAAACCTCTGAATCCAGTATAATCTAATATGCCCAGAGGAAAAGACCAGTTCACAAACATGATCCAATATCTATTTTTGGAATTCATAAACAATAATCAAACTGCCACAGCCAGGAACTAACCAAAAAAAAAGAAAATAGAAGGAAAGAAATAAAATACCTTTCTCAATATTTGCAAGTTGACCTATGTTAGTGCTCTCCTTCAGGGCGTATCCATACAATGAATTTAGAGAATAGCTAGAGGCCAAAGCATAGGGACCTCCTTGATCCTCTTTGTGCATGTGTCTTGTTTGGATATGTATGTGTGGCCCTATGAATTCCCCTATTTACACAATTACAAATGTCTCCTCTTTTTAATTGTTCTCATGGTCCCAGGCATCCAGCTACTGCACTCTCTGTCCTACAGCCAGCAATCTCTTACCCTAGGCTCCATGACTTGACTGCTCTCCACAGGATTGTGCTCTGTGAGCTGCCTTATACACATAGGGAATGTTTCTGGGCAGTGAGTCCCACATGCTACTACCAGATAGAATGGGCCAGACATACATGCTCCTGGAATTTGCATGAGTGTTACGCTGCTCCTTCCAGATCTGGGACCAGGGATCTGCCCTGGGAGCCAGGCCAGTTCCATACTGAGGTTTTGAGGGGTTGCAGGGTGGCCACATAAGGTGCCATGAAATACTACTGCTTTTAAGTTGCTTTTTCTTGATTTGGTATTTATCCTGACACTGAAATCCTTTAACTGTTTTTTTGGAGCATTGAGAAAGATGTTTCTCCCAGTTCTTGCTGGCTGCTCAGGCATGGGACTCTGAAGCATCTCATTCCACCATCTTGATCAGGGCCTGTTAAGTTTTTTATGGCCCAGAATGATGGTCTGTTTTGGTGAATGTTTCATATGAGCTTGAGAAGAATGCATATTCTGGTATTGTTAGATGATGTGTTTTATAAATGTCAGTTAGATTCAGCTGATTTATGGTGCTGTTCAGTTCAACTCTGTCCTTACCAATTTTTTACGTGCTGTGTCTGTCAAATAGAGATGTTTTGACTTCTCCACCTATAATAGTGTCTTCTTCTATTTTTCTTTGCAGTACTATCAGTTTTTTGCCTCAAGTATTTTTTTTTTGCCTTTTTATTTTTTATTTTTATTTTTTTATTAGAGAAGTAGTGAGCTTACAAAACAATCATGCATAATGTGCAGAATTCCCATACATCACCCCATCCACCAACACCTTATGTTGTTGTGGAACATTTGTTACAGATTATGAAAGAATGTGATTAGGCTGTTACCACTAACTATGGTCCATAGTGTACCCTTGGTGTATTTTTTCATATACCCCCTAATATTAACACTGTGTGTAAGTATTGTATGTTTGTTATAGTTCATATCTATTAGACCAATTAAAACACTCTCATGTTTGTGCTGTTAACCACAGTCCATCATCCACCACATGGTTCACTGTGTTATATAGTCCCATGCCTTGAACATTCTATCCAAAGTGTAAGTGACTCTCAATTTTATCACACAGTTGTGTTGTCTTAGCCTCAGTAAATTTTAACCGTTTTCCTTAGTCTAAAAGAAAAAAATCCTATACCGCCTATTATTGATCCTTAGTGTTGATATAGTACTTTCTTTGACATTGATGCAAGAATATTACAAAATTGCTGTTAACTATAGTCCGTAAGTTACATTAATTGTATTTTCCTATTGCCTCATGTATTTTGAGTCTTTGTTGTTATGTTCATATATGTTGAGGATTGTTATGTCTTGGTGTGAATTGATCCCCTTTACCATTATATGATGCCTGTCTTTATGCTTGATAAATTTCCTTTTCCTGAAGTCTTCTACATCTGAAATTAAATACAGCTACTTCAGTCATCTTTTTTTAAAAACAATTTATTGAAGTATATCATTCATACGTGAACATACATAAACTATAAGTATTCAGCAAACATCGTGAACTTACAAAACAAACATGCATAACATCATGCAGGGCTCCCACACACACAAACACCCTGCATTGCTGTGAAACATTTGTTAACATATCATGAAAGAGCATATCAAAATATTACCACTAACTATGGTCCATATCTTCCTCCCATGTACATTTTTTAAAGGATTTATTTATTTACTTCTATCCATTTTTACCCCCCCACCCCCCGTTTTTGCTGGGTTTTTTTTGTCCATTTGCTGGGCACCTCTCTATGTCCGTTTCCTGCCCTCTCTTCTCTTCCTTCTCCTTCTGTCTTCACTGGGATTTGATCTTCAGAACCTCTGATGTGGGAAAGAGGTGTCCTACCACCTGCACCACCTTAGTTCCTGGTTTTTCAGTGCGTCTTGTCTTGGCTTTCCCTTGTGTCACTTTCCTGTACGTCATCATGTTGCTGTGTGACTCACAGAGCCTGGTGGCCCATGTGCCTTCTGTATTTTTCTTTTTTTAAATTTTTACCAGGAGTTCCCCGGGAGTGAACCCAGGTCCCTCCATATGGGAGACAGAC
Source organism: Tolypeutes matacus (assembly GCA_026826555.1). Lineage (NCBI taxonomy): Eukaryota > Metazoa > Chordata > Mammalia > Cingulata > Chlamyphoridae > Tolypeutes > Tolypeutes matacus. Next base: position 298,679 of record JAKSZT010054231.1, read on the forward strand.
ACCCAACTATTTGAGCCACATTGTTCCTCTATTATATCTCTTAAGGTTGACCAAAGATACCTAGAGTTACAGTCTTTTCCCATACAGGATAGTCATATAATAAATCAGGCTTAGTTTATCAGCAGTATTCCAAAAACCAGACCTAGGGAGAAAAACTAGGTCTGGGGACACATGCATGGTTTCTAATACAGCAAATGTTTAGCCTACCCTGATTATCACAAAATCAGGGCAGCGAGGATGTTCTCATCAGCTATCTTTTGATTCAAGTTAGTATGGTTTATCTATATCTCTTTACTTTTAATCTATCAGTGTTTATTTTTTTAAGTTGCTTTTTGTAGACAAGATATGGTTGGGTCTTATTATATACTCTATTTTTTAGCTGGTGTATTTAGACTATTTACATTTGAAGTGATTATTGAGATTGTTGGATTAATATCTTCCATGTTTTTAACTATTTTCTTTTTGTTGCACTTCATTTCTTTATCTTCTTTTTTTCTTCTGTGGTTTTAATTGAGCATGTTATATGATTCTGTTTTCTCTTCTCTCCTTGCCTATCAGTTATACTTTTTTTTCCAGCTCTTTTGTTGGTTTCCCTAAAGTTTGCAATACACATTTACAACTAATCTAAGTCCACTTTCAAGTGATACTATACTGCTTCGTGGGTGATGTAGGTGCCCTATAACAGAGTATTCCCAATATTTCTCTCCCATGCCTTAGGACATTGTTGCCCTTTATTTCACTTATTCATATGCATTAATTACCAAATACATTGTTGCAATTATCAGTATGGAAAAAAACTTATCTATTAGATCAATTTGGAATAAGATAAAACATTTTACCTTCATTTAATATTCCTTCTCTAATGTTCTTTCTTTATTTAGATCTGAGTTTCTGATGAAAATCATTTTTCTTCTCTCTGAAGAACTTTTTTTACAACATTTCATGCAAGGCAGGTCTATTGGAAATAAATTTCGTTAGTTTATGTTTCTCAGAGAAAGTCTATTTCTCCTTCACCTTTTTTACTTAATATATATATTTTAAATGTTATTATGGTAAAATATATATAACATAAAATTATCATTAGAACCATATCTTAAGTGTACAATTCAGTGGCATTGATTATATTCACATCGTTATGGGAACACCACCACTATTTCCAAAATGTTTCATCACCCTCTAAACAACAATCATGTATCTATTAAGCAACAACCCACTGTTCATCCTTTCCCTAATGCCTGATTACCTATAATCTACTTTTTGTCTCTATGAATTTGCTTAGTCTAGATATTTCATATAAGTGTAACCATACAATATTTGTTCTTTTCTGTCTGGCTTATATCATGCAGCATAATATTTTTAAGTTTCACATATGTTTTTAGAATGTATTAGAACTTGTTTCTTTATAAGGCTGAGTAATATTCCAAATTATGTGTATACTGCATTTTGTTTTTCTGTTTGGCTGCTGATGGACACATAGGTCACTTCCATCTGTTTGGCTACTGTGAATAATCCTATTCTGTTCAAATATTTTTGGGTCCTAGGTTTCAGTTCTTTTAGGCATATACCTAAGAGTAGAATTGCTGAGTCACATGGTAAGTCTATGTTTAACTTTTTGAGGAACTACCAAAATGTTTTCCAAAGTGGCTATAACATTTTCTCCATATCCTTGCCAACACATTGTTTCTTAGTTTTTAAATAATATGCATCCTACTGAATGTGAAGTGGTCTCTCATTCTGGTTTTGCCTAGTGGCTAATGAGGTTGAGCATATTTTCCTGTATTTATTGGCTCTTTATATGTATTCTGTGGAGAAATTTCTATTCAAATCCTTTGTCCATTTCTAATTTTTTATATGTATGTTGTTGAGTCATAAGAGTTCTTTATATATTCTGTATATTAAACCTTTATCAGATATATGACTTGCAACTACATTTTCCTATTCTATAGGTTTTCTTTTCATTTTCCTGATAAAGACCTTTGATACATAAATGTTTTTACTTTTGATGATATCTAATTCATCTATTTTTTTACTTTCGTTGGTTGTGGTTTTGATGTTATCTCTAAGAATTCTTTGCTAAACTAAGGTCATGAAGGTGTATTGTTATGTTATTTTCTAAGAGATTTGTGGTTTTAACTTTTATGTTTAGTTTATTCCATTTTGAGTTTTCTTTTGCCTACTGTGTGAGGTAGTGGAGGGGTCCAAGTTCATTCTTTTGCATGTGGAAATCTACTTTTATCAGTGCCATTTGTTGAAGAGACTATTCTTTCCTTTTTGAATGGGTTCAGCACCCTTTTCAAAAATCAGTTGTCCATAGCTGGGTGGTGATTTAGTTTGCTAAATACTGCCAATGCAATATACCAGAAATGGGTTGACTTTTACAATAGGGATTTATTAAGTTATGAGCTTACAGTTCTGAGACTTAGAAAAATGTCTTAAGTCAAAGCATCAGGTGACGCTCTCTCCCTGAAGGTTGGCTGCTGGTGAACCTTGACTCATGCCATGTGGCAGGTTACAATAGCAGCTCTGTCGGTCCTTGCCTTCTCCTCTAGGCCGTGCTGCCTTCAGCTTCTAGCTGCTCTGCTTGTGGCTTTTTCTCTCAGCTTTTGGTGGCCTTTCTCCAAGCCTTTCTGTTCTACTGATTCCAGCCTCCAACCTCTGGGACCCTCTCTCTCAGCCTCTGCTGGTCTCTAAGTAGCTTTTTTCTGCCTGTAACTTTTTATTCCTCCTTTTGTAAAGGGCTTCCACTAACAGGATTAAAACCCAGCCTGAGTCAGGCAATCTAACCAAAGGCTCTTGACTGAAGTAATTTAATAAAAAGTTTCCACCTACAAGGTTTACACACACAGGAATGGATTGGCTTTAAGAACAGGATTTTCTGAGTCCACAGAAGATTCATACTGCCACAGGTGGATTTATATATGGATTCTCTGTTCTTTTCCATTGGTCTATATGTCTAACCTTATGCAAAGACCACACTGTTTTGATTATTTTAGCTTTGTAGTAAGCTTTTTTATTGGAAAGCAGGATTCCTCCAACTTTGTTCTTCTTTTTCAAAATTGTTTGCCCCTTGCAACTCCTTATGTATTTGATGTTAGGATTTTCCATTTCTGCAAAAAAGGCTGCTAGAATTTTGATAAGGATTACATTGACTCTATATATTGCTTTGAGTATTATTGGCAATGTTAATTTTTCCATCTTTCAATATTGGATGTCTCTCCACTTATGTATACTTTTAAAGTTTCTTTTACAACGTGTTTCTTGTTTTCAGTGTACACAGATGTCTTTCACAACCTTGGTTAAATTATTTCTAAGTATTTTCTTTAAGGCTTTATTAACTTCAGTTTTATATTATTTAATAGTATATAGAAACACAACTGATTTTTCCCTGTGATATTGTACCCTGCATCTTTGCTGAATCTTGTTATTAGCTGTAGTGGCTTTCTTGTGGATTCTTCGGAATTTTTCTGTAATAAAATTATGTCATTTGATAATAAGGATACTCTCATTTCTTCTTTTCTAATTGGGATACCTTTTATTTCTATTACTTGCCTAATTGCTCTAGATAGATATTCTAGTACAATATTTTGTAGTAGTAGTGGAAGCAGGCATCCTTGTCTTGTTCCTAATATTAATGGGGAAGCTTTTAGTCTTACATCATTCTGTGTAATGCTTCCTATGGATTTTTCAATGACCTTTTTTTAAAAAATTTTTAAATGTTTAACTACTCTCATCTTCCTGGGATAAATCCTGCTTAGTCATAGTGTATACTCCTTTTAATATCCTGTTGCATTCAGTCTCCTTGACTTTTTTTTTGGGGGGGGGGGTGTAGGTGGGGGGGGGAGAGGTACAAGGGATTGAACCTGGGGCCTCATGCATGCAAAGCAGGAGCTCAACCAGTGAGCTACACCTGCTCCCCTCCTTGGCTTTTGATGGATGATTTTGTAGGATGAAATCTAGGTTGGTGTTATTTTTCTTTCAATACTAAAGTTTTCACTTCACTCTGCTTTTATCTGCCTATTTGGAAAAGAGAATTCCATTGTAATTCTTATCCTTGTTACTCTACAGGTAAGGTTACCCACCCCCCCACACACACACACACACTCCATTGGCTTCTCTTAAGATTTTCTCTTTGTTTTGATTTTGTGCATTTTGAATATGATATGCTAATTGGGTTGTTTTTTGTTTTTTATTCTTGCTTGGTGTTTTCCTTGTTTCCTGAATCTGTGGTTTGGCTTTTGTCCTTAATTTTGGAAATTCTCTGCGTCATTACTTCAAACATTTCTTTTCCTTGCTCTCTTTTTTTTCCTTCTGTTGTTTTTCTCTCCATATATATATATATATATTTCTCTCTCTCTCTCTCTCTCTATATATATATATATATGTATATATATGATGTCTTCTGTAATTGTCCCACATTTCTTGCATGTTCTCTTTTTTTTTCCCATTCATTTTTCTCTTTGCTTTTCAATTTGGGAAGTTTCTATTGACATATCGTCAAGCTCAATAATTCTTCAGCTGTATCCATTCTATTGATGAATTCATCAAAGGCATTCTTCTTTTCCCTTATATTATTACTATTTTTTTAGGAGGTACCAGGGATTGAACCTGGGACCTCATACATGCAAAGCAGGCACTCAACCACTGAACTAGACCTCCTCTGCCTCTTACATTGCTTTTAATTTCTAGTGTTTGCTTTTGATTCTTAGAGTTTCCATGTCTCTGCTTATTATTACCTATATGTTCTTGCATGTTGTCCACTTTTTTCCATGAGAGCCCTTAGCATATGAATCATAGTTATTTTAAATTCTCAGACGGATAATTCCAACATCTCTGCCATATCTGAGTTTATTTCTGATGCTTGTTTTGTCTCTTCAGACTGTGTATTTTTCTTGCATTTTACTGTGCATTGTAAGATTTTCCTGAAAGCTGGATATATTGTATCAGATGAACAGAGCTGACATGAATAGATCTTTAATATGAGGTTTTATGTGTTTCTGGGTAGCAGATGGGTTGTATTTCATATTTGCTCTATGCAAGTGCCTGAAGCTTCTGTGTTCTCCAGTGTCTTTTGTTTTTGTCTGCCCTGTTGTCTTTGTTTTTCTTTAGAAACTTGGGTTTCCTTAGACCTACATTTTTTTTTGTTTGTTTTTTAATAATAATTTTGTTTTTATTTTTTAAAAGCTACTTAAATTACATAAATGTTACACAAAAATTATAGGGATTCCCATATGCCCCACCTCCCACACCTCCCACAACCTCCACATAAACATCCTTCATTACTGTGGCACATTCATTGCAATTGATAAACACATCCTGGGGCTTTGCCATTAAGCATAGACCATAGTTCACATTGTAGACCATACTCTCTTCCACACAGTTCTGCATGTTATATGATGATATAAAATGACCTATATCTGTCGTCGCAGTGTCACTCAGGATAATCCCCAAGTCCCGAAAAAACCCCTGTATTACAACTGCTTTTCCCTCTCCCTGCCCCCAAAACATCTAGTGGCCACTGGCCCCACTTTAATGTTGTAATTTCTTCCATTGCTTGAGTCAGAATATGTCTATAACAGAATACTAGTAAGTCCACTATAGTCCATAGCTCTTCCCCCAATCCTGAGGAATCTGGGATGGTGATGCCCACTCCACCTCCAAGTGAGAGGAGGATTATAACCCATGGATAAGATGGATGGGATTATCCTGTCTGCAGCTGCAGACTCTCTCTATTCCCTGGGATGGCCGTTGTCCATCATCATCTCCCCGCCAGGTGTCCTGGGTGAGTCCAATGAGCTGTAGAGTAGGAGTTGCAGCTCCACCGAGATTTCGGGGCCAGCTGGCACATGGACAGCCCAAAGACTCCAGGCTCTGGAAGTACACCTACAAACTCCAGTACCACATATAGGTTTGAATAGAAGGGACAGATGGACCATGTGCAGGGAAGACATATTTGAGTCCAACTCTGTCACTTTCAGGAGCACAGATTCCAAAGTAGGGCCCACTGATAAGGCACCAAACTCTGGAGCTATCCAACCTCATATAGGACCTGGGTGTCTCCAGAGCCCTCAGAAGCCCCTCTATTTGGGGTGAAATCCACATTGGAAGCCTATGAGGTCCTACTGAGATGTACATAAGCGTTACCTCTGTGATGACTCCCGACTCATTTTGAAGTCTCTTAGCCATATGAACTCATTTGTCTTTACCTTTTCCCCCTTTTATTCGAGGTCTTTTCCAGTCATATTGCCAGTTAGCACTTGGTAGTAATCCCTCGTTGCCAGGGAGGCTCATACCCGGGAGTCATGTCTCATGGTAGAAGGAAGGTAATGCATTCATATGCTGAGTTTTGCTTAGAGAGAGGTCACATTTGAGCAACAAGGAGGCTCTCAGGAGGCAACCCTTAGGCACCCCATAACAGTAGGCTAAGTTTCAATTTCAAGAGCAAAGTTTTGTAAGGCTAGTCATCAATAACAAGAGTCTTCCGCCTTTGTGAGACACTGCCCCTGCACTTGGGGGACTGTTGCTGCTCCCTTGGAGAATGTGGCATAGCTCTCCAGGATGGGAATTCAATATTCTCTCATTTATTGAGTGATTCTCCACCCGCTGTGACCATGCCCTGTGAGCATTTCAACAATTTTATATACCTTTTATGTATGTTCAGGTGAACTTCCTCCCATGCACCACCCCCATCCCTGACACCCTCCCCCCACCAATGATCCTCTCCCGCCCCAGTTGTAACCCTTCTGTGATCGAAAGCTTATTTAAAGATGAAGCCAATACAATAGCCAAATACAGTTAATAGGAAAATGAAATAATAATGGTAAGTTTAAATGTAAGTGATAAAATACATGAAAACTTAAAAAAAAAAACTAAAAATAAAATAGAATTAAAGGATTGGGATATTCAGAAAATGGGGGGAAAAATTTTTTTTTTTTTGACATTTTGTCTTTTATCATCGCAATATCTGGTGTCCAGTCTGTACTGTGGCACTTTCCCCCTCTCACTCCCTAGTGTATCACTATTTTTCATTTAATTTTCAAAGAAGTTTTAGGTCACAGCAAAGTCACACAGAGAATACAAGAGACTCTCATATACCCAACCTCCTCCCCCTTTCCTCAGCCCATATTAAAACCTTTTTGTATGTGGATGGTAGCGTTGTTATAACTGATATACAGATAATGAAACATAGCTACTAAACATTGTCAATGGTTTATAGTATGGTTTACAATTTAGACCATATACTTTTATAAATTTTGATGATATTTACCATGTCCTGTGTCCATCACTGTAAGGTAATGAAAAACATTTCCACTGACCACTAAATATCCTGTTTGATCTATTCTGTTCCTCCCTCCCCATTCCCCTGGGGCCCACGACGACCCCCTGGCTTGAGTCATTGGATGACAAGATTCATAGTTACATGCAACAAGAGGTCTTGACACACTGGTTTGTCCTCCCCTATTAGGAACTGCCCTTGCTGTTAAGAGACGCCCACCTGTCCATTTCTAAGCGAATCAATCCTCCCAAAGATGGGAGTCCATCTCCTTCCTGTTCATTGGGTGGGTCTCCATCCACTGATACAACACATTATGAGAATGAACACTCACACACTCCCTAGAAGCCTGCTCCAGATGCGCCCTGTCCCGAATGCCCCCCCAACCAACACCCTAAACCAATGACCCTTCCTTGTCATATTGCCGTAAGAGCATTCCCACCTCTGTACTTTCAACCTCATACCCACAAATCTCAAGGGTTCACCTGGCCCCTCTCCCATCTCTCCCCCAGTATCCTGGGTCTTCTAACCCACCCTTCCCAATCTACCCACCTGTCAACCCTGCACCAACAAACCCAATAATATCACTGCCCACCTGTCCTATCCCTTCAATATGCATAGACCTACGTTTTTTAGTGAGCCTTTGTGCCCGTGGTGTGACCTCTACAAGTGCATCTCAGCCTTTTTTCTCCCCTTAGGCGAGATAGGAAGACTAGAGGGGACTGGAGTTGAGTATTTCTGATTCTCTACCTCAGCAAGGTAGAAACTAGTTTCTCTTAAGAACAGGTCGCGAACAGGATACTCTGAGCATATTTAGAAATGGTTTCTTCCCCACCACTCCTGCTGGAACACTAGGGTTTTTTGTTTTTTTTTTTTTTCCCCTCACATCTTCACCCTGAGAACCTCGTGGGGCTTCTGAAAGTAAAAATCATGAAAGTTTGGAAGCCCCCTCAAAGCCTGGCCCACAGGCATTTTTAATTCCATGCTCAACCTCTGGCAATTTAAGTTTTTAAAGTTTTCCTACCAGTTGCTGGCTCTAAAGGAGGCTTCTGCTCCCAGTAAACTGTTTTCTGTTTCTCCATTTTTGGGAGCATTGATTTTCCCTGTGACCGCAAATCTCTGATGAATCTAAGAAGACTTATTGATTTTTAGTTTAGCCTTTTTCTTGTTTTGAGGACAGGAGTGATGACCTCTAAGCTCTTTTACATTTTGGAGTACAAATCAGAAGTCCGGTGGATCTTTTATTATTTCTATAAATATCTGGGTGCTTTGTTCTGGTATGCAATTACTTGGCAGCAGCTTTATCCATTCAGGTCTTGATTTTAAGATTTGTTAGGTGGGTCTGGAGAAGTGCTCAGCTTATGTCCTACTGCTAAGGCAAGGTCTTCCTAAGTCTTCTATGCAATGCTGAATTATGAATTTTTCTAATCTTGGTGGTAGGAACAGCTACTGTTTCCTGGTCCTGTGTGTGTTGGACAGTGTTCCTTCTCATGTGTGTGGGTGGTTCTTTTCCTGCCTCACCTTGTTTCCTTATACACATGCATGGATCAGTGCTCTGCTAAGTACCTGAGGAATATCTGGGGTTCTCTCTGCAGCTTTGTCTTCTCTGGTACTCTGTCCTATGAACTCTAGCAGTCTTGGTCTCCATGGAATTTCAACTTTGTCTCCTCAACTGTGAGTCGTCTGGGCTCCACCTCAGTTACCCTTACCTTCTGTTGGGTTCAGGGAAGTAAGCTGAGACAATTATAGAGCTCTCCTCATAGTTTTCTTTCTCATAGGGATCACTGGTCTTCTCACCTCATGTCCAGTGTCTTAAAAACCATTGTTTCAAGTGTTTTTGTCTGTTTTGTGTTTGTGTGTGTGTGTGTTTGTTTGTTTCAAGCAGTAGGGTTAAATTCAGTCCCTATTATTTCGTTGTGGCCACTTCCTGATCTTTTGATGCAATGCATGTAGTGTGATGACTTCAATGTGAAGGAGGTGTTATGGGGATACACCTTCTTCTTTTGTGGCCTGTTTTAGAGCTCCTGCCCTTCACTGTCATGCCTATAGTATTTAGTGTCTTTCTTTCTTAGCCTTTTGGGACATCTACAAGATGAATCAAGTTGACTTTCAGCTCTTCTTACTGGTAACTTAGGCTTAATATTTCGGCTTTACTGCCAGTAACTTCTAGTTCATCTCCTTTTCAGATTTCTAAATTCTACTATTTTTCAGTCCCTACCCCCCTCAATAAAATCGCTTTTCAGTGATTTTATTGGGTTTCTAGAGGGAGTGACATTCCTTGCAATTGTTCAGCCTCCTACCTTTACCTTTAGAAGTCTCCCATGCTCTTCTTTTATCCCAGATTTCTAAAAACATTCTGTTGTAGTAACATATATAACAAAACTTGCCATTTTAACCATTTTTAGTGTACAGTTGAGTGGTATTAATTACATTTATAGTGTATAACCTTACTACCATCTACTACCAGACTTTTTCAGATAGAACTCAATGTCCATTAAGCAATAACTCCTTATTTCTTCCTTCCTCTAACCACTTCTTTGTAATTTCTAATCTACTTTCTGTCTTTATGAATTTGCTTATTCTACGTGTTTCGTATAAATGGAATCACACAATATTTGTCCTTTTATGTCTGGCTCATTTCTCTTAACATAATGTTTTCAAGGTTTATCTAGGTTGTAGCATATATCAGAACTTCATTCCTTTTTATGGCTGAGTAATATTCCATTGTGTATACATACCTCATTTTGTTTGTTTATGGATACTTGGTTATTTCTACCATTTGGCTATTGTGAATAATGCTGCTGTGAACATTGGTGTACAAGCATCTGTTTGAGTCCCTGTTTTCAGTTCTTTTTGGAGCATACCTAGGTGTTATAAATCCTGTGTTTAACTTTCTGAAGAACCATATGTCTGTTTCTCAGCATGGGATTTACTTTTTCACATTCCCACCAATACTGCAAAAATGTTCCAATTTGTCCACATCTTTGCCAACACTTTTGGTTTGGTTTGAAGTGGTATAGTGTGTTTTTTTTGTTTTGTTTTTTTTTTTGCTGTTGTTTTATTTATCCCTCCACAATGTTTGTGCTTGCTGTCTGCTATACTTCTCCCCAGAAGGCACCGGAACCGAATCTGGGACCTCCCAAGTGAGAGGAAGGTGCCCAATCCCATGAGCCATCTCTGCCCCCTCTTGTCGTTTTGATTTGCCTGTCTGTAATGAGTGATGATGTTGAACCTCTTTTCATGTGCTTATTGACTCTTTACCTGTCTTCCTTTGGAGAAATTTCTGTTTAAGTCTTTGCCCATTTTTTCAGTTGGGTTGGTTGTCTTTTTGTTAAGTTGTAAGATTTCTTTATATATTGTGCATATTAAACCTCTTTTGGATATGATTTGCAACTGTTTTTTCCCCCGATCTGTAAGTTGTCTTTTCACATTCTTGATAATGCCCTTTTATGCACAAATGTTTCCCTCTGCTAATTTTTAAATTTCACAATACTACCTTTTAAAAATGGATTCACTGAAGGGATTCTTGAAGCAGTACTCTTTTACTATATTAAAGTACAGTGTTAAATTAATTTTCTTGTTCTTGCCAATCTATTAAGCCGCTATTTGATCTATAACAGTGTCAGCAAACTATAGCTGCTGGGCTGTTTTATTTTTTAAGCAATTTTATTGATACATATTCATAAAGCATTCAGTCCTTCCAAAGTGTACATTAAGTGATATTTGGTATAGTCACAGAGTTGTGCATTCATCACTTCAGTCAATATCAGAGCGTATTCATTACTCCAATAATAATAATAATAAACAAAAAAAGAGACAAATAAAAAACTCTACCTCTTAGTAATCACATCTCAATCTCTGTCCTTTCCCTGCCTTACATAGCTGCTATTCTGTTTCCATCCCTCTAATTTATTTGTATTCATATTTTGGGTAGATGGAGCCAAACAATATGTATACCTTTTATCTAATTTATTTCCTTTAGTATATTTCCTTTTTTTTCCCCCATCCTTAATAGAAGTTAGTTAATATACTTCTTTTCTTTTTTTTCTACTTTTTAAAATATTTTATTTAAAAATCTTTATTGGTGTGTATAATTCATATAAGAATATACACAAATAAAAGTGTATAGTAAAAGTTGTGAACTTACAAAACAAACATGCATATATATGGCTCCCATACATCACCTCACCAGCAAGACCTTGCATTTTTGTGAAACACTTGTTATAATCTATGAAAGAGCACCATCAAAATACTACTTCTAACTACAGCCCATAGCTTACATTTGGTGTATTTTTGCTCCAACCAAGCTGATTATTAACACACTGTATTAATATTATATATGGTTATAGTTATGAGAGAATGTTCTCATATTTGTACTGATAACTACAGTCCATCTTCCACCACAGGATTCACTGTGTTGTACAGACCCATGCCTTTTACAATGCATTCAAATTGTACACTAATTTGCTCTCATTTTCATCACAAAATTTTGTTGTCATCACTGCAGTCAATAGTAGAACATTTTCATTACTCTAAAGGAAAAATACCTAACCCCCTTATGACCCCCATTGTTTTTCCTTAAAATCGATATAATATCTTTTTGACATAGCTGCAAAAATATTACAATATTACTGTTAATAATATTCATAAGTTACATTAGTTTAATTTTCCAGTGTATTTTTTTTTTTTCATCTCTCTGTTTCCACTTCTTTTTTTTTTTTTTTAAATTTATATATAAATAAATATATTCTAAGAGGTGCTTAGATTACCGGAAATACTACACAGAACCCCCTGGGATTCCCATGTTGCCCACCCCCCCACACCTTCCACCATGTCGCACACAAACATCTCCCACAAGTGTGGCCCACCACCCTCAATGGACTTACACATCCTGGGGCCTTGCCACCAACCCTAGACCACAGTTCACATAGTAGACCACACTCTCTCCCACACAGTTCTGAGTGTGTGTGCTGATTTAAAATGGCCTACATCCGTTGCCACGACGGTACTTAGGACAACCTCCAAATCCCAAAGAAGCCCCTGTATTTCAACTACTTGTCCCCTCCCTGCCCCAAAAGTGTCAAGTGGCCACTGGCTCCACCTCATTGTTATAATTTCTTCCATTGCTAGAATCACCATATGTGTACAACATTATACCATCAAGTCCACTCTAGCCCATAGTTCTCCCCCCAATCCTGAGGGGACTGGGATGGTGATGTCCACTCCACCTTCAAGTGAGAGAGGGCTTATATCCCATGGATATGGTGGGTGGGATGATCCTGCTTGCAGATGCAGGCCCTCTCCATTCCCTGGGATGGCCGTTGCCCATCGTTGTCTCCTCGCCAGGTTACTTGGATGAGTCCATTGAGCTGTAGGGTAGGAGTTGCAGCTCCACCGAGATACCACGCACACCTGGCACATAGGTAGGCCAGAGGCTCCAGTCTCTGGAAGTATACCTAAAAACTTCTGCATCACATATAGGTTTGAATAGAAGGGACTGATGAACCCTGTGCAGGGAGGAATTATTTGAGTCCAATTCTGTCACTCTCAGGAACACAGATTCCAAAGTAGAGCCCACTGATAAGGCATCAGTCTCTGGGGCTATCCCCACTTATATAGGACCTGGGTGTCTCCAGAGCTCTCAGGAGCCCCTCTGTGTGGGGTGATAGGCACTCAGATGTTCTATGAGCACCTACTGAGGTGTGCATAAGAGTTACCTCTGGGATGACCTCCCGACTCTCTTTGAAGTCTCTTAGCCACTTGAACTCATTTGTCTTTACCTTTTCCTCCTTTAATTCAAGGTCTTTTTCCAGTTGTGTTGCCAGTTGGCACTTCGTATTAATCCCTCGTTGCCAGGGAGGCTCATCCCCGGGAGTCATGTCCCATGTTGCGGGGAAGGTAGTGTAATCATATGCTGAGTTTGGCTTAGAGAGAGGCCACATTTGAGCAACAAGGAGGCTCTCAGGTGGCAACCCTTAGGCACCCCACAACTGCAGGCTAAGTTTCAGTTACAAGAGCAAAGACTCACAAGAGTAGTCATCAATAAAAAGAACACATCAGTGGGTCATCCTCTTTTGACAGACACTGTCCCTGTGCTCAGAGGACTATTGCTGCTCCCTTGGAGACTGTGGCAGAGCTCTCCAGGCTAGGAATTCAGATTCCCTCATTTATTGTGTGATTGTCCACCCATCGTGACCATGCCCTATCTTTTGATATTTTGAACAATTTTGTATATCTTTCATGTATATTCGGATGAACTAATTCCCATGAAACCCCTCTCCCAGACACCCCCCGCCAATAATCCCCTGCAGTACCCATTGTAACCCTTCTGTGATCCAAATCCTCCATAAACATGTAGTCCATAAAATAATCAAATACATTTACTAGGAAAAAGAAACAACTATGATAAGCTTACGTGCAAGAGACAAACATAAGGAAACTCAGGGGAAAAAAAAAAGAGAGAGAAGAAAAAAAAAAAAACCGAAAAAAAAAAACCAAATAATCAAACAAACAAAAACAAAACAATATAAAATATAATTAGCGGATTGGGACATTCAAAAAATGGGCAAAAAGGCAAAGGAAATGCCTTAAAAAAAATATATATATGTATATATATATATATATATATATATTCATTATTTTTTCCTTTCTCTCTTTTTTTTCTTTCCTTCCTTTTATCACTGTGTTATCAGATGTCTGGTGTGCTGTGACACCTTTACCCTCTCAATCCCCATTGTCTCCCAAATTTTCATTTGATTTTCAAAGAAGTATTAGGTCACAGCAAAGTCACATACGGAGTGCCAGAGACTCCCAGATACCAAACCACCCCCTTCCGCAACCCATATTAACCCCCCCCCTTTTTTGAATATTAGCATTGTTATAACTGTTATACAGATAGCAAAATATAGCAAGTAAACATTGTCAATGATTTACAGTATAGTTTACAATTTAGATGATACAGTTTAATAATTTTGATGATATTTACCATGTCCTGTGTCCATTACTGTAAGGTAATGAAAAACCTTCCCCGTGACCACCAAACACCCCATTAGATCTTGACTGTGCCTTTCCCCCCAGCCCCCCAGGGCCCATGATACCACCCTCTCCTGACCCATGGAATGTCAAGATTCACAGTTATGTGCCCTGGGGATTTGAACCTGCCCTTCCTAATCCACCCACCTGCCAGTGCTGCACCACCAAACCCAGGAACACCACCACTCATCTGCCCCATCCCCCAACATGCAACCACACTCTATCCCTTTACCATAGATTATGTCCATATGGGTGATGGCTCAAAGCCTGCTCTTCTCTTACTCTCCTTTGTTAACCTATCTTTCAGATAATGGTTCTCAGAGACTGCTCACTTTCCTCAGTTCAGATCAGTGAGGTCATATACTGTTCCTCCTTCAGTGCCTGGCTTGCTTCACTCAACATAAGGTCTTCAAGATTCATCCACGTTATTCCATGTGTTAGCACTTTGTTCCTTCTTACAGCTGAGTAGTATTCCATTGTTTGTATGTACCACATTTTGCTTATCCATTCGTCTGTTGATGGGCACCGGGGCTGATTCCAACTTTTGGCAATGGTGAACAATGCCGCTATAAACATTGGTGTGCATATATCTGTTTGTATTTTTGTTTTCAGTTCTTCTGGGTATATACCCAGTAGTGGAATTGCTGGATCATATGGAAGATCTATTGTTAGTTTTCTGAGGAACCGCCAAACTGTCCTCCACAGTGGCTGGACCATACTGTAGTCCCACCAGCAGTGGATGAGGGTTCTTATTCCTCCACATCCTATCAAACATTTAGTGTCTCCTGTTTTTTTAATAGCTGCCATTCTGATGGGTGTAAGATGGTTTCTCATTGTAGTTTTGATTTGCATTTCCCTGATAGCAAGCGATGTTGAGCATTTTTTCATGTGCTTTTGAGCCATTTGTATTTCTTCATTGGAGAATTGTCTTTTCAGGTCACTTGCCCATTTTTTAAATGGGTTGTTTGTCCTTTTATTTTCAAGGTGTAGGATTTCTTTATATATGCAGAATATTAGGCTCCTATCACATATATGGTTGCCAAATATTTTCTCCCATTGGGTAGGCTGCCTTTTTATTTTCTTAATAACATCCTTTGAGCTGCAGAAGTTTTTTATTTTGATGAGGCCCCATTTATCTATTTTTTCTCTTGCTGCTTGTGCTTTGGCTGTGAAGTTCATGAAACCATTTCCTATGACAAGGTCCTGTAGATGCTTCCCTACATTATCTTCCAAGGTCTTTATGGTTTTGGCTCTTATATTTAGATCTTTGATCCATCTTGAGTTGATTTTTGTATAAGGTGTGAGATGGTATTCTTCTCTCATTCTTTTGGATATGGATATCCAGTTCTCCAAGCACCACTTGTTAAAGAGGCCATTCTCTCCCAACTCAGTGGGCTTCGTGGCCTTGTCAAATATCAGAGTGTATATCAGATGACTATATCAGAACGCTCAATTCGGTTCCATTGGTCAGTAGGTCTATCTTTGTGCCAATACCACGCACTTTTGATCACTGTAGCTTTGTAGTATGTTTTAAAGTGAGGTTGAGTGATACCTCCAACTTCATTTTTCTTTTTCAATATGTTTTTGGCAATTCGGGGCCTCTTGCCTCTCCAAATATATTTTGTGGTTAGTTTTTCCAGTTCCTTAAAAAATACAGTGTTGACTTTTATTGGGATTGCATTAAATCTGTAGATTAGTTTGGGTAGGATAGATATCTTGATGATGTTTAGCCTTCCTATCCATGAACAGGGAATATTTTTCCATTTATTTAAGTCTTCTTTGATTTCTTTAAACAGTGTTGTATAGTTTTCTGTATATAAGTCCTTTATATCTTTAGTTAAATTTATTCCTAGGTATTTGATTCTTTTATTTACTATTGTAAATGGTAATTTTTTCCTGATTTCCTCCTCAGTTTGCTGGTTATTGGTGTACAGAAATGCTACTGATTTTTGAGCATTGATCTTATAGCCTGCAACATTACTGAACTCCTTTATAAGTTCTAGAAGCCTAGTTGTCGATTTCTCAGGGCTTTCTATGTATAGGATCATGTCATCTGCAAATAATGAAATTTTTACTTCTTTTCCAATCTGGATGCCTTTTATGTCCTTTTCTTGTCTAAGAGCTCGTGCAAGTACTTCTAAGACAATGTTAAATAGGAGTGGTGATAGTGGGCATCCTTGTCTTGTTCCCGATCTCAGAGGGAAGACTTTTAGGATTTCACCATTGAAAATGATGTTAGCTTTGGGTTTTTCATATATACCCTTTATCATTTTCAGAAAGTTTCCATCTATTCCTATCTTTTGTAATGTTTTTATGAGGAAAGAGTGCTGTATTTTGTCAAATGCTTTTTCTGCATCTATAGAGATGATCATGTGATTCTTTTCTTTCAGTCTGTTTACGTGGTGTATTACATCGATTGATTTTCTTATATTGAACCATCCTTGCATATTTGGGATGAAACCCACTTGGTCATGGTGTATAATCCTTTTGATATGTTGTTGAATGCGATTAGCGAGTATTTTGTT
>JAKSZT010054231.1:320505-626282 GCA_026826555.1 Tolypeutes matacus
GTATATAGTGATTTAGAAGGCTAGAATTATGAGGAGGGAGAGAAATAGTAAAGAAAGGTCTGAGAGGAAAAAGTTAATACTAATCAAAAAAAAAAAAAAGAAGAAAACAAAATAGATGGAATAGAAATTGACTCCCTTGAGTTGTTGGCCTATGAAAAAATGTTGTATATAAGAGCCACAATAGAAAACAGAAGGCAGAAAGATGCAGGAAGGATAAGCGATAGTTTGTAATACAAAATCAATATATACAGCGAGTGGGAAATTATTGAAAATGAAGTACAGCAAAGAAGCAACAAGGTAGCAGCACCTAAGTTTTAAAAAAATGGAAGAAAAAAGAAAGGGGTAGGAAAGAGGAAAGAAAAGCAAGGGACCAGAAAGGAACAGAGAAACCAAAGATCCACACAGGGAAGCAGTCAAACAGAGCTAAGGGGTTGTCAATGATTTACCTAGGGTCCACGTGGATCCTTCCTGCCTACTTGTGTTTATCAATCAATTTCCCCACAGGGTTCTATTTGCAGGTCCTGAAGCAGCTTTTAGCTATTAAACTAAATTAAAAAGAATTTATGTTTCATTTATTGAAGTGACCTTCTTACTTTTTTTTTTTTAATTTTAATTTTAATTTTTTAGCGAAATACAGGACCGAAAATAATTCCTCCTCTAGACCAACCCCCTTACAGAAGGACCCTAGCTGGGCCCGTGGAAATTAATCAATCACGTCCCACTTCCTGGACTCCCCAGGACAGCTGTAGCTCTGATGTTAGTCAGTGCGGAATGCTAAAGATGGCGGATTCCACCCCTTCTGGAGCCGAGCTCGAGCTTCACCGGGTTGCTAAGTAAATCAGTTTGAGTGCAGATTTGCATCTGCTCTCAGCCTGATGCTGGTTCAGGTTGGCTTATCTGCTCCCCAAAGCTATGGGGCGGTACAGGCAGCCAGATCGATGTCTAAAAGTAAAAAATACCCTTCTCTGTCCTCCAACAGAACCCTCCCTCTTTTGGGAAGTGTCCCTTCTTCCTGGCTCCGCAGCGGCCCGGGTCTTATCCCTGGGTCGCTACGGAAATCAGCTCCATCCCCTCCGACCAGAATCCCAGCTCAGGTTCACCGGGTGCCAATTAGCTTGTGTATTCTGTTCACGTAAGATCCAAGGGGCCCCCAGCAGCCAGATCCCCAGAAAATAAAACTTTCTCGCCTGCTCACGGCTCCAAGTGGCCATTTTATTTTATTTTATATTTTCTCCCTAACTGCGGGGCTCAGCCGTCTGTGCCATCCCCCACCGGCAGCCTTAAAACTCACAAATCTCCACTGTTCCGTCCACGCTGTTGATCCGCGCAGATAGATGTCCCAAGCTTCTCACTCCACGCGTGCACAGCACAGACCCCCGGGCAGGACCCCGTCCACAATCCGCCTTGCTCTGGGAGCTTGCAGTGTGTGCCCTCCTACACTAACGCCATCTTGAGAGTCTCTTAATATACTTCTATACACTACTATCCGTAGTTTACTTCGGTTGTACTTTT
This sequence comes from Tolypeutes matacus, assembly GCA_026826555.1. Classification (NCBI taxonomy): domain Eukaryota; kingdom Metazoa; phylum Chordata; class Mammalia; order Cingulata; family Chlamyphoridae; genus Tolypeutes; species Tolypeutes matacus. The sequence continues at coordinate 322,018 of JAKSZT010054231.1, forward strand.
TGCCTGATGTTATCATCCTGTATCATTAACATACATTTGTTCTATTTCAAAGAAGAACAGTCTTATATAAGCAGTATTATACACAGTCATATTTCACATGATAATTCATTAGGCTATACAACCCCATGTTATATTTTTTAGCTTTCCTTCTAGTAATATACATGACCCCTTATAGACTTTCCCTTTCAACCACTATCATATTCATATATTAGCATTACTAATTATAAACATTGTGATGTGCTTTTACCATTTCTATACATTTCCAAAGATTTATAAACAACCTTTATACCAATTCTGCACAGATTAAACCTCAGTTTTCCATTCTGAACCTTATTTTCTCATGACCTATATTCTAGTTATTAACTCCATTAATTTACAAAAATATATTTAGTTCATAATAGCACAGTCATACAGTATTTGTTTTTTTGTGTCTGACTTGCTTCATTCAACATAATGTCCTCCAGGTTCATCCATGTTGTCATATGCTTCATGACTTCATGTCTTCTTACAGCTGCTTAGTATTCCATCATATGTATACACCACAATTTGTTTATCCATTCATCAGTTGATGGACACCTGGGTTGTTTCCAACTTTTGGCAATTGTGAATAAAGCTGCTTTGAACATTGGTATGCAGATGTCTATTCATGTCACTGCTCTCAGTTTTTCTGGGTACATACCTAATAATGGTATTGCTGGTTCTTATGGCAAATCTATATTCAACTTCCTTAGGAGCTGCCAAACAGTCCTTCACAGTGGCTGTACCATTCTACAGTCCCACCAACAGTGAGAATGCATTCCTATCTCTCCGCACCCTCTCCAACATTTTACAATTTTCTGACTTCTTTTTTTTTTTTTTTTTTTACCGGGAGGTACCGGGGATCGAACCCCGGTCTCTCCATATGGTAGACGGACACCGAACCTCTTGAGCCACATCCGTTTCCCAATTTTCTGACTTCTTAATAGTGGCCATTCTAATAGGAGTAAAATGATATCTCATTGTAGCTTTGATTTGAATTTCCCTAATCGCTAGTGATATTGAATGTTTTTTCATGTGTTTCTTTGCCATTTGTATTTCTTCTTTGGACAGATATCTGTTCAAGGCCTTTTGCCCATTATTTAAGTGGATCATTTGTCTTTTTATCGTTGAGTTGCAGAATCTCTATATATATCACGAATAGTAAACCTTTTTTGGATATATGATTTCCCAATTTTTTTCTCCCATTGAGTCGGCTGCCTTTTCACCCTTTTAACAAAAAGTCCTTTGAGGTTCACAAAAGTGTTTAATTTTGAGGAGGTCCCATTTATCTTTTTTTTCTTTTGTTGCTTGTGCTTTGGGAGTAAGGTCCAAGAAACCACCACCTACCACAAGATCTTGAAGATGTTTCCCTACATTATCATCTAGTAGTTTCATGGTCTGGCTTTTTCATTTAGGACTTTGAGTAGATTCTTGTGTAGGGAGTGAGATAGGGGTTCTCTTTCATTCTTTTGGTTATGGATATCCAGTTTTCATAGCACAAATTTTTGAAGAAACTGTGTTGTCCTAGTAACGTGGAGTTCGGAAAGTTTCTCAAAAACCAGTTGACCATAGAGGTGAGGGTCTATATTTAGACTCTCAATTCTATGGCATTGATCAATGTATCTATCTTTATGCCAATACCATGCTGTTTTGACCACTATAGTTTTTTAATATTTAATATTTCAAGGTCAGGCAGTGAGAGGCTTCCCACATCCCTCTTCTTTATTAGAATGTTTTTGGCTCTTCGGCTACCCTTTCCTTTCCAAATAAATTTGGTAATTGCCTTTTCTGTTTCTGTAAAGTAGGCTGTTGGAATTTTTATTTGTATTGCATTGAATCTATAAATCAGTTTCGGTAGGATTGACATCTTCATGATATTTAGACTTCTAATCCATGAACATGGAATGCCTTTCCATTTGTTTAGGTCTTCTTTGATTTCTTTTATCATTGTTTTGAAGTTTTCAAAATACAGGTCTTTTATATCTTTGGCTAAATTGATTCCTAGATATTTGCATCTTTTTGTTGCTATTGTAATTGGAAATTTTTTCTTGATTTCTACCTCAGATTGTTCAAACTAGTGTATAGAAACATTACTGATTTTTGTGTGTTGATCTTATATCTTGCCATTTTGCAGAACTTGTTTATTAGTTCAATAGCTTTGTTGTAGATATTTCAGAATTTTCTAAATATAGGATCATGTCATCAGCAAATACAGTTTGATTTCTTCTTTTTGTATTAAGGTGCCTTTTATTTATTTATTCTTCTTTTCTAATTTCTCTAGCTAGAGCTTCTAGTACAATGTGAAGAACAGTTGTGACAGTGGGCATGCTTGCCTTGTTCCAAATCTTAAAGAAAAGCTTCCAACCTTTCCCCATTGAGCTCGATGTTGGCTGTGGGTTTTTCGTACATGAACTTTTCTTTTATTCCTGTCTTTTGAGGTGTTTTTATCAAGAAAGGATACTGGATTTTGTGGAATGCCTTTTCTACGTCTATTATGAATTTTTCCCTTCAACTTGTTAATGTGGTGTATTATTTTAATTGATTTTCTTGTGTTGAACCAGCCTTGCATACCAGGAATAAATCCCAATTGATCATAGTGTATAATACTTTAGTATGCTTTTGGATTCTGTTTGCAAGTATCTTGTTGAGAATTTTTGCATCTGTTCATTATATAATGGTCTGTAATATTCTTTTCTTGTAGTGTCTTTATTTGGCTTTGGTATTAGGGTGATGTTGGCGTCATAAAATGTGTTGGGTAATTTTCCCTACTCTTCAGTTTTTTGGAAGAGTTTAAACAGGACTGGTGTTAATTCTTCTTGAAATGCTTGGTAGAATTCACCTGTGAAGCCATCTGGTCCTGGACTTTTCTTTGTTGGCAGATTTTTGATGACTTATTGAATCTCTTTAAATATGATTGGTTTGTCGAGTTCCTGTATTTCTTGTAGAGTCAATATAGGTAGTTTGTGCGTTTCTAGGAATATGTCTATTTCATCTAGGTTGTCTAATTTGTTGGCACAGTTTTTCATAATATCCTCTTATGATCCTTTTTATTTCTGTGGGTTCAGTTATAACATTCCCCCTTTCCTTTCTGATTTTATTTATTTGTATCCTCTCTCTTGTTTTCTTTGTAAATCTAGCTAAGGGTTTATCAATTTTATGGATCTTCTCAGACAACCAGCTTTTGGTTTTGTTGATTTTTTCTGTTTTTGCTGTTGTTGTTGTTCTCAGTTTCACTTATTCTGTTCTAATCGTTATTATTTCTTTACTTCAGCTTGCTTTAGAATTGGTTTGCTGTTCTTTTTCTAGTTCCTCCAGGTGTTCAGTGAGGTCTTTCATTTTAGCTCTTCTTTTTTAATATAGGTGTTTAGGGCTATAAATTTTCTTCTCAGCACTGCCTTTGTTGTATCTCATAAGTTTTGATAAATTCATCCCAAGATATTTACTCTTACAATTTTTTCTTTGACCCACTGATTATTTTTTAGTGTGTTTTTCAGTCTCCTTACAATTGTGATTTTCCCCCTTTTCTGCCTATTACTGATTTCCAGCTTCATTCCATCATGAGCTGAGGTGTTTTGTATAATTTTAATCTTTTTATATTTACTGCAACCTCCTTTGTGACCCAACATGTGGTCTATCCTGGAGAAACATCCATGAGCACTTGAGAAGAATGTATAACCCACTGATTTGTGATGCGACATTCTGCATATGTCTGTTAGGTCTAGCTTTTTTAAAATCATATTTTCAAGTTCTCTGTTTCCTTGTTGCTATTCTATCTAGTTGTTCTATCTATTGATGTGAGTGGCATGTTGAAGTCTCCAAGTGTTATTGTAGAGATGCCTCTTTCTCCCTTCAGTTTTGTCAGAGTTTGCCTCATGTATTTTGGGGCACCCTGATTAGGTGCATAGATTTATGACTCTTATGTCTTCCTGGTATATTATAATTTTTATTAATATATAATGGCCTTCTGCATCTCTTTTAACTTTTTTGCATTTAAAGTTTGTTTTGTCTGATATTAGTATAACTACCTATGGTTTTTTTTGTTGTTGTTATTATTATTTGCATGGAATATAGTTTTTCCAAACTTATCCTTTTGGGCGATTTGTATTCCTGGATTTAAGTTGAGTCCTTTGTAGACAGCATATATATATATATATATATATTTAATCCATTCTGTCAGCCTATATCTGTTGATTGGGAAGTTTCATCCATTCACATTCAGTGATATTGCTGTAACTGCATTATTTCCTTCTAACATTTTATTCTTTGACTTTCATATGTCATATTTTATTTTCATCTATCATTTTATGCTTTTTGTTATCCTATCTTTTAGTCTTTCCTTCCACTCTCTCTTCCAAGCCTCTTTCTCCTGTGTTTTCCATTCGGGCTGTAGGGCTCCCTTTAATGCTTTCTGAAAAACCAAATTCTTTTTTACAAACTCTCTTACTTTCTGTTTATTTGTGAATATTTTAAACTGACCTTCATATTTGAAGGACATTTTTGCTGGATAAAGAATTCCCAGCTGGCAATTTTTCTCTTTCAGTATACTAATTATTTCATACCATTGTCTCCTCCCCTCCATGATTTCTGATGAGAAATCTGTACAAAGTCGTGTTGGGTGTCCCTTGTATGTGATGGTTTCCTTTTCCTTTGCTGCTTTCAGAATTGTCTCTTTATCTTTGGCATTTGACATTCTGAGTCGTCTGTGTCTTGGAGTAGATTTATTCTGATTGGAGTATGCTGCGCTTTTGGACATATAAATTCTTTCATTAGGGTTGGGAAATTTTCAGCTCTATTTCCTCAAATACTCTTCTTCCCCTTTTCCCTTCTCTTCTCCTTCTGAAACTCCCATGACATGTATGTTGTTATGCTTTGTGTTATCATTCAACTCCCTGACTCCCTACTCATTTTTTTTCCATTCTTTTTTCTCTGTGCCCTCCTTTATCTTCATATTCAGCTATTCTGTCTTCTGCATCACTTATTCTTCCTTCTGTGATTTCCATTCTGCTGTTATATGCCTCTAATATTTTTTCTCCTGTCTCATGTTTTTAATCTCACTTGTGTCTTTCATTCCCATAAGCTCTGTTTTCTTTTCACAAAGAAGAATTTTTCAATTCTTCTTTGTGTTTGCCCAGTGGCTTTTTGAGGTTCTTTATCTCTTAAAACACATTCACTTTCAACTCATTTATTTGATTTAGGAAATTTGTATGAACCTTGCTGATTAGTTGTCTCACATCCTGTGTTTCATATGGTGCTTTTATCTATTCCTTTGCTTGAGGCGTATCTTCCTTTTTCTTAATATGGCTTATAATTTTTTTTACTGATGTCTAGGCATCTAATTACTATGGTGAGTTTACCCTGATGCTCAATTTCTCTCTCTTGCATAGTGATTTAGCAGTGGGAGCCTATGTATTATTGCTGTTTTTTTAATTCTTTGTTCAACCTGTTCAAGCTCTTTAGGTTGTCCATGTTTAGTTGCACAAATCCAGGTCATGGAACCAGTAATCAGTCACAGAACTGCTTCCAGGGGCCTTGGGAAGGAAGAATGTAAAGGCCCCCAAAAGCCTCTTATTTATTTACTTTTATTTTCATTACATGTACTTCCTTGGTCTGCCAGAAGATGGCGGTCTTCAGCAGATCAGCTGAAACCCTCGTTGGAATATGTTCACTGTAACCCCAACCAGAATAATTTCAGAGCCTTGTAAATCAAACTTTCTCAGAAGCTCTTCTCTGCTCTTTGCCAGTAGGTTTCCCCCACCCCCTTTTCCTGGGTAGGAAGTAATTCTCCTCATCTCTGCATCCTTAAAAACCAGTCTTGGTCAGTAGGGAGGGTGTTTGAGAGGATCTCTTTAGTCCCCTTGTGGCTCCCAGGGCGTACAGTATGGCAGCCCCACCTGGCCTGGAAGGATTCGTGGGACAGAGCAGACCAAATTTGTTGGCCAAAAGCTGAATCAGCCTTAGGCTGCATTCCTCTCTCTCCCCTTTCCTGGGGAGGTAGAACCCTGTGGTCCGCTCTCTCTGTAGCTGCTGGCCAGAGGCCAGAGAATTCAAATCCGTCTGCTCCCCGGCTGGGGGGATGGTCTCTGGCAGCTGTGGCTGAAGCCTATACTCAGAGTTTTCTTGTCAAGATTCTTTTCCTTTGCTCCTCTCTCTTCTGGGTGATATTCAGCCTACCCCTGGTGTCCTAAGCTCTAGAACTTCCCCCCCCCCCCCAGGACATTTCTGCCTGCCCTCTAGCTATTTTTCTGGAAGAGAAGTATGTTCTGTGTCTCTATAATCCTCCATCTTTCAGCTGTCTATTTTTGTAAATAATGTTTTATTCATATGTAACCATGCCAATTATTTATATATTGTCTGTGGCTGATCACATGCTGCAACAGTGGAATTGAGTAACTTTGACAGATACTGGATGGCCTATAAAGCCTAAAATATTTACTGTTTGGCTATTTCCAGGAAAAGTTTTCTGCGTCATGATTTATAAGATGTATCAGTAGCTTTTCTCTGTTGAAGAACAACCAGAAGATGTAAATACATTTCTGAAATAAGTGTGGATATTCCTAAGAAAGCTATACTTTTAAATGACAGTATTCCTACATAATTTATATTCCCTAAGGCCATTGATATAAAGTCTAGTACATTTATTTATTTATTTATTTATTTTTTAAGATTTTATTTATTCATTCATCCATCCCCCCCCCCTGCTGCCCGCGCTCGCCGGGTCAGCCAACCACGCCGCGCGGGCGGGCCCGCCCCCACCAGGAGGCCCCGGGAACCGAACCCAGGGCCTCCCATACGGCAAACGGGAGCCCCACTGATTGAGCCGCAGCTGCTTCCCTAGTACATTTATTCTTATGTTTTGTAATGACTTGACTGATTTATGTTTTGGTGTCAATAAAGTTTGGACACAGTGACTACCTGTAGTTTGAAAAAGGATCAAACTAGAATGCTAGCTATAGTCATTTGATTTCCAATTTTGAATCCTCACGTGTTTATGAGCATCATTATGAGTAGCCTAGAGAATCTTAAGATCAAGATTAACTATTTGATAAGAATATTTAAAGATCTACATTTTTTAAAAATCTTGGAGCCTGTGTTATGGCTGTCTCCTCTTTTCTCTTGGGGAAAATATAGTTTGAGAAGTGTTTATTTTCACGTTACTTGTTTTTAAAAAATATAATCTAGAATGCAGTTTTACAGATATTCATACCAAAAATTGTTTGCCTCAATAATTCTACTTATGGGAATGTGTCCTAAGGAAATATTTGAAATATGGATAAAAGTTTATGTATCCATATTACATATGTGTTTTGTTCTAGTGTGAAAATTGGGAAAAGTCTGAATATTCAAAATTAGAACACTTATGCGATAATGTATGTTTTAGAATATTTTTCTGTCATTAAAAATGATGTTTTTGAGGACTTTTTATAGTTGATATGGTAAAAATGTTTAGGATATAAATCTAAGTGAAAAAGTCATTCTATCATATGTAGTACAATCTCTGTATATGTAGTTTATGTAGTACAATCTCATCCTGAGAGCTCAAAGGACCGTTGAGAATTCTGACTGTCAAGAGACTCCTAATGGAATAAAACACTTTTCACCAGGCCAGGAAGTGTGGGGCCATGATCTAAAAATATCTGTTAACTTTTCAATATATAGTCTGGAGTAGCCAACATTTACCTCTATGAATTTCTTAAGTGTGGAAGAAACGGCTTTTGTGGTAGCATTGTCTGCTTTTCTTGTCACATTGTGATAAGAAAATGCTTCATAAAATTTTTTCTCGGTATTTACTTATTGCAGTGATTATTTCAGAAGTTGAATTATCTATTTCATTTTCTTGCCTTTTTAAAGTACCATATATACTTTTCAAGTTTTATCTGGTATTTCATGAGTAGGTTCTATACTGATGCAAAAATAGGGCATTCATTAGCTTCAAGAATTCTTTTTTCTCACTTCTCATAGAAAGGGTGGTGGATGTGTTCTCATCCTAGAATATAGCAATCACTATAATCCATGAGTATAATATATCTATAATAACTAAGAGTAAATAATCATGACAAGGAAGACTGTAAAGCTACATGTAGATGGAGATGCTGTGTGGTTGACTGAATTCACTAAGCTAAATAAGAGATTCTTGCATTCAGATTTTATAGCGCTTGCATTTCAAGTCCATACCCTGTTAAAGTGAAAATGACTGTATGACATGGATTTTTAAGGTCGTTCTTGAATAATGAAGTATGAAGTTCTAAGAAGTGAGTGGCAAGTGTCCATTGTGCTCCAAAGTGTGATTCGTGTTATCTCTGGGTGATAGGCTTATTAGGGAAGTCTATTTCTTCTCTGTTATATTTATGTGAAAATAAAAAATTAAAGAAAAAGAAACCATTCAGTGGCCCCTCTGTCAAAGAAGAAAATGAGGGAAACAAATTACACTTCGTGAATATCTGCTCTACCTTACATTGTACTAATTATTTTATGTATATTTTCCATTTGAGCCTTAAAACAATCTTGTAAAATAGGTGGTGTTGTGCCTAATTTTTGGGTGTGGAAACAATTTTAAAAAAGATTTATAACTGTGAGCAAGTTAACTTATATAGTAAACAATGCTGCTGTGATTGAAACCTTGCCACTTGAACGTAAGTACTCACTTGAATGACTGATTCAGAATGCACATTAATTGTGTTCTTATATTGGAAAAGGCATGGCTATGGGAAGAACTTTCAAAAGTATGGTCATAGGAAAGAGAAAATCCTTGCAGGCTTTGTATTTTAAAAATTCAGAACTTCTTCCATCAATTCCTCCTTCTCAAGTCACTTGTTTTCTTAATATTGTTATATTAAAGCACAGTACACTTTATTATCATTCAAATTTGACTCAAAAAGTAGATCTGTCAAGCAGAAATAGAGAGACATTGCTATAATGTAGAAAAGGTATTCTAATCTCAGTGGGGTTCTCTCTCCTCTCCTATCTTCTCTTCTTTCCTTTCTTTTACTGATAGGGGAAGAAAGATTCAGTTTTTTTCCTCCTTCTCTTCTCAAGGTACATTCTCCTCCAAATACTAATAACTGTTAAATCTTTTTCTAATTCCAGCTGCTCTCCTGAATTCCATATAGATTTTCAGCTGCCTTATGTCATCATCATGTGGATGTCCCAAGTAGCCTCAAGTTCAAGAGGTCTCAAGACCTTTTCATTCTTACCTCAAAATGGTCCTTTTCTTGTGTTTTTTTTTTTTAATCTGTTTTTATTTCAAATTCTGTTATCTTAATTAATGACTTTTTACTGACTATATTTATTTTATTACCACTTCATGTGGATTTGGCCTCTAAACCAGTACAGCCCCACTTTTCTGCCCTAAATTAATGCCCTTTCACCTATTGTCTATATATTTCATTCGCTTCATGGCCGATTTCCTAAGTTATACCTTTTTATCAGAATTATGTTAATAATTACGACCTTATCACTCATTTATTGAAATACTTCTGATGATTTCCCATTGCGTGAAAGTCCAGATACATATAATTTAACCTGTCATTCAAGAGCTTTCACAGTTTAGCCTTAGGCATTAAAATGAATAAGGGTATAAGATTCCATACATATAAAATATGAAAAATGCAAATGTTTCTGTAATGGCAGAAAGTAAGTCTGTTATTGGCTGGGATGAGGTTGGAGGGAAGGATGGATTATAGTGGGACATTAGGAAATTTCTTGGGGGGGCGGAAATATTTGCCATCTGGAGTGTGGTGATAGTTTCACAGACTGTACATGTGTCAAAACCAGACAAATTGCATACTTTATGCACAGTATAGTATACTTTAGTTATAGGTCAGTAAAATTGAAAGGAATTTTGTAAGGAAAAATAAGGAACTCTGTGCTCATTAAATGATCTTCAGAATATCTTGTTAAGTGCCTAAAATAGGGTACAAAAAATTGTATTAAAAATAATTGTATTTGTATGTGTTAGCTTCATGGACTATCTTTGGAATGGTAAAAAACCATTTTTCTTACATAACTTTTTATGCTTTTTTCAATTTTGAACCAAGTTCATATAATATGGCTTCTATTAAAAATGTTTTTCAAAAAAATGTTTTATAGTAATATCCAGAATGTATAAATAACTTCTACAGACCAGTAAAGAAAAGACAAAGAGCTCAAATGAAAATCAGGTGAAAAATAGGAAATGGATAACTGAATGATTGAATAATCAATAAAAATGTGAAAATGTGCTCAATCTCACGAGTACTTAGGGGAAATGCAAATTAGAATGAGATATTGCATGTTCATCAGTTTGGCAAAGGGAGAAAACAGTCTGACAATAATTTAATTAAGGATGTTCAGTAGGAATAGTTGCTGCTGGTTGGACTATAAATTGGTGCAGCCATTTTGGAATGTAATTTGGCAATTTCTTATAACACTAAAGATCTTCATACTTTATGACCTTACAATTCTCTTGATCACCTTTAATTTTTTTCAAAATGTGGGTTATGGGGAGCAGATGTGGCTCAGGCAGTTAGGCACCTGATTCAGTTCCCAGTGCCTCCTAAAGAAGACAGGCAAACAACAAGCAGACATCAAGCAAAAACAATGAGCAAACAAGCAAAAAACACAATGAGCAAGACAGCGAGCAAACAACGAACAGACAGCAAGGAAAAAAAAACAAAAACAAACAGGGAGTGTATGTGGCTCAAGCAGTTGGGTGCCTGCCTCCCATATGGGAGATCCCATGTTCAGTTCTAGGTGCCTTCTAAGAAGAAACAGACAATGAGCAGACAGACAAGGGAGCCATCTCAGGGGTGGGGAAAAAATGTGGGTTATATCCCATTAGTGGGTTCTATAACTGTTTCAGTTTTATATAGTGGAATAAAATAGACTACATTAAAATGCATTATAATTAGTAAATATATTTTGTGGAATTTTTTACTTAGTTATATTTGTTATTTGGGTCACAATATAAAATGTTATTTTTTACTATGCAATTCTGTCAAAAAAAAATTCAAAGTGCTGCTCAGAGGAATTTTTACACATACCTGAAGGAGGTATGTCTAAGAGTGTGCACTGAATGTTCAATAATGTAGTGTTTAAAAGAGAAATAATGGGAAAGTAGCCTAATTTTATGTGAACAGGAACACATATATTGTGGTATGTTTATTTAGTAGATTACCATTCAGCCATGAAAATAATCAATAAAAACTATAGTTATCATGGATAATACATGTACAGTTGATGCTATTTTATTAAAAACATACAAAAAATAGTACATATTAATTATGGATAACTTGGGAAAGGAGGAAGGTTTTTTTCTTCATGTCTTTTTGAAGTTGCAAATAGTCTTTGGTAACATTCCCTGAAGTGCACCCATGGAATTGCACTGCTCAAACTCCTGCAGTGAAGGCCATAGTTTATTGATGGCCCAACTGCTGCCCCTCAAGACCACCGTTGCGTTTGTGCTGGGGCCATTTTTCATGTGGGCCGCTCGCAACCAGAGACTGCACATGCCTCGGGTACTAATGCAGGCCCAATCGCCTCAGACGTGGAACTATTCAAAAGGGCCAGTTTGGCTCAAGGACTTCGCATCAGCTTGGCAAAAACTTTCCTAGTGCTGCACTTCAGTCTGAGACTCTACTCAATCCTCCTTCCTTCTTGTCTCCCTTCACAAGTGTCAGACTTGCAGTGTTGTCTAAAGGTGCTCCTTGATTACTTCTGCTTTCTCCCCTTAATTATCCACAGGTGTTTCCCCAAATAACTCACTTGTGCTTCTGATCCTGTCTTGGTACCTGCCTCTCAGAAGACTCTTAATAATACACCTGCACACCCTCACCCAAAATCTTGCAGTTACATCAGCACTTCCTTCCTAATACTGTATTAAAATCATTCTCTTTCACTCAATATTTCAAGTATATTGGAAGAACTAAAATTCAATGTGCATTATTTTAGATGTGTCTCTATTCATAGTTTACTATTTTTCTGAATTTCCCCAGATATAGATTCTGAGATACCTCCTAGTAGGGAAGTGGGAAAATGTCTGGGAAGGGATAGCAGTCAATCAAGGAGTCATTATTAAGCAAGTTATCATTGTGGGTACCTGGAGTTTAGTACTTCTGGGAACCTCCGAATTATCCCACTAGGGGCCAAGGAAACCTAGGTGTTTATGCACTGATCCCTTCATTCAGTGGTTGAGAGGTGTTCCTTGGTGTAATTGGGGGATGGGGCTATTCTCTTGTTCTTGTAGCCTACCGCACAGAAGGAAAACTGGGTCCCAGCATCCAGAGAAATCCCAGAGGCAAAGGTGGAAATTGAGCCAGCATCACAGAAGTTGTAGGAAAAGAATAACATCCTGGAGGGTGGAGATTTATACCATAATTAGGAATTTTATAACTTACTTAGTTCTCCAGAAACAAAACTTTCCTTATAACTTGTGAGGCTGTTACTTTTTGCCTCTCATGCATGTTTCATAGATGGTGGTTGGCAGCTTACTCTACAGTTGCCAACCGTAACTCAGTAGGTGGGATTAATTGTAATTTGAATTTATCTTGAATCCCTTTCCTGTGGAGAGATTAGGGATGTTATTGATTTAGGAAACAGTATTTCCTGTGAGCATGATTCCATCAAATCCTCTGGAGTGGGATTCCACCTTTGCTTATGTAAAGGTAACCAAACTCATATGAACAGAAACTAACATTATGAGTGCTTCCTCATTGTTGGGCATTATTATAATTGCTTTACAAACATTAGTTAATTTAAACCTCACAGTAACTCTATGATGTAGGAGCTATTATTGCCATCCCTGTTTTCTAGATGAGGATTCTGGGGCACAGGGAGATTTTAAATAATTTTCCCAAGTATGTGCTACTGTACATAACTGAGCCACAATTTTAACTTGGGCACTGTGGCTTCTGAGCCTGTGGTCCTGATCACTTTACTGTGTCAATAGTAGTTATAATAATAAAACATTAATAATGATACAATAACTGTGTTGTTGCTATGTATCAGGTACTTTGCTGAGTGCTGATTATGTGAGGTGAATATTAGTATTAATCTCATTTTACAGATGAGGATATAGAGGCATGGCTAGTAGATGGCAGAATGAGATTCAAACTCATGTAGTCTGATCCTAGATTCTCTTAACCACTATATTATATTGTATTGGAGTATAAAATAACAACATACTCAAATACATTGGAGGAAAAGCATGTTAGCAGTCAAAAACCATAACAAGAACTTCTCTTTGCAATTTTGTATTTTGCAACATTTAACAAATGTAGTTTATTATTGTTGTGACTTTCCTTATTGTTTAGTAGACAGCATCTGGGTACTGCTGTCTGGGTTTTAACTTATTTTAGCAGTGTCTTTCAAGAACTATCCCTCTAGAGGGCAGCAGAGACACAGCAGTGAGCTGTCTTTATAACCTACATTTTTCAGGAAGTATGGTGGAAATTGAGATTTAAGTGAGTCTTGTGATGTAATTCACATATACTTTATTTAGTAAAACCTATGCAGATATAGGTTAATAGATGTCATAAATATCAGATAACCTGAGTTTCAGATTTTTTTGTAAGGTGAGCAACAGAGGCTGGCTGGCACAGATAAAAGGTATGACAGTAGTTCATTCGATTTAAAGAGAAAGCAGATATGGTTTTCAAATTTGAAATAATACGCATTAATTGTAATGAAGCATGTTTGGATTTACTCTTACCAGTAGAGGTATAAAAACGACTCAGTAACTCATACAGGATGAAATTATGGAAAAGTTTTTAAGAAAACAGGAATAAATAAAAGTTTTGTATTGTTACAAATAGAAAGTGAAATGGAAAACTTAAAGTATTTGTAAACGTAATAAACATTTTTATTCATTTGTTTTTTAATATTTATATAAGTTCTTTAAAGTAAAATATTTAATTTCACTTTTAATCAGTTTTAATGGTGAATCAGAATCAAATGCTGACTAAATATGTGCTGGTTTTTAATATCTAAGAACTGTCAGTTACATGTATATTTTGTATAGAATTGAGGGAATGTAATTATGGTCAACATAATTATGCTTAAATAAAAATTGGCAACAGTTAATGCTTGTAAAAGGAAATCTGGAGTTCTTTACTCATTGTGCTTAAAAAAAAAATCCATATTCCTAAATGTTGGAGGTTGTATTGAGGCATATGGATCTTTTAATCTTATAGTTTGTGTTATGTGATCTATCTGTTCATGATCTCATAACAGTATAACATTTTTTGTCATTTCCTTCCTTTATGAAAGTAACTGTGTGTACCAATACCATTTGTGGCATCTGTGCCAGAAATTGGTTATCTTTCCATCATCTCCCTTTTTTCATTAGCTGAACTTTAGCTTATAAGTACCAGGTCAGGGACTTTGTTAATTTGCCCCCCCTCCCCCCCTTTTTTTAGCATAAATCTTCCTTTTCACTGTCTCCCTATCATCCCAGTTTCCCCTTGTTCAACCCTCTTTTACTCCTTTCTTTCATTTCATTCCAAAATACTTCTTTTTTTTTAATTTAAGAAAGACTAGAAAAGATAAAGGACAGATATAGGAAATATTGTTATATTATTACATATTTACATATTTATTATTACATATTTATTGTTATATATTGTTACATATTTACATAATGTAACACCACACCATGGGTGTGACTTTTGTAATCCTCTCCTCTAGTTTTCTAATTTTATTTTATTTTATTTTTTTATTTTTTTATTTTTTTAAAGATTTTATTTATTTATTCATTTATCCCCCCCTTGCTGCTTGTGTTCGCTGGGTCAGCTAACCACGCCATGCGGGTGGGCTTGCCTTCACCAGGAGGCCCTGGGAACCAAACCCGGGGCCTCCCATATGGTAAACGGGAGCCCTACTGATTGAGCCACAGCCGCTTCCCGTAGTTTTCTAATTTTAAAAAGAATCCTTAGGGACTCTACTTTTAGTAATGGTGGAATAGCATGTGCCAGGCCAACTTTTCCACAAATTACAGTGACAAATTTTGGACAAAATGTAGAGGACACCATATGAATGCACCTTCAGGGAACAAAAAGCAGGCAGAAACTAGATGATGTTGACATTTTGAAAGAGAACGGCAAGTGGTGAGTTTCTCATTTTCATGGCTTTTTGCCTCAAAGCAGGGCCCAGTCAGTGTGGGGTGATTAAACTTGGTTAGAAATCACAAGACAGAATCTGGGACTTCTGCAGCAACCTGAAAGTTAGAGAGGAAACCTGGGAAAGTGGAGTGACACAGAGGAGATGCCCCAAATTCTGCATATACATCTTCCAGACTAAAAGAAATAAACAGATTGTAGCTGTTGCCACTATAAGTGAGGAGGAGTTTGGAGAGTAAGTTCAGCCAGGTTAACTACTTGCTAAACAAAAAAAGTAAGTACTCTTCAGAGCAAAATAAAAAAAATCCAGGATGTCTAGAATGCATCATTCACAATGTCTAGGATATGATCAAAATTTATTAGATGCCCAAAGAAACAGGAAAATGTAATCCATACTTAAGGGAAAAGACAATTACCTGAGACCAGCTCTGATATGACTCATGTTAAAAGTAGCAGGCATGGATTTTAAGCCAGCTATTGTAACTCTGCTCAAGGAAATAAAGGAAAATATATATGTAATGAATGGACAGAAAACTTCAGCAGAAAGTAGAAACTAGAAAAAAGAACCAAATGAAAATTCTATAGCAAAAATATACAACGTTTGAAATAAAAATTTAGGGATGTCTTAGTTTGCCATACCTATAGCACATACCACACACTGGTTGGCTTAAACAACAGGGGTCTATTGTTTCACCATGTTGGAGTCTAGAAGTCCAAAATCAAGGTTTCAGTAGGCCATGCTTTTTCTAAAGTCTGTAGTGATCTGGTGGTAACTTTCTGGTAATCAGTCTCTGCCTCTGTTACGTGGCAATCTCCTTCAGTTTCTTCTTGTGGCTTCTACTATTACTGTGACCAATTTCCTCTGCTTATAAGGTCTCCAGTCATGTTGGAGTAAGGCCCAGCATCATTCAGTTTGTTCTTAACATCTTCACAGATGCTATTTACAAACAAGTTCACGTGCATAGACTTGAACATGTCTTTGTGGGAATATGGGTCAATGTAGGAGAGATGAGCTATAAATCAATGAAATTATTCACTAGGAAAAGTGGGGGGGGGGAGATTAGAAAAATGAAGCTAGCGTGGTGACTGGTAGGACTATACCAAAGGTCTAACATTTGTATAATTGAAGTCCTAGAAGGAAAGGCGAGGGAAATTAGAGCAAAAAATCATAGAGAGATAATGTCCGAAATTTCTCCAAATTGGTGCAGGACATACATTTACAGGTTCAAGGATTCAAAAAGTTCAGTGTTCTCAAAACAAGGTAAATATGAGAAAGTTACATTTAGGCACATCATAGTCAAGTTGCTGAAAACCATAGCAAAAAAAAAAAATCTTAAGCACAGGGAGATATAATATAACAATAATGAATGATAGGTGACTTCTTATCAGAAACAGTGGAGGTCAGCAAGCATTAGAACAGCATCTTTAAAGTGCCAGTAAAAGAAAAGTCAACCACTAAACCAGCAAAAATATTCTTCAAGAATGAAGACAAAGAAAAGACATTTTCAGATAAACAAAAAGCAAAAGATTTATTGCAACAGATCTGTAATACAAGAAATGCTAAAGGAAATGCTTCAGGGTGAGAGGAATTAATAGCAAATGGAAACTTAGATCTTCAGAATGGAATGAGGAACACTCCAATTGTAAATGTGTAGATAAATATAAAAATCTTTCACCCCTCAGTTAAAAAAAAAGTCTGGTAGTTTAATGCAAAAATTATAACACCATAATGTAGCATTATGACATACATATATGCAATATGACTGCTATTGTATAAAGGATGGGGATAGGTAGATGGTGCTGTTTGCTTACTAGGTTCTTAATTCATGTGCAAGGTAGAATATTCTTAAGTCCAATTTGAAAAGTTAAAGATGTATATTATAATTCCTAGAGTAAATACACACACACAAATGTAAAGAGGTATAGCTAAATAAGAGAAATCAAAATAGAATTCTAAAATACATTCAAAGAATCCAAAAGGAATGTATAAAGGGAAGAACAGAGAAATATAAAACAAATGGGATGAAAAGAAAGCAAATAGCAAAATTATAGACCTAAATCAATCCTATCAATACTTATATTAAGTGAAAATAGATTAATAATCTATTTAAGTGGTGGAGATCAACAGATCGAATGAAAATTAAGACGTCTCTATATACTGTTCACAAGAAACACATTTAAAAATATATATATATTTAAAATATACTTAGACTACATAAATGTGACATAAAAAATATAGGGGATTCCCATATGCCCTGCTCCCTACACCTCCCACATTTTCCCCCATTAACAATATCCTTCCTTAGTGAGGTGGATTCATTGCAATTGATGAACATATTTTGGAACATTGCCTTTAGTCATGGATTAAAGTTTACATTGTAATTTACACTCTCCCACCCACTTCTGTGGGTTATGGCAAGATATGTAAAAGCCTGTATCTGTCATTGTAATGTCATTCAGGACAATTCCCAAGTCCTAAAAATGCCCCCGTATTACACCTGTTTTTCTCTCTCCCCGCCTTCAGAACCACCAGTGGCCACTGCCTCCACATAAATGATATAAGTTCTTACATTGCTAGAATCACAATAAGTCTATAGTAGAATACCAGTGCGTCTACTTTAGTCCATAGTTCATTCCCCAATCCTGAAGATTCTGGGGTGGTGATTCCCATTCACCTCTAATTGAGAGGGGGCTTCGATCCCATAAGGCAGATGGATGGGACTCTCTTGCTTGCAGTTGTAGATTCTCTCAGTTCCTTGAGATGGTCATTGTCCATCATCATCACCTTGTTAGTTTTCTGGGTGAGTCCAGTTTACTGGAGAGTAGGTGTTGCAACTCTGTTGAGATTCAGGGCTGAGGACAGCCCAAAGATTTAAGTCTCTTGGATGTGTACCTGTCAACTCTAGTACTAATTACAGGTTCAAATAGAAGGGTCAGAAGAGCCATGTGTAGGGAAACTACAACTGAGTCCAACTCTGTCACACTGGGAAGCATAACTTCCAAAGTAGTGCCCACTGGCAGGGCACTAAACTCCTGAGCTATCTGCCCTGACTACAGTGTGTAGATGTCTCCAGAGCCATCAGGAGCCCTGCTACTTGAGGTATTATTTACTTTGGCAGTCAAAGAAACACCATTTTAAATGTAGTGGCACAGATACATTGAAAGTAAATACATGGAAAATATATAGACTGCAATAGTAAGCATAAGAAATAGTAAGCATAAGAGAGCTGAAGTGACTACATTAGTATTAGATAAAATAGACTTCAGAGCAGTATTGGAGATAAAGAAGGATATTTGACAGTGAAAAATAATGGTCAGTTCGCTGTAACTTACAGAGAATCTAGACAGAAAAATCAGTTAGGATATAGAAATCCAAAAAACACTCTCAACTCTCCGGTGTAATTGACATTTTTAGAACATAATATGTAGCTAGATTAAAATATAATGCACATTCTATTCAAGTACATGTTTTATATATATATATATAATAAGATAAATCATATGTTTGGCTATATAATAACTCTCAATAAATTTCAAAAGATCGAACGCCTGAAGAGTATATTCTGTAACTTACAGTAGAATTAAAGTAAAAATAAGTAATAAGATATCCAGGAAAAGTCCAGATATCTGGAAATTAACCCAGTTCTCACTAGTTGGTTTATAGATTTTATGCACTCCAAATCGTTATTAGTAGGCTTTTTTTTTTTTTTTTTATGGTAGAAGTTGACAAGCTGCTTCTAAAATTCATATGGAAATACAAATGTTATGCAAAGCAATCTTGAAGAAGAATTACACAAAGTGGATGACTTATTCTACTGATTTTTACTCTAATGCTATATTAATCAAGACTTTATGGTACTGGCATAAAAGTATATAGATAGATCAGTGGAACAGAATGGACAGCCCAGAAGTTGACCTACACTTAAAAGGTGACTTCATTTTTGTAAAAAAAAAAACAAATTAGGCTGGTACAATGGCTATCCAGATAGGTAAAAATTCGTTTTCCTCCCTTACCTCATGCTATACACAAAAGTTAAATCTAAATGGATCATAGATCTAAATGTAAAAGCTAAAAATACATAAAGTTTTGGGAAGAAAAAAGTAGAGAATATCTTCATGACCTGGTGGTAAGCAAAGCCTTCTTTGACAGGATACAGAAAGCAATAACCATAGGAAAAAAAGAAAACCTGAAAAATTAAACATCAGTATAAAAGACACAAAAAGGAGATGGAGAATGTATGTGTGAAACATGTATCTTGAAAAGGGCTTCTAGCCAAACTATGTAAAGAACCTCCTACAACTGAACAGTAAAAAGACAATCCAAGTAATTGGTAATTGGTAAAAGATTAGAACAGAAACTTCATAAATTATCCTATTCGAATGGCCAATGCCAGTAAGCATGTGAAAAAGTTATCAACATTATCACCCATTAGGAAAATGTAAATTAATTCTACAGTGAAACACCACTTTACACTAAACACATTAGCTAAAATTTAAGTCTAGCAATTCCAAGTGTGGAATGTTGAGAACGCTTATAAAACTAAACATGCATGTTACCCTCATGATTTAGCAGTATTCCTACTAATTATTTACCCATAAGGACATGAAAATGTATTTCTACAAAGATTAGTATAAGAGTGTTCAGAATAGGCAAAAACTGGAAACAGATCATAGTCCATCTATAGGAGAATGGATAAACAAATTGGTGTAGTCATAATAAAAGAATAATGTACTGTTATTATACAGTATATATATAATATATAAAGAAACTACTATATAAATGTAAAGAAACTACAATTAAATATAATAAAAGTAAAATATAAAATAAAACCAATAAAAGGAAAAAGTCTTGATACATCTGAATGTCTATATGAACATAAATGAATCTCAAAAACATGCTGAGGGAAAGAAGCATTACATAAAAGGTCATTCTGTATTATTCCATTTACACGAAGTTCTAGAACAGGCAGCATTAATCTAATATGATTCAGAGCAGTGGTTTCCTCTGATGTTCGGGTGAGTATTGACTGGAGTCTTCAGGGATTTTTCTGGAGTGATGTTAATGTTTTTATATCTCATTAGGGGTTAATGGGTGTATGTATTTGTTAAAACTTATCAGATGCTATGTGTGAAGGTTATGTTTTTTCTTCTATACAAAATTTACCTAACAAGGTAAATACATATAAGTAGATTTTGAACTCTAGTTATTGATGTCCATGTTAAAGTTTTAAGTGGTGAGGTGTACTGATATCTCTAACTTCGAAATGCATCAAAAAGTAAGATGGATTAATGGGTGGATAGATGTGATATTATAATCATAGCCAAATAGTAACAGTTTTAGAATCTAGGTTGTGTGGATATTGGTGTTTACTGTATCTCTTAGTTTGCCAGGGCTGCTATTACAAATGCCACACGCTGGTTGCTTAAACAACAGGAATTTAATGTCTTACCATTTTGGAGTCTAGAAGTCCAAAATCAAGAAATCAACAGGCCATGCTTCTCTGAAATCGTAGAGCATTTTGGTGGTGCTTGCTGGCAATCAGTCTCTACCTCCATGGCATGGTGACCAGTCTCCTTTGATCTCCTCCTGTGGCTTCTATTTCCATGTCCAAATTTCCTTTGCTTATAAGGGCTCCAGTTATATTGGATTTAGGCTTGGCCTCAACCTAATAGGATCTTTGAAGATCCTGTTTACAATTGAATTCACATAGGACAAAGTTGGAGTGGGGTGTGGTAGTGTGGGGGGAGGGTGGTGTGGCAGTTTGAAGCTTTTGTGGGCCCCAGAAAAATCATATCCTCGGGGTTAATCCATTCCTGTACCTGAAAACCTATTATAGTGGGGCCTTTTGATTAAATTACTTCAGTTAAGGGCCTTTGATTAGATTTTGTGATGCAGATTCGGGCTTAATTGTCTTACCGGAGTCCTTTATAAATGGATTACTAAAAAGCTGCAGAGACAGAGAGGAACCCGGAAGCTAAGAGAGAGGGCCCCGGGCTCCAGAAGCTGAAATCAACAGAATACACAAACTGAGAGAAAGCCACTTTAGCCAAAAACTGAAAGCAGTGAGGTCCTGAAGAGAGGGGAAAGATGAGTGGATGCTGCCATGTGCCTGATCGCCCACAGCTACAGCTTGGGAGAAAGGATCTCCTGATGATTCCTTGATTTGGACACTTTGACCTCAGGACTGTAAGCTTTTCACCTAATAAACCCCCATTGTAAAAACCAACCCATTTCTGGTATATTGTTCCCAGCAGCTTTTAGCAAATTAAAACAGTGGTTAGGATTTGAACATGTCTTTGTTCAGGACATGATTCAATCCTCAACACTGTACTATTCTTTAAACATTTCTCATTTTTTGAAATATACATAATAAAATGTTGAAAATATATTTTAAAAATCTTTTCAGGGAACATATGAATAAATGTGTTTTCTTGTTTATTTAGGTAATCATTATAGAAGTCTATGGTTGGTCTTAGACAGCCTGAAATTGCCAGTGTGTGTTTACAATGTTTCCTTTTGCTACTATCTGGGTTTATTTCTACTTGTAGTAAAACAGAGCAATTGTTATCAATTTTCTTACAATTTTGGCTTATTCATGGAATGTATTAATGCTCCAGCTTTTACTGTTTTGGAGACAATATATAATTGAAAAACTTTGAGCATTGGTGTTGTATGTACCAAGCAGGCTACAGATTTCTATGTGACCTCTCATCCTCTCCCTGACCTTGGGCAAGGTGTATAAGTTTTCTTAGACTCAATTGACTAGTCTGTAAAATGGCTTTACTGATGATATGTTCCTCATCGAGTTGCTGTGTAAACTAGTAAGTCATGGCCCAGCAGATACCTAGTACATAGAAGACATTCATGCAGTGCCAGAGTCTCTTTAGTATGCTAGTGGACATTCCTGTGCTTAATATAGATTTGGAAGCAGAATTAGCCTTTCACCTCTATAGAGAGACTTTAAAGTTTGATGGTAACAGAAGCCATAGGCATTGGCCTGTAGCAACAAATGCTATATTTCTGGTCTCCAAGGCTAATAATCCTGGTTGCATCTTGTTTAGAAAATTTGGTTAAACAATTTATAAGAAAAATATTTTAACTTTTATTTGTGTTAAATTTTTTTTTGACTTCCAGTTTATTGAATTCAAGAATTCAATTTAAAAAGTTGTAATCTGGCTGTGGTGTACTTTATGTCTTTAGGAGAAATGTATACATTTGTCCTCAGGGACCTTCTTTCATAAATCATAATGTAAAAATATAATTTGTTGAATATTTTTATTATGTGAATTAAGCTCCTTATAGACACTACTTATTTTTACAATTGTAATAGATATTTTTAAATTTTATTTTATATTTATTCAATATCTTGTCTGAAATCACACAACTAGAAAGTGGGAATATCTACCATTTGAACGCATCTCTGTCTGATTCTAAATCTTGTAATCATAACCATTTTGCTGAATGATCTTTCTTTTCTTCTAGTCCCATTTTTCTGTAAGTGCATGTTGTTGTTTTCTATCAGTTCTTTCTCTTCATATATAAATACGCCAAATATCTCAAAATTTACATAAGACAGGTTCTTTAACCCTTTTTCTCCCATTTTCAAGACAATTTGGGAAGTTGTCATCTGCACTATGAAGTCAAGCTAGATATCTCATATGTACCCTTTTTGTATTAAACATCAAAACTTATTAAATATCACCTTTTTTAAAAAGTCTTTAATCACAAGTTAGAGCAATAACTATCTGTAATACTCATAATTCTCTTTCAAGGTGTGTGATCTTTTGATTATAGTTAAATGGTTTTGAAATTATGATAGATAAACCCATCTACAAGTGTGGAACTTCCTTTAAAAGGGCTTTTACTGTCACTTAACCAGTAATTTGGGAGAATAAGAGAAGTCTAAGTTAATTATACTCTACTGAGTTGAAAAACCTGAGAGAAATAATACTATAAAGAGAAATTCAGAAATTAATATGGGGAAATGGCTTTAAGAAAAAAAAAAAAAAGTTTGTTTCTAGAGTCTTAGACTATAGTAGGTCACAAATTGGTAGTGTCCTGTGTATAGTTGGTGATATCACTTGGAATTTGGGGCGCATTTGCCTGGAGGCAGTGTTAAAATTAAAGCAACATCATGAGGAAATCTCTTTGTCTCTTTACGCTGGATCTACATTTCTGCAGCAATAAAAAAAAAAAAAAAAACAGTATAAATGATTGTAAAAATTCTTAGAAAGTATGAAGAAAACAGTCCACAGAGAAATTTGAAGAGTAAGATTTGTCTCATGGGTTTATTTTCAGTAGTTTGGTTTCAGTTTATTTTGCCTTTTGGAAGTGCCAACATTTTTAAAGCATCAATTGTAATGAAAATGTTTTTCAGAATAGAAATATTTTGGAAAGCCTAAAACAGGCTGCTGATTCAACCAACTTCTTGGGTTCCAAAGCCATCAAAACATCTTATGGTGTTGAAGTGAATCTATCTTCTTTTTATTTGCCCAGCAGCTGTGGAACAGCATGTGAGGCTTGTGCTCTTTCCTTAAGAATTGAGGGCTCTGCCAGGCTCAGGCCCCTGACATCCTGATATGGGGACATTGCCTCCTCCTTTTGTTTTTCCCCAAATACCTCTGAGACATCTAGGTTGTTGAAGTTTTCCTGGCCCTCAGCTCTATTTCAGAGGTTATCCAAGGAGAAGAAAATAAGGCTTCCAAAAGAAATAAAGTTGACAGTGAGATAATGGTCAAACAACTTTACGGTCCCCCTCTTTTGACCATCTCTGTATCTTTTCACAAAAGAATCAAACCTCTAGCCACTGTTTACTTTCCATTTGATTGAATGATTGTACCTTTTTCGGTGGTTAGCATTAAAATATACATTTAATAGCTAATCCCAGGTTCACCCGTAATAAGTTAAGAAAGATTAACTTGACTGGCTAGCCTACGGACAGCCACTTGGATTTTCTTTTCATAAACATTTAGATTTTAGGGCCTCTTCTCCCAACAGGATAGGGAGAGCTCCTATTGTAGGAATTTAAAAGAGGAGATTCCAGGACTCAACTGCTAGAATACAGTTTAAAACTAGCCACTTCCAGAGAGCTGGAGAAGCATATCACTAGGGGAGAGTAAGCAGGAGCTGGAAAGAAGTCAGAGAGCCACAGAGAGATCAGCTCATAGTGAGCAGAGATAGTAACTAGTGAGGTGTGGAAGGCCCATTAACACTAATGCTATCTTCTGAATTTGAAATTATCTTTCTAGTTTTTTAAGTTTTTTTTTTTTTTTCAGGAAACCATATGTGTGCCTGGGCATTTGAAAAATCCTCTGATGTCAGAGCATTTCATATAAATTATCACATAAAAAAATGTTAATTGTTTTATATACCAAAATGATAGATAACTATGCAAAATGCATTAGATTATTCTTTTAATTATAAAAGTCACCTTATCTCACCAAAGAGATAATTCCGAGCATTGGTTATAAGTAGCAACAAATTATAGGAAGAGTATTAGTGTGATATTCCTTGCCTCCCAATCCCTTCCCCTCCTCTGCCCTCCCCTTCCCTCCCCTCCTTTGTGCTTCTCAGGCTTAATGATTTCAATTGTTTTATCTCTGGTTCCTTTTACGTTGACATTCTCAGACATACATGTTCCCAGTATGTGTAAGAGAGTTATTCTGCTCCCTCCTGAATTGGGACCAGGGATCCCTGCACTGGGAGCATGAGATGGCTCTGTGCTGAACAGTCAAGGGGTTGCAGGAGGAGCCCACAAGAATACCAGGAGATGTTACTGTTTTAAAAATGCCTTTTTTTTTGTTTCGGTTTTTGTGCTATTACTGCATTACTACATTCAGAGCTCTGGAGTGCCTCATTTCACCGTCTTGATCAGGGCAGGCCCCCTCACTTTATTTTTAAAATGTCTTTTACATATATCTGTTTTCTATTTTTGTTGTTGTTTCTTTTTAATATATATTTTTATTAGAGATGTTATGAACTTACAGAACAATCATGCATAATGTGCAAAATTCCCGTACATCTCCCCTCCACCAATACCTTACATTGTTATGGAACATTTTTACAGATTATGAAAGAACATCATCAAACTATTATCACCAAATGTGGTCCATAACTTATTACATTTGGTATATTTTTCCATACAGCCCCTGTTATTAACATTATTAGTATTGTATATTTGTTATAGTTTATGAGAGAACACTCTCATATTTGTACTCTTAACCACAGTCCAACTTCCACCACATGGTTCACTGTGTTATATAGTCCCATGCCATGTACGTTCTATGTAAAGTGTACACTGACTGGCTGTCACTTTCATCACAGAGTTGTACAGTCTTCATATCAGTAAACCTGTTAACATTTTTTTTAGTCCAAAAGAAAAAATCCCATATCCCCCATTATTGACCCTTGTTTTGACATTGATGCAAGCATATTACAATATTGCTGTTAACTACAGTCCATAGATAAATTAATTGTATTTTTCCCATGCATCACTATATTCTTACCACCTTGTAATAGAGACGTACTTTTCTTCTAGTTCATAGAAGAACATTCTTGTATTTATACTATCAGCCACAATCCCCATTCACTTCTGGGTTCCCTATGTTATTCAGTCCCTAGATTATTGTCTAGCTTTCTTTCAATTGACATTTTCATTCTAGACTGCCTCTTTCAGCCACAATCCCATTTATAAACCAGCCATGCTAGTTATATACTCACTATAATGTGTTACCATTAACTCTATCCACTTCCACACTTTTACGTTCAAGCTAATTAAAAATTCTACATGCATTGAGCATCACTACTCCTTCTCAGCCCTAGTTCTATCTCCTATTAACCTATATTCTAGTTTTGGTTTTTTTCAATACTCTATGTTTTAGCTCCCTGTGTTTATTCCTCATGTTTAGTACACATTAGTGAGACCATACAATATTTGTCCTTTGTGTATGGCTTATTTCACTTTCAGCATAGTGTCCTCAGTGTTCATATGTGCCCCAATTTCATTTTTCCTTATAGCAGCATAGTATTCCGTCGTATGTTTATACCACATTTTTTTATGCATTCGTTGGTTGATGGGACACTTGGGTTGTTTTTATCTTTTGGCAATTTTGGAGACCGTTGCTATGATAGTTGGTGTGCAGATGTCTGTTTGTATCACTGTTTTTACTTCTTCTGCATATATTCCTAGTAGAGGGATATATACGACAGTTCTATATTTAGCTTTCTGAGGAACCACCAAACTGTCTTCCACAGAGGCTGCACCATTCTATGTTCCTACCAACAGTGAAAGTAAAAGATTGTTCCTATTTCTCTACATCCTCTCCAACACTTTTTTTCTGTTTTTTTTTTTTTTAAATAATGGCCATTCTGTGAGGTGTGAAATGATATCTCTTTGCAGTTTTGATTTGCATTTTCCTAATAGCTAGTGATATTTGAACATTTTTTCATGTGCTTTTTGGCCATTTATATTTCTTCTTTGAAGAAATGTCTCTTTAAGTCTTTTGCCCATTTTTAAATTGGATTGCTTGCTCTTTTATTGTTGAGTTTTATGATCTCTTTATATAGCATGGAGATCAAACTCTTACCAGATATGTGGTTTCAAATATTTTCACGTTGTTGATAAAGTCCTTTAAAGAGTAAAAGTGTTTAAGTTTGAGGAGGTCCCATTTATCCAATTTTTCTTTTGTTGCTTATGCTTTCAGTGTAAGGTTTAAAAAATCACAACCTTCCACCAGGTCTTAAAGATGTTTCCTTACTTTTTTCTAGGAGTTCTATAGTTGTTGCTTTTATATTTAGGTCTTTGATCCATTTTGAGTTAATTTTTGTATGAGGTGTGAGATAAGGATTCCCTTTCTTTCTTTTGGCTATGGATATCCAGTTCTTCTAGCAACATTTCTTAAAGAGATTGTTCTGCCCCAGCTGAGTGGGCTTGACAGCCTTGTAAAAATCACTTGACCATAGATGTGAGGGTTGTTTCTAAGGTCTCAGTTTGGTTCCATTGGTCTATATCTCTATATGCTGTTTTTACCACTGTAGCTAGGTAATATGACTTAAAGACCAGAAGTAAGAGTGCTCCGACTTTGTTCTTCTTTTTAAAGATGTTTCTGGCTATTTGGGCCTATTACCCTTCCAGATAAATTTGATAAGTGAGTTTTCTATTTCTTTTAAAAAGGCTATTGGAATTTTTATCAGGATTGCATAGAAGCTGTATATCAATTTCAGTAAAAGGGATATCCTAATGATATTTAGTCTTCCAATCCATGAACACAGAATGTTCTTCCACTTATTTAGGTCTTTGATTTCTTTTAACAGTGCATTGTAGTTTTCTGAATATGAGTGTTTTACATCCTTGGTTAGGTTTTTTCCTAAATATTTGATTTTTTAGTCACTATTATAAATGGAATTTTTTCCTGAATTCCTCCTCAGGGTGCTCATTACTAATGTATGGAAACACTGCTGATTTTTGTATAATAATCTTGTATCCTGTCACCCTGCTGAACTCGTTTATTATTCCTAGTAGCTTTATTGTAGATTTTTCAGGGCCTTCTAGGTATAGGATCATATCATCTGCGAATAGCTAAAGGTTTACTTTTTCCTTTCCAAATTAGATGCCTTTTATTTCTTTTTCTTGCTGATTGCTCTAGCTAGAACCTCTAGCACTATATTGAACAAAATGGTGGCAGTGGACATCCCTGTCTTGTTCTTGATCTCTATGGGAAAACTTTCAGTCTTTCACCATAGAGTGCAGTGTTATCTGTGGGTTTTTCATATATGCCTTTTATCATGTGGAGAAAATTTCTGTCAATTCCTATCTTTTGTAAGTATTTTTATCAAGAAAGAATGTTGTATTTTGTCAAATGCCTTTTCTGTGTCAATCGAGATGATCATGTAATTTTTCTTCTTGATTTATTGATGTGGGATATTCTGATTGATTTTTTTGTGTTGATCCACCCTTGTGTTGATGCACCCACTTGATCATGATGAATAATTCTTTTAATGTGTTATTGGATTCAATTAGTGAATATTTTGTTGAGTATTTTTGCATCTATATTCATTATGGAAATGGGTCTGTAATTTTATTTTTCCATAATATCTATCTGGCTATGGTATTAGGGTGATATTGGCTTCAAGAATGAGCTTGGTAGTGTTCCTTCCTGTTCAGTTTTTTAGAAGTGTTTGAATAAAATTGGTATTAAATCTTCTTTGAATGCTTGGTAGAATTTACCTGTGAAGCCATCTGGTTCAGGGCTTTTCATTTTGGGGAGTTGTTTGATGACTGTTTCAATCTATTTACTTGTGACTGGTTTGTTGAGGTCTTCTGTTTCTCCTAAGGTCAGTGTAGGTTGTTTGTTTCTAGGAATTTGTGTAGCCTTTTGGCATACAGTTGTTCATAGTTCCTCTTATGATCTCTTTTATTTCTGAGGGGTCAGTAGTAATATGCCCGTTTTTATTTCTGATTTTATTTATTTGCATATTATCACTTTTTTTTGTTCTCGGTCTAGCTAACGGTTTGTCAATATTGTTAATCTTCTCAAAGAACCAAATATTGGTTTTGTTAATTCTGTTTT
The DNA here is from genome assembly GCA_026826555.1 of Tolypeutes matacus. Lineage (NCBI taxonomy): Eukaryota > Metazoa > Chordata > Mammalia > Cingulata > Chlamyphoridae > Tolypeutes > Tolypeutes matacus. The sequence goes on from JAKSZT010054231.1 coordinate 350,694, forward strand.
TTTTTTCCTGAATACCATTTATTTCTTCCCTAACCTTTTTCATTTTATTCCTTCTGCTTGCTTTGGGAATAGTTTCTTGTTCTTTTTCTAGTTCCTCCAGCTGTGTAGTTAGGTTATTGATTTTATTTTATTTTTTTAATTGTGCCAGGGCCGGGGAATGGGCCTGGGACCACATATGTGGGAAGCCAGCTCTCAACCACTGAGCCACATTGGCTCCCCTGAGTTGTTTTTTTTTGAGTTTTTTTTGCCTGTTATTTATTTGTTTTGAGAAGACACTGGGCACTGAACCCAGGACCTCTGATGTGGGAAGTAGGCACTCAACTGCTTGAGCCACATGTGCTTCCTTGGTCATTAATATTTAGCTTTTTCTTTTTTTTAACTGTAAGCTTTTAGAGCTATAAATTTCCCTCTTCACTGTGTCCCATAGGTTCTGATATGTTGTGTTCTCACTTTCATTTGTCTTAAGATATTTATTGATTTCTCTTGCAATATCTTCTTTGACCCACTTATTATTTAGGACTGTGTTGTTTAATCTCCAATATATTTGGGGATTTTCCCTTCTTCCGCCTGTTGTTGATTTCCAGCTTCTTTCCATTATGATCAGAGAAAGTGCTTTGTATAATTTCAATCTTTAAAAATTTTTGTGATTGGCTTTGTGACCCAACATAAGGTCTATCCTGGAGAAAGATCCATGAACACTTCAGAAGAATGTATATTCTGCTATTTTGGTGTGCATTGTTCTGTATATGTCTATTAGGTTTAGTTCATTTATCATATATTTCAAGCTCTGTGTTTCTTTATTGATCCTCTGCGTAGATGTTCTATCCAATAATGAGAGTGGTGTATTGAGGTCTCCAACTGTATTGTAGAGACATCCATTTCTCCTTTCAATTTTGCCAGTGTTTGCCTCGTGCGATTTGGGGCATCCTGGTTAGGTACATATATATTTATAATTGTTATTTCTTCCTGGTGCATTCCCTCTTCTAATAATATATAATGTCCTTCCTTTGCCTCTAATAACAGCTTTGCTTTTAAAATTTATTTCAACCTTTTTTTTTTTTTTTTTTTTTTGTTACTGTATGCATGGAATATCTTTTTCTAACCTTTCAGTTGCCATCTATTTGTTTACTTGGGTTTAAGGTGAATCTTTTGTAGATAGCATATAGATGGCTCATATTTTCTTATGCATTACATGAGTCTATGTCTTTTGATTAGGGAGTTTAATCCATTAACATTCAATGTTATTAGTGTAAAGGCAGTTCTTATTTCACCCATTTTGACCTTTGGGTTTTATATCTCATATCTTATTTTCAACACTCTTTTTACAATTTTAGTTACTTTTACTGATATCTTCATTTCTAGACTCTTTTCCAAGCCTCTCTCTCCTGTCTTTTCTTTTCAGCTATAGCACTCTCTTTAATATTTCCTTCAAAGCCAGTCTCTTGGTTACAAACTCAGTTTCTATTCATGTGTGAATATTCTAACCTCATCCTCATTTTTGAAAGACAGTCTTGCTGGATATAAGATTCTTGGCTGGCAGTTTTTCTCTTTCGATATCTTAAGTATACCACTGCCTTCTTGCCTCCATGGTTTCTGATGAGAATTTACCACTTAATCTTACCGAGCAACCCTTGTATGTGATGAATCGCTTTTCTCTTGCTGCTTTCAAGATCCTCTTTATCTTTGGCGTTTGACATTCTGATTAGTATGTGTCTCAGAGTAGGTCTGTTGGGATTTATTTGGATGGGAGTATGTTGTACTTCTTGAACGCAGAGATCTATATCCTTCAGTAGGGTTGGGAAATTTTTTACCATTATTTCCTCAAATATTCCCTCTGTCCCTTTTCCCTTCTCTTTTCCTTCTTGGACACCCATGTCATGTATGTTTGCACGTCTCTTGCCATCATTTAGTTCTCTGAGACCCTGATCAATTTTTTCTACTCTTTCCTTTTTCTTTCTTTTGTAAGTTCACTTTTGGAAACTCTGTCCTCAAGCTCCTTGATCCTTTCTTCTCCCTCTTCAAATCTGTTGTTATATGCCTCCAGAGTATTTTTTAATGTCATATATTCCGTATGATTTGCTATTTTTCTGTGTATGCTTTCAAAGTCTTCTTTGCTCACCCAGTGTCATCTTAATATCCTTAATATCTTTAGCCATCTCATTTCATTTATTAAGGAGATCTGTTTGAACATCGTGATTACTTGTCTCAACTCCTTTATGTCATCTGGAGGCTTAGTTTGTTCCTTTGACTGGGCCATATCTTCCTGTTTCTTGGTATGGGTTGTAATTTTTTGTTGGTGTCACAGCATCTGATTTACTAGATGTATTTATTCTGGGTGCAGTTCCTGTCTTTAGTCTAGGGCTTTCCATTTTATTGGCTTTGTGCTACTGCCCCTCTTTGATACTTGATTTAATTTAATTTGGAAATTTTTAGGGGCATGTGTTTAGCTAATCTGAATTTTTCAGCTCTTATTCATCTGTTTATTGCCCTTTCTCCCTTGCTGATGGTGGAGTAGGAGCTGAGAAAGCAGTTGGTCAACCGTGGAGGCTGAAGCTGCCTGCATTGCCCCAGGAACCAATGAAACTTCTACCACCTTTCTCCCCTGCCAGGGTTAGGGATGGAGCCATGGCCTTGTGCAGTAATCTGAGCCATGCACGCCAAGACTGTCTGTTGTTGCCCAGAGACAGATGAAGCTATACACCTAATTCTGCCTTTCCTGGGGTGGGGATGGAACTGTAGGTGTGTGCAGCAAACTAAGCAATGCCGGTCGAAACTGCCTGCAGTTGCCCAGGTAGACTGAGGAAGCTCTGGCCCCCTTCCCCCCCTTCCAGGTTCAGCAATGGAGCCACAAGTGTGCGCAAAAATCTTGTCCATGTGGGCCATAAACGACTGCAGATGCCTGGAGATGCTGAGGGAGCTCGGTCCTCCGCTTTCTGTGCTATTGAGGGTGGGGTTGTAGCCACAGATTTGCCCAACAATCTAATCCTTGTGGGCTGAAACCGACTACAATTGCCCAGAGAGGTTGAGGGCACCCTATCCTTCCTCTTGCCCTGTTAGGGCCAGGGATGGATCCAGAGATGTATCCAACAGCCTAGTCCATGCGGGCTGAAGCGGCTGCAGTTGCCTGGAGAAGCTGAGTGAGCACTGTCCCTTCTTACCTGTCAGGGGCAGAGATGAAACCACAGGAGTGCCCATTTATCTAGTCCGATGAAGGCTGAAAGACTCTGCAATTGCCCGGAGAGGTTGGGGAAGCTCCACCCCACTTCCTGTCCTATAGGGGATGGGAATGGAGCCACAGGTATCCAACAATATAGGCCTGCAAGCTGAAAGTGCCTGCAGTTGTCTGGAGAGGTTGCGGAAATACCACCTCCCCCTCCTGTCCTATTGAGCAATGAGGATAGAGCTACAGGTATCCCACAACCTAGTCCATGTGGGCTGAAAATGACTAAATTTGCCCGGAGAGGGTAGTGTAGGTTCCCCCAACTTCCTCCCTGCTGGAGTTGGGGCTGGAGCCTAGGCTAGGGCAGCAATCTAATTTGGGTGGAAGGTAGCTGGTCCCTACCATCACCGATTTTCAATTAGCCTGGCTTCCCCTCATGCCGGAGGCAGAATTAAAATGGAGGCTACTGGCCTCTTCCCGACTTGGACAAGTTCAAACTTTAGCTGTTCTTAGGCTTGGACTTTAGCCAGCTGAACTTACTAATAAGTAGCTGAAGTCCATGACGCACCTTTTCTTCCTTCCGTATTTTTGGGATATGGAACTTCCAACTCCAGCCAGGGAATAGCTCCTGAGATATCCTGTGCTGCCAGCGGTGGGTGAGCAGTATGTATCAATACTTCATTTCTTTTTATGGCTGAATAGTATTCTACACTTTATGCATTCATTAATTGATGGATTTTGGTATGTTTCTAATTTTTGGCTGTTATGAATAAATCTTCTATGAATATTCATGTACAAGTTTTTTAATGAATATGTTTCATTTCTCTTGGGTATATACCTATGAGTGGGATAAATGGGTCATATGATAACTCTGTTTCCTGATTTGAGGAACTTCCTGACCGTTTTCCTTAGTAACTGTACCATTTTACATTACCACCAGTAGTATTTGAGGATTCCCATTTCTCCACATCCTTGCTTACAGTTCTTATTTTCAGTTTTTTAAGTAATAGCCATCCTTTTGGGTGTGAAGTGGTATATCGTGGTTCTGATTTGCTTTTCCACAATGGCTAATAATATTGTACATCTTTTCATGTGCTCATTTGTTACATTTACATTACATTACATTTCTTCAGAGAAATGTCTCTTCAGACCATTTGTCCATTTTGTACTTGGTTTATATATCGTTTTATTAATGATATGTAGGAGTTTTTGACATATTCTATATACAAGTTCCTCATGAGATATATTGTTGGCCAGTGTTTTTTTTTTCCCATCTGCGGATTGACTTTTCATTTTCTTGACACTGTCCTTTAATACACAAAGGTTTTTAAGTCAAATTTATATTTTTTCCTTTTATTGTTTGTACTTTTGGTATCATAACTGATAAGACTTTTCCTAATACAAGATCATGACAATTTACTCATATCTTTTTTTTTTTCTAAGAGTTTTATAGTTTTAGCCCTTAAGTTTAGAACTGTGATCAATTTAGAGTTTATTTTTGTATATGGTTTGAGACAAGGGTCCAACTCATTTTTTTGTGTATGTATATACACTTGTCCAAGGACCATTTGTTAAAAGGTCTATTCTTTGCCCACGAATTGTCTTCACACACTTGTTGAAAATTAACCATAGATACATGACTTTGTTTCTAGATTTACAACCCTATTTCATTGCTCTCTATGTATATCCTTATTCCAGTACTACTCAGTCTTGATTGATGTAGCTTGATAGTAAGTTTTGAAATTGGAAAGTCTGAGTTCTCCAACTTTCTTTTTATTTTCAATATTGTTTTAGTTATTTTGTTTCCCTTGCATTTATATATGAATTTTAGAATCAGCTTGTCAATTTCTGCAAAAAAGCCATCTTGGATTTTGGTAGGAATTTTGTTGACTGTAGGCCTGTTTGGGGAGTATTCCCATTTAGTGGTATTAAAATCATCTTACCCATGAACATGGGATGTCTTTTTATTTATTTGTGACTTCTGTAATTTCTTTCAAAAAATGTTTTGTAGTTTTCATGTACTAGTTTTGTACTTCTTTTGTTAAATTTACTCCTAAGTAGTTTTTTTGTTTGTTTGTTTTGGTTTTTTGCCTTTATTCTATTGTAAATGAAATTGTTTTCTTAGTTTCATTTTCAGATTGTTATTGGTAGTGTGAGGAAATACAAATAAATTTTGTAAATTGATTTTTTATCCTAGAACTGTGCCAAACTCATTTGCTGCTTTTAATAGTTTTTTAGTGTATTCCTTAGGATTTTCTATGTACAAGATGTTGTCATCTGCAAATAGAGAGTTTTACATTATAATAGTTTTACTTCTTGCTTTTTATCCTTGATGCCTTTTATTTCTTTTCCTTGCTTAACCCCCCCCCCCCCCACTAAAACCTCGAGTATAATGTTGAATAGAAATGATGAGAGTGAACATCCTTCTCTTCTTCCTGATTTTAGGGTGGGGAAGCATTCAGTTTTTCATCATTATCATGCTTACTTTGTTGTTGTTGTTGTTGTTGTTTTTGTAAATGTTCTTTAAAGGTTGAGGAGGTTCCTTTCTTTTCCTAGTTTGTTGATTTTTTATTATAAAAGCCTGCTGAATTTTGTCAATGATTTTTCCATCTCTGTTGAGATGATTGGGTGGTTTTTATCCTTTATTCTGTTATGGCATATTACAGTTGATTCTAGTATGTTAAGCTGACTTTGCATTCTTGGGATAAATCTCAGTTGATCAGTTAATAATCCTGTCTATATGTTGCTGTATTTTGGTTTGCTAGTATTTTGTTGAAGATTTTTTATCTATATTCTTAAATAATATTGGTCTGTATTTTTCTTTTCTTGTGATGTCTTTGTTTAATACAGCCCTCATAGAATAAGTTGGGAAGTGTTCTGTCTTATAATTTTTGGAAGAGTTTGTGAAGAACTGGTATTAATATTCTGTAAATGTTTGATATAATTAACCCATGAAGACATCTGAGCCTGGGTTTTCTTTGTGAGAAATTTATAACTATTAATTCAATGTGTGAGAAATTTGCAACTATTAATTCAATCTCTTTTTACTTATTCTAGTATTTAGATTTTCTGTTTTCACTTGAGTTAGTTTTTGTAGTTTGTGTTATTATAGGAATTTTTCCTTTGCCTTTAAGTTAACTAATTTGTTGACCTATAATTGTTCAGAATTTTCTTATCCTTTTTATTTATGTAAGGTTAGTATTGATACCTTTTATCTCTTTTTCTTTGCTAGTCTAGCTAAAGATTTGTCAATTTTATTGATCTTCCAAAGAACCAATCTTTGGTTTTGTTGATTTTTTTCCCCCTATTTTCTATATCATTAATTTCAACTATAACTTTAGTATTTCCTTTCTTAGGCTTACTTTAGACTTAGTTTTTGCTTGTTTTTCTAGTGTATTGAGGATGTTTAGGTTATTGATTTGAGATCTTTCTTTTTTAATATATTTATTTATAGCTGTAAGTTTCTTTCTGAACACTGATTTAGTTTCATCCCAAAGATTTTTCATATGTTTTGTCTTCATTTTTATTCATATAATTTCCCTTTTCTTCTTGGCTCTTTAGGGGTGTGTTGTTTAATTTTATAGAACTGTGAGTTTCTCAAATTTCTATTATTGATTTCTAATTTCATTCCATTGTGGTTGATGACCACACCTCATATAAGTCCTTTTAAATTTGTTGAGGCTTGTTTTATGGCCTTACATGTTGTGTGTCCTGGAAAATAATTCATTTGCACTTGAAGAATGTGTATTTTCCTGTTATTGGTTGAAGAGTTCTATAGGTGTCAATTAGATCTAATTGGTTTACAGTGTTGTTCAGTTCTCTTTCGTTGCTGATAGTCTGACCTGTTGGCCTATGCATTATTTAAAGTAGAATATTACAGTCTTCAACTATTATTATTTAATATTTTTAGTTTTCCTTTCAGATCTATGAGTTTTTGCTTCATGTACTTTGGGGCTTGAATGTTCTTTTTCTGTCTCTAGTTACAATTTTTTTCTTAAAGTCTATTTTGCCTGATATTAGTATAGCCATTTTAGCTCTTTCATGATTATTGTTTGCATTATATAGCTTTTTCCATCTTTTTATTTTCAATATATTTGTGTTCTTTGATCTAAAGTGTGCCACTCATTAACAGCATATAGTTGGATCATGTTTTTTAAATCCATTTTTCCAATATCCATGTAATTGTGCATATTAATCAATTTACATTTACTGTAATTACTGAAAAGGTAGGATTTACTTCTACCATTTGGTACTCGCTTTCTCTGTCTTTCTCTGTCTTATGTCTGTCTTTTCATTCCCCTATTCCTTCGTTACTGCCTTCTTCTATATTAAATAGATATTTTTATAATGTGCCATTTTATTTCCCTTCATCTTTCTTCTATATATTTTTGAGGGTTTTTTTTTCCTTAGTGCTTTCACTGGAGATTACTATTCATGACTTAATTTATGATAATCTAGTTAGGATTAATAGCAACTTAATTTTACTAGTATGCAAACTTTACTCCTATATAGCTCATCCCCTCTCTCCTTGATGCTGTTATTGTCACACATTACATCTTTATATATTTTGTGTCTCTCAATTTGATTCATATTGCATTATGCAATTGTCTTCTCAACTAGGTAGGGAAAATTAAGGAATTAAAATTACAAAATACATTTATATTGCATTTATATCTACCTATGTAGTGACCTTTGGTGCTTTTAATTTCTCAATATAGATTTGAACTACTGTCTTGTGCCTTTCATTCCACAATGGAATGAAATTAGGCCAAAGCTTATCATTTAAAGCTGTTTCTTGCTATGAAATATTATATTAAAGTAGGTATTGAGGCAGATGCTGTATTAGTCTACATTTTTTATTCTCACTTATTAAGATATGTAGTTGAGTGTCTCATTTTACAGAATATTTTGAGGGTATAGGTTATCTTTGATTTGCAATCACACAGCAATTCTCATCTCTAAGCCTATAATAGGCTTGGAGATAAAAGTGGACATGGCATAAGTGGGTAACCCTGATGCTGAAACTGTGAGCATAGTTTATAAAAGTATGGCTTATATGTTGGAGAATGGTGAGAGAGACAATTGGAGGGATGGCTGAGAGCAGTTGGGATCTGGATTACAGCAGGGAGTTGTGCAATGTGGGTTAACAGTTCAGTCTCTACCAGCACATATAAGTCATGTCTTGGTAGTCATAAAGAATGTTGGGCTTTACCAAGGTTAAATTCAATAGAATCATATTAGTTTGCTATTTGCTATTCCTGGACCCCCATAGTGATACTGATGACATATGTGGTAGGAAGGCTATTCTTGAATAAAAACTCATTGGGAAGCTTTTTGGTTTCTAGGCTTGAAAAATTTATGGGTGAAAATGAAAGTACACTGCTAATGACCTCGTGCCTGGCCTTCCACTGCTGACGTAGCCTGTACTCCTATGGAGGCAGGGCGAGGTTGGGGATGCCTTTACCACAGTGGGACTAGACCTAAGGATGATGATGAATGGGCGTGCATCTGTGGATGGCTACTGTGTTGATAAGATAACAATAAATTAATTGTCCATGGCTATTTTAGAAAAGGAAACAAAAAATTTGTTGAGTTGATCAGATAAGTTGAAAATGAAACAGTCATGCTGCCAGAGCATTTCTGTAAATTCCTTGGAACTATTAGATTGAATTGGCCAACCATTTCATAAAGTAATGATTACTTTGTTAACCACAATTTCAGATACAAATATTTTATTTCATTTTTCATATTGTTTTAATATAATGGTGAATTATTTAGTTTTTTCTATTTTGATAACTTTAGAGTTCCATATTTTAACCACAAAACTGCTTGAATTTTTATCACAGGTAACTCAAAGCCCACTTATTAAATTATTGCAGAGATTCAAAAAATCTTACATGTAGAATATGTATATATTTTATACATAATATATAGTCTTAAAAAGTAATTTAAATTCCCAGTTAGTGGAAGGTTAAAAATGCCTAGGTTACTAGAAGTTGTTTTTTTTTTTTCAGCTGAAGAAAACTTAGTAATAATATTCTTAAAGAAATCGCATAACATGTTATAGTTCTTGGCAGCTGAGAGAGATTTTAGTCTTCCTTAGATATAGTTATCAGATATTATCAGTTTAAAAGAAAAGTGACTAGTAGATTTCTACCCATCTTTTAGTTCTTCCTTGGCACCTTCTAATTTATTGAAATTGTAATAAAGATTTGAATGTTTTAGTATCTGGTTTCTCTTTTTAAAAAAAATAGAGCCTGGAGTCATTTATTTAAGTAAGACGTATATGATTACTACATTTTAATACAAATAAACTTCCTCTCCATTCTTAACTATGCAATTTGAGTCATTTTCTCAGTTAATAGTAATGGGAGCTGCTTTAGGTTCACTGCTGTCATTCCTGTTTGCTCCTGTTAATGGTGCACATTGGTGAGACTCCTGACCAAGGACAAGGGGCACACACTTTTTTTTCCCTCTAGGAATCTAATGGAGGAGGGAGGGGTGAGGCCGGATGGGATTGACAAGATGAAGATTGTTTTCTAATCTAGACTGAACCTCTATGTGGTAAACATACCTATAGATGCTTACTTTTGGGGAGGAAGATTGTAAAACCCGTTGCAAATTCTGGAAAGAGTCTTTGAGGAGTTTTCATGTTGTGAAGGGAATGGCTTTTTCATGGGGGAAAAATCAGTTTAATTCAACAGCTCATCTATTGTGTGCTTATGTGTTGGAAATTTAAAGATCAGTGAAGCACAGTCTTTGCCCCTAAAGAGCTCATGGAGAAGATAGAGCAGAAAGTCAGTCATATATGATCTAATAAGTACTAAAATATGGAAATTCTATTCTGGTTTTGCCATTGTGTTGTTATCCCTCTGTAAATTATTCATACTTAATTTCTCTCTTGGTTTTCTTCTCTTTATACAGGTCATTCACCCCTCAAACTCCTCTACATCCCATGGTGGTCTCTTTGAGGGCAGGGACTGGGTTGAGCACTGTATCAGTCAGGGTTATCCAGAGAAACATAACCAACAGGATGGATTAATATAAGATAATTGCATTAAGAGATTTATTATGGGGCGTTGCCTCATACAGTTGTGGTGCCAGCAAGTCCAAATTCTGTAGAGCAGGCTGCAGGCTGGTAATTCCAAGAAAGATGATGTTGAAGTCTTCAGTTTGAATTCCTTAGGGGAAGCTGGTAGACTGGAAATTCAAGTAAGATTTGACATTACAGTCTTGAGGCAGAAATTCTTCTGAGCTCTCGAACCTTCAGTTCTTGCTGTTAAGACCACAAACATTATAGAAATTAATCTTCTTTACTTCAGGTCAAGCCAATCCCATCTATGAAATACCTCCATAACAACAACTAGGCCAATATTTTAGCCAAACAACTGGACATCATAACCAAGCCAAGATGGCACCTAAAAGTAACTATCACAATTCACCTCTTGTGAAACTTGGCATCCATACATATCTACTTAAACCATTCTTAACCTCCAAATAGACTAACAAAGTCATACTTCTGTCTAACATGATACAGTAACTTACATACAACCAAAAATGCACTAACCCTCTCCCCAGAAGAAAATACAAGTCCTTGGGTAATATTGTATATATATACAACATATATTTCATGATAAAGGATAAGAGAGGGAAAAAAACAAAGATAAATGCTTTATATATATGTACAAACACATTCATAACAAAACAAAGAAGAAATGCTCTTAATATATACAGTCCTTGTTTTTGCAACTGTTTATGTGGTCATACTTTATATTTATAACTACCTTCTTTTACTACCCATTCCCTTTGCCCTCATAGGCATCTCAGCTGTTTGTGGTTCTTTGCTTATGTGGTGACCCAAACCTTCATTCTTGAAGGGTCTGGGCTGTTGGTAGTCCTGCCTGAATTCGGTTGTTGTAGTTTTCCATTGACTTGAATCACAGGACATTGTAGTACTAAGAAATGCCCTAAGGGATTTCTTGTATTCCAGACATACTTTTTCTTACTTCCATTGTGTAGTAGCAGTTCATTTTCCTCTCAGTAGTCAGAATCAGTCATCCCAGCTAGTATGGTAACTCCTTTCTTTGCTTGTTGATTCAGAGGCATGAGGAGCCCAAAATGGTCTGGTGGCAGGCAGTCTTCACTTAGTTCAGTGGAATCGTTGTGTTTCCTGGTGGAAGCATTCCTTCCAATGGAACTAAGACCTCTAGACTAGCAGATCATAAGGTTGTAGGGATAGCAAACAAAAATTTTTTTTTTTTTTTTTTTTTTTAAGATTTTATTTATTTATTCATTTATCCCCCCCTTGCTGCTTGTGCTCGCTGGGTCAGCTAACCACGCCGTGCAGGCGGGCTTGCCTTCACCAGGAGGCCCTGGGAACCGAACCCGGGGCCTCCCATATGGTAAACGGGAGCCCTACTGATTGAGCCACAGCCGCTTCCCCAAACAAAAATTTTGAATCACTAGAGATAATAGTGATTGTGCCACTCCTCATTCTATCCTTTTATTCCTGACTCCTGCTACTGGCAGATTGGGCACACAGCAGTGGCTGTAGCCAGGTCAGCCTTGGTGAGTGGAAGTCAATGTTGCTGAGCCCATGTATAACCTCCATCCCTGCCACTGTGCCCCTTTGTTGAGGAGTCAACTGTGCAATGACAGAAAGACTGGGGAAAGAGGCCGACTGGTATCTACAGAACAGGTCATCTTATCCACTTGAATATTAAAATTCTCTGCTGAGCTCAGTGTCTGGTGATCATTCACATGGGACACAAATATCCTCACATTCAGAAGGTCTATGCACTCACCTCTCTTCCAGACCTCCTTGTCACCAATTTTCCAATCATGTTCCTTCTGAGTCTTTGACCATTGAACCAACCCATTGGCCACAACTCATGATTCTGTGTATGCACATGCACCCCTGTCCATTTCTCCTTCCAAATAAAATGAACCACTTGGTGCATTGCTTGAAGTTCTATCCACTGGGAGGATTTCCATTTAACACTGTCCTTCAGGGACATCCCAGAAAGGGGCTGTAGTGCTGCAGCTGTCCACTTTCAAGTGGGTACCTGCATATTGTGCAGAACTGTCTGTAAACAAGGCCTGAGTTTTCTCTTCCTCAGTTAACTGATCATAGGGAATTCCCGAAAAGACCACAGGTGTGGCTGAGAGAGAGAAGGACATTTGGGCTACTTCCTTGTATAATTTACTTGTGCCTTCAGGCCTGCTTGAACTCAGTCTCATATATACCACTTTCATTTGTTAAGGGAGTGTTGCAATGTGTGCCCAACTTTCTGACTTTGTGGGTTAGATAACACCCAGTTCATGATGGTCAGCTCAGGCCACATGATAATTTGGTGGCCCATGATTTAGCCTTCTGTCTCTACTAAGGCCTAGGAGTGAGCTAAAAGCTGTTTCTCAATGGGAGAGTAGTTATCCACAGGGAATGGAAGGGCTTTGCTCCAAAAGCCTACAGGTCTGCATTCTGATTCTCCTATAGGGGCCTGCCAAAGGCTCCAAACAGTATCTCTGTATACCACTGACACTTCAAGCACCATTGGATCTGGTAGATCATATGGCCTAAGTTGCAGAGCAGCTTGCTTGGCAGCCTGGACCTGCTGCAGAGCCTTTTCTCTTCTGGTCTTTTCTCAAAACTAGCAGCTATTTGCATCATTTGATAAATGGCTGAAATGGCACACCCAAATAAGAAATCTGTTGTATCCAGTGGCACTTCCTCACAAATGGTGAAGAAGAAGGAGTTCAGGTAGAAGGAGTTAACTTATTTGCATATTCTTTTAACTTTATTTTGTACATTTAATAATTGAAAATATAAACAAAAACTAAAAAGTAAACACAGATGAATAAATATATACATTTCTCAATTAAATGTAATGGATACATATAAATTTTTTTTTTTTAATCAAACAATATGTTACACAATATATTTGGTTTATAGTAATGCATTCATATAGTATTTGTCCATTTGTGTCTGGCTTGCTTCACTCAGCATAATGTCCTCCAGGTTCATCCATGTTGCCATATGCTTTACAACTTCATTTCTTCTTAGAGCTGCATAATATTCCATCGTGTGAATAGACCACAGTTTGTTTATCCATTCATCTGTTGATGGACACCTGGGTTGTTTCCAACTTTTGGCAATGGTGAATAGTATTGCTATGAACATCGGTGTACAGATGTCTGTTGGTGTCACTGCTCTCAGTTCTTCTGGGTATATACCCAGTAGTGGTATTGCAGGGTCATGTGGCAAGTCTATATTCAACTTCTTTAGGACCTGCCAAACAGTCCTCCATAGTGGTTGTACCATTCTGCATTCCCACCAACAGTGAAGAAGTGTTCCTATCTCTCCATATCCTCTCCAACACTTGTAGTTCTCTGTCTTTTTAATAGGTGTGAAATGATATCTCATTGTAGTTTTGATTTGTATTTCCCTAATCATGAGTGATGTTGAGCATTTCTTCGTGTGTTTTTTTGCCATTTGTATTTCTTCTTTGGAGAAATGTGTATTCAAGTCTTTGGCCCATTTTTTAATTGGGTCGTTTGTCTTTTTATTGTTGAGTTGTAACATCTCTTTATATATCCTGGATATTAAACCCTTATCAGATATGTGATTTCCCAATATTTTTTCCCATTGAGTTGGCTGACTTTTCACCCTTCTGATAAAGTCCTGTGAGGTGCAAAAGTGTTTAATTTTGAGAAGGTCCCATTTATCTATTTTTTCTTTTGTTGCACGTGCTTTGGGTGTAAGGACCAAGAAACAACCATCTACTACAAGGTCTTGAAGATGTTTCCCTACATTTTCTTCTAGTATTTTTATGGTCCTGACTTTTATATTTAGATCTTTGATCCATTTTGATTTGATTCTTGTATAGGGGGTGAGATAGGGGTCCTCTTTCATTCTTTTGGTTATAGATATCCAGTTCTCCCAACACGTTTGTTGAAGAGACTGCTTTTTTTCCCATTAGCGTGGGCTTGGTAGGTTTGTCAAAACCCAGTTGACTGTATAGGTGAGAGTATATTTCTGGGTTCTCAATTCTATTCCACTGATCGATGTGTCTTATCTTTAAGCCAGTACCATGCTGTATTGACCACTATAACTTTGTAATATGTTTCAAGGTCAGGCAGTGAAATTCCTCCCACATTGCTCTTCTTTTTTAGAATACTTTTGGCTATTCAGGTGCACTTATCCTTCCAGATGAATTTGGTAATTGCCTTCTCTAATTCTGTAAAGTAAGCTGTTGGGATTTTAGTTGGTATTGCATTGAATCTATAAATCATTTTCAGCAAGATTGACATCTTCACGACATTTATTCTTCCAATCCATGAACACGGAATGTTTTTCCATTTGTTTAGGTCTTTTAAAATTTCTTTTAGCATTGTTTTGTAGTTTTCTGCATATAGGTCCTGTACTTCTTTGGTTAAATTAACTCCTAGGTATTTGAGTCTTTTTGTTGTTATTGAAAATGGAATTTTCCTCCTGATATCCTCCTCAGATTGTAAAGTACTAGTGTACAAAAACATTACTGATTTTTGCATGTTGATCTTGTATCCTGCCAATTTGCTGAACTCATTTATTAGTTCAAGTAGCTTTGTTGTGGATACTTCAGGATTTTCTAAATACAGGATCATGTCATCCACAAACAGTGAGAGTTTTATTTCCTCTTTTCCTATTTGGACGCCTTTAATTTTTTTGTCTTGTCTAATTGCCCTAGCTAGAACTTCTAGTACAATGTTAAATAACAATGGTGACAGTGGGCATCCTTGTCTTGTTCCTGATCTAAGGGGGAAAGCTTTCAACCTTTCCCCATTGAGTATGATGTTGGCTGTGGGTTTTTCATATATGCCTTTTATCATATTGAGGAATTTTCCTTTTATTCCTATTTTTTGAAGTATTTTTATCAAAAAAGGATGTTGGATTTTGTCAAATGCCTTTTCTGCATCTATTGAGATGATCATGTGGTTTTTTTCCTTCAATTTGTTAATGTGGTGTATTACATTGTATGATTTTCTTATGTTGAACCAGCCTTGCATACCAGGAATAAATCCCACTTGGTCGTGATGTATAAGTCTTTTGATGTGCTGTTGGATTCGATTTGCAAGTATTTTGTTGAGAATTTTTGCATCTCTGTTCATTAGAGATATTGGTCTGTAATATTCTTTTCTTGGGGAATCTTTATCTGGCTTTGGTATTAGGGTGATGTTAGCTTCATAAAATGTGTTGGGTAATTTTCCCTCCTTTTCAATTTTTTGGAAGAGTTTAAACAGGATTGGTGTTAATTCTTTTTGAAATGCTTGGTAGAATTCACCTGTGAAGCCATCTGGTCCTGGACTTTTATTTGATGGGAGATTTTTGATGATGGATTCAATCTCCTGAATTGTAATTGGTTTGTTATGTTCTTCTATTTCTTATAGCGTCAGTGTAGGTTGGTTGTGCGTTTCTAGAAATTTGTCCATTTCATCTAAATTGTCTAGTTTGTTGGCATATAGTTTCTCATAATATCCTCTTATGATTCTTTTTATTTCTGTGAGGTCATTTGTAATTTCTCCCCTTTCATTTCTGGTTGTATTTATTTGCATCTTCTCTCTTTTTTTCTTTGTTAGTCTAGCGAGCAGTTTGTCAATTTTATTGATCTTCTCAAAGAACCAGCTTTTGGTTTTGTTGGTTTCCTCTATTGTTTTTCTGTTCTCATTTTCATTTATTTCTGTTCTAATCTTTATTATTTCTTTCCTTCTTTTTGCTTTGGGATTGGTTTGATGTTCTTTTTCTAGTTTCTCTAGTTGTTCAGTTGAATCTTTGAGTTTAGCTCTTTCTTGTTTTTTAATATAGGCATTTAGGGCTATAAATTTCCCTCTCAAGACTGCCTTTGCTGTACCCCATAAGTTTTGATACGTTGTGTTTTCATTTTCATTTGTCTCAATATATTTACTGATTTCACTTGCAATTTCTTCTTTGACCCACTGATTTAGGAGTGTGTTGTTCAGTCTCCACACATTTGCAAATCTACTTTTTTCCTGTCTGTTATTAACTTCTAGTTTCATTCCATTATGATCTGAGAAGGTGCTTTGTATAATTTCAGTCTTTTTATATTTATTCAGAGATGCATTGTGACCTAACCTGTGGTCTATCCTGGAGAAAGATCCATGGGCATTTGAGAAGAATGTATAACCCACTGAGTTTGGATGCAGTGTTCTGTATATGTCTGTTAGGTCTAACTTTTTATCATATTGTTCAAGTTCTCTGTTTCTTTGTTTATCTTCTGTCTAGTTGTTCTATCTAATGATGTGAGAGGGGTGTTGAAGTCTCTGACGATTATTGTAGCAATGTCTATTTCTCCCTTCAGTTTTGCCAGAGTTTGTCTCATGTATTTTGGGGCACCCTGGTTAAGTACGTATATATTTACAACTGTTATATCTTTCTGGAGGATCGTCCCTTTTATTAATAAATAATGGCCTTCTGTATCTTTTATCACTTTTTTTGCATTTGAAGTCTGTTTTGTCTGATATTAGTATAGCTACCCCTGCTCTTTTCTGTTTATTATTCACGTGGAGTATCTTTTTCCAACCTTTTACTTTCAGCTGGTTTGTATCCCAGAGTCTGAGGTGAGTTTCTTGTAAGCAGCATATGGATGGCTCATGTTTTTTTATCCATTCTGTCAGCCTGTATCTTTTGATTGGGGAATTTAATCCATTCATATTCAGTGGCATTACTGAAAATGCACTATTTATTTCCTCTGTTTTATTCTTTGGTTTTCATATGTCATCTTGTTTTTGTCTTTCTTTTTACTCTTTTGGTTATCCTTTCTGATTTTCTTTCTCCTATACTCTCCTCCAAGCCTTTCTCTCCTGTCTTTTTCTTTCAGGTTCTAAGGCTTCCTTTAATATTTCCTGCAAAGGTGGATTCTTATTTTGCAAACTGTCTTAGTTTCTGTTTGTTTGTGAATACTTTATACTCACCTTCACATTTGAAGGACAGTTTTTCTGGATAAAGAATTCTCGGCTGGCAGTTTTTCTCTTTCATTTTCCTATTTGTATCATACTACTGTCTTCTTGCCTCCATGGTTTCTGAAGCGAAATCTTAACTAAGTCTTAGCGGACGTCCTTTGTATGTGATTGTTTGCTTCTCTCTTGCTGCTCTGAGAATTTTTTCTTTATCTTTTACATTTGACATTCTGAATAGTATGTGTCTTGGAGTAGGTCTATTTGGCTTTATTCTCATTGGGATATGGTGTGCTTCTTGGACATGTAAGTTCATTTCTTTCGTGAGAGTTGGGAATTTTCAGCTATTATTTCCTAGATACTCTTTCTGCCCCTTTTCCTTTCTCTTCCCCTTCTGGAACTCCCATGACATGTATGTTGTTGTGTTTTGTGTTGTCATTCAACTCTCTGAGCCCCTTGCTAAATTTTTTCCATTCTTTTCTCTCTCTGTTCTTTTCTCTCTTCAATTTTAGCTGCTCTGTCTTCGGTATCACTTATCCTTTCTCCTATCATTTTGAGTCTGCTGTTGTATGCCTCAAATGTGTTTTTGACTTCACCTATTGTGTCTTTCATTCCCATGAACTTCATTACTTTTCTGTTCAGGATTTCAAGTTCTTCTTTGTGTTAGCTCAATGTCTTCTTGATGTCATTTATCTCTTTAACTATATTGTCTTTCATCTCATTAATTTGATTTTGGAAATTTGTGCTCATCTCACTGATTAGTTCTCTCAAATTCTGCATCTCTTCTGGGACTTTGATGTATTCCTTTTCTTGGGTCATGTCTTCTATTTTCTTAGTATGGCTTGTAATTTTTTGCTGGTGTTTAGGCGTCTGGTTAGGTTGTATTTTACTTAGATGCTCTATATCTTTCTCTTTTATAGGGTTTTAGTGGCAGGCGGCTGTGAGTTACCACAGCTCTTTGATTTTGGGCTCAACCTTGATTGTTAGGATTGTTCTTCTGGTTTGTCAAAACTGGACAGTAGACCCAGTAATTGGTTGTAGAGTTGCTTCCTTGGGCCTTGGGCAGGGAGGCTACAGAGGCCAGGAAAAGCCTCTCCTATTTATTTTTAATTTTCTTATGTGCACTTCCTTGGTCTGCCAGGAGATGGCACTCGTTGGAAGCTCTCAATTCAATGCCTTGTCAGAGTGTATTTGTTGTGACACAGACCAGATCAATGTGATAGAGCTTCCTGTCTGGGGGCTGTGAGCCTTGTAATTCAAATTTTCTGAGTCAGTTCTCCAGTCATCTCTGGTAGCCCACTCCCTTTTCCCAGCTAGGAAATATTTCCACTGCCCCCTGAATCCTCAACCATCAGTCCCTGTTAGTAGAGGAAGAGATTGGGAGGTTTGTATATCTTTAACCCCTTGCAGGCTCCAAGGCAAACAATGGCGCAGCTCCACCCAGCCTGTAAGGGCTCTCAGGACAGGGCAGACCAAACCTGCGAGTCAAAAGCAGGGTCAGCCCCAGGCTCTCTCTCCCCTCTCCTGTGGAGTCCTCAACAATTAGTCCAGGCTAGAAGAGAGCGAGGTTGCTAGGGTCGGATTTCTCCAGTCCTTCCTTCCCAGGGCTAACCACCGTGTGGAAGGATACGTGGGGCTCCGCAACCCAAATTTGAGGGTCAGAACCTGAGTCAGCCTCAGGCTGTGTCCTTCTCTTTCCCCTTTCCTGGAGTGGTAGCTCCCTGGAGCCCCCTTTGTCTTTAGTCGCAGGCCCAGAGGCCCGAGAAATCTAAAGAGTGTGGGGGAGGGTGCTGGCAGCCGTAGCTGCTGCTGGTTCCAACTCACAGTTCTGTCATCGCGATTTCCCTATTTTGTCCCTTTCTCCTCTGGGTGGTGTGCAGCCTTCACCTGCTGTCCTAAACCCTAGAAGATCTATTTCGGGGCTGTTTCAGCCTCTCCTGTAGCTATTTTTCTGGAGAAGAGATTCCCGTGTCTTACTAGTCCGCCATCTTCCCGGAAGTCTCTCATTTGCATATTCTTTATGAATGCTGTCAAAACTGTTTTCTTCAGGACTTTTATTTTTGAATGCAACAGCTTGGGATTATGTAGTTTATTATAGCCCAGGCTTAAATTAGGCCAGTATTGAAGAATTTTTTTTCCTTTGGCCTTCTTTTCCTTCCTCCTAATTAGAAAAAGAACTGAGAAATTCACTGCACTCTAACAGCTATTGATAGATAGTGGGGGACAAAGCCATAAATAGCTAACTATAGCACTGTAGTAAGTGCAATGGAAGTACAGAGGAAGACATTGAATTTTGTGCTAGATACCTTCAGAGACGGCTCCTTCACAGAGAAAATGATAGCTGAGTTGTGTTTTAAAGGCTAAGCTTTCATTATAGAGTAACTGGAAAACAGTGTTACTCAACTCAGTAGTATAAGGCTAAAGACTAAATGAACTGTATGCAAACCCTGTACTGTAGTTGGTAAATTTGTTTCTCATAGTTGTATGGGTTAGCAATTCTGCATCTACTGCATTTATACTGTAGCTCAACAAATAAGTAAATATAATATCTCATATTGTATATAATGAGACCAGGTGAGGAAGAAGTTACATATAAGCTTTGAGGAATGCTAAATCAACCCTGTGTAGCTGGATTGGAGTTCCAGCAATCAGTATGAACTTAGGTGCTTTCTTTCTTTTTTTCTTTTATAGTACATATACAGATAGATTCAAGAAAGAAATGTAGAAATAAACCTGTGTGTGTCTGTAATTTCTTATTTCTGTCCATTGAAAGGATCTAGAAACAATGACACTTTAGTGGCAATGAGCATACCTAGCATCCAGATCATGATTTCTAATACATTCTCCAATAAAAGGAATCAAGACTCCTTAGAGAAATAAATGGCTAAACCTATGGCCAGGACACAGAAAATACAAGATGAGCCTAGAGTGTCATAAAATAAGCTAGTGCTCAGAAAAGGAAAGGACACAGCAGCCAATCTGAAAGTGTTCACAGTGGCCAAGGCTGAAACAATTTGAACAACAAAATAAACCATGATACTATTTGAATTATAACCCAAAGAATAAAATAAATATCCATGAGTTCATAATGATATAAATAAATTAATGAATAAACAAGTAAATGGGAGAGAAAGAATAATTCTTTCTTACATAAGAATTTCAGCTAATAAATGTAGAAGGAATGAGGGAAATAGGAAATCAGCTTTAGACCACCACAGTAATAATCACTGATCCATCAGTGAATGCTCATGTTAGTGGGCAAAACTTTAAGGAAAAACAGGATATTTGAATTGCTTTAAAAGATTTTCTCCATGATATTTATTAATTACAGAGGGAAAAATACTAACTTTACAGTGTTGAATCCTGTCAGATATCAACTTAGTCAAGTGATCAATGTTAATAATAAGACATCAATATTATGTGCTACCTGCCATGATGAATAGAGTACACCACTACACAACCCATAATCTCAGTCTAATCATGAGAAAATATCAGACAAACTCACATTGAGGGACATTCTACAAAATACCTGAACAATACTCTCAAAGGTATTAAGTTCATGACAGACAAAAGAAATGTCACAAATGAAAAGGGATTCAGGAGGCATGACCATTAAATGCTATGTGTGATCCTGGATTGTATACTGAAACAGAAGGAAAAAAAAAATTAGTGGAAAGACCGGAGAAATTTGAGTTAAGTCTTTCGTTTAGTCAACTGTATTTACCATTGTTAATTTTTTAGATTTCCGAGTTGTAACATGGTTATGTAAGATGTTAACAATAGGGGAGTCTGGGTGCAGACTATATAGAAACTTTCTGTACTAATCTTGCAACTCTTCTGTGTGTCTAAAATTAAATAAAAATAAGTCTAAAAAAACTCCCATTTTTAACTCTCACTTCTTTTCATTGATGTTGCCAGTGTTCCTTTATGCTCATATGTTCATTTATGTTAAATGAATGCTGCCTACCTATCTGTCTGTCTGTCTATATAGCATGAACAAAAGCCAGCTAACTCATTTCTCTATCATTCTGTGTAGGGTGTAGGCATAATTGTTTCTCTAAGGATTATCAGGTGGTCTTCACATAGAATTTTCATAATTCTGGTGCCAAGACTTTCTAAATTATTGAAGTTGTTTTGTTTACTATTGTGGAATGCTAAAAGAGAAAATATCCTTAAAGCAAATGTGTAATATAAATGGTGATTTTATATAAAATTAGCTTATATAGTGAATAAGCTGTTTTTATTTCTTAGATGGTGATACTGTAGAAATACAGTTAACTTTTTAAGCCTTGGCTCCCTTCTAAACACACTTTTTGGTTAACCTGATAGGTGTCAGGTGATATCATGATATTTAGGTTTAGATTAGATATTCATTTGAGTAAAGAATATTTGGAAAGATAAATTTGTCAGAAACTAAAAAGAAGCTTTCATGTGAGAGTATACCATGTTCATTTTAATTATTTTTCTTTGACCTCCTGATTTTAATATATCTTAACACTTACTGTTTGAACATATGCTGGACAAATAATTGTTAATTTTGAAAGCATAAAGAATAAGTGTTTAAGGGCTCTTTAAACATTTCACGATATTAAAAATTCATTTTACTATGTACTTCTGTCTTTATCCTCTAGCATCTAGGCCATAAAATATCAACATCAGAGTTAAAGGATTTATATGCCTATTTTCTTTGACCTAGATGTTGGTTATGTGTTCCTATAAGAAGAGATATCTGATTTCTTCCTAGGGAAAAAATGGTGAAGAATTAAGACTGAAAAATTAAATGGTTTAAGGATGAACACAAATATTTTTCATTTCTTAGTGACCTCTGCCAGTGTAGATTGCTGAAAGTTTCATGGTTTGTGTCTTGCTCACTCTGAACACGCTAGGATTCATGTAGGTTTCCCCCAAAATATGGGTGATTGTGAACTGCTTTTGCAAATGGTGGAAATGATCTACCTTAATGTATACCACAGATGCATTTTTGGATAACTGGAATTTGAAGCAAGAGAAAGGGAGGATGGCAAAAACTTTAAGGAAAAGAATAAAATTTTTTCTAAAAGAAAGTGTATAGACTCCCTGACAAATAGTGTTTTCCTTGCCTTCTCATTTGTATCTCACCTTTGGGGCTGAGTTAACATAACACGTATGAGAATGACATAACTTTACTACCTTTTACCTGATGGAACTATATTGCGTGAGAGGACTGAACTGTGGCCTATATTTTTCTCTAGGGTTTTCCACGGAAGTGAGTCATACATTGTTTCTGGCTTTACTTGCTATCCCTCCCTGGTACACCAGCTTAGGGTGCTATGGAATTTTCCAGGTACAGCATTAGAGGAGTCATGAACAGGAGGAAGGCCAGAGCCTGTGTTTGGTGTGCACAGGAGAGGAGTCAAGGGATTGTTCAGGGAAACATTGGAAGTGGCCAGAATGAGTGAGGATATGAAATTATCTGAAATAAATATATACCAAACATTGAAAGCCTCTTTTTACATTTAAGATATCTTAAGGTATCTTTTATCTTTATTTTTAAAAACTTGTTTTAAAAGGTATACTGATATTCTTTCCAGCATGGATTTCAACACAATTTTTGTGCTTATGCCAAGAACACAGTGTTCTGTTAAGTCATTCAGTGATGAGGATGACTGGCTTGCTGCCAACCAGGGTCAAGTTCATTCAAATAGGTTTCAGTGTAGATTCTGACTGAGTGAGAAATGCTCATCTTGTCTTTGCATGATATCTGGGTCTGGGGAAATAGTTCTTTTAAAACAAGCTTATTAGTACTTTTTGCTTTTCAGGTTTATGGTTTTCTTTTTTAAGGCTCCATATACAAATAATGCTTTGATACTGGTATCACATTCTTGACTATTTATTGACTTTCCATTCCTAAACTGGTAAATATAACAGATCTGTTAACTGTACCAGATTAGAATACAGCATAGATAACATTGACTCTGCTCTGTCACTCGAGGTATTACTTTTATATTTCTAAAGAAAAATTGTATTTAGAAAATGTTTTTCTCAATTACATATGTGTATTAAAAATTGGAAAAGGTGGATTAGAAGCAATAAAAATTTAACTTTTGATAAGAGGTGTAAACCTATCAAGATATATCTGTCTAAATATTTTATTCATACATTCATTGGACTGAATGATTCTTCCTTGGTTTATTTTGTGTGATTGTTTACTGTCCTTGTTTTCCAGACACAAAAATGCTTTGACCTTTTTGCATTCAAGATTCTTTTCTCATCACTTGAATTTATTGGCTTTTCCCTTTCACCTGGTAACATTTGTACAATTATATGCTTGGATGAGATGCAGTAAATACACAGAAAGCTAAGGATTAGAACTAATTATACCACTCAGCACTTGGAGGTATTGTGTGGAAATTATATATACTTAAACAATTTTATTCTAAAAATATTTAATTTGTATTTGTGTGAATGAGTGAATGAACAAACATATATCTTGCCTTTATAACTAGTTCACCAGTCCATCAGAAAATAACCTTTTTTTCTGTTCATTACAGTGTATGACCAAGGTGATAAATTTTTGTTGATACTGGTGAAAGTTTTAAAAGAACACTTGCCAATAGTGTCTTTTGGCTAATGTCTGGTAACAGGTAGTGTGGCAGTTTGATATTATATATGAATTCCAAGACGATATATTGATTATGTTTGTAAACTTGTCTGTTCCTCTGAGTGTGATACCCCTTTGAATGTATTAAATTCAGAGGTTTCACTTTTATTTTATTAAATCAAGATTAGGGCTTTGATTCAACCACTCCATTAGGGCAACTGAGAGTTGAGTCCCCGCCCCTTGGGCTATATAAATGGACGCTTAATCAAGGAGAAAGAGAAGTAGATACATGGAGAAGAACACGGAAGAGGAGAGAACTTGTCAGCTTTGATCCTGCAGCCCTGGAAAGAGAGATGAGGAAGAGGGATGAGGCTGATAGTCTACAGCTGACCTTTTGAAGAGAGCAGAGCAGCTGAGCCTGGAAAGAAACGAGCTCTTCATGCTAAGCTGAGATAGGAAGAAGCTAGGCCCAAGAAGGCTTAAGGGGAAGAGGAAGGCTGAACCCTCGCAGACATTTGCCGCTGTCTTGCTTCAACACGTGGCAAAAGAGTTTGGCGAGGAAGTAACTTTGAGTCAGACTCTTCAGGGCCTCATAATTGTAAGCTTCTACCCCAAATAAATACCCTTTATAAAAGCCACCAGACTTCTGGAACTTTGCATCAGCACCCCTTTTGGCTGAGTAATACAGGTAGCAAAGCATATTTGCTTATATTGGTTAATCAATGATTAATGTTTCTTTTTGCAATTGATCACTATGTCTTTCATATTCATTTAAGTACTTCTAGAATCTAGCAAGATGCTTGGCCCTGCTCACCAAGAACTCACAACGTGACTGGTTAATAAATAACAGTTACAGTTCACACTTTTGATAAATGGAATATTTATGTCTGGAAACCTGTTTTATGACACACACACACACGTACAAAATGCAAATAAATCACAATTACAGACATTTATTAAATATTTAAAGCCAAATATTTCATTTCATATGAAGTCTTTGTTATAAATATTCCATTAGGGCATTTTTCTATGTGGGTTACATTGCCTGGGCTTTTAAAAATAAGAATCCAGTAAAGCTTGAATGGAAGAAACCTTCTTTTCTCACTAAATCTTCCTTTGGCAAAAATACTCATTTATCACCACAGTATTTCAAGGACCGCTGGGCAGTATTAAATGTTTTTCATGTGTATTGGATATGCATGAGTTCCTTGGAAAGACTTTGAATGTTAAATACTGAAGGAGTTTCCTATTTCCACTTCCCTCCCCCTTCAAGTGGATATTTGTAGTCATTACGTGGTCATAAATATGAATTTGGCTGCTGTTATATGGTCTTATTTATAATAGCATCCTTTCTACTTCCATAATGCCTTTTGTTGTAATGCCTAGTAATCATTACTTATGATCTCTCGATCTAACCCCAGGTTTCCTGGGGGCAAGAGACATGATGGAGAGAGTGAGTGGTGATTCCAGTAGCTACAAGACATACTGGTGGAGAGTGGCAGGGATTTTAAAAAACTATGGCAAAAGGCTCAATTCTCTAAGGTTTTGAGAGTAAATTTTAGACTTAAAACACTGAGTTTATGTATATACTTAATGAATTAAGTATCTGCATCTATTATAAAAACATTACTAAATATGACTGTTTAAATATTCAGTTCTCATAGAATCAGAAAGACATTATAATGAAAACAGAATTGGTGGCATTATATTTTTTGATTCTATATTTATTCACTTAAATTTCTCTGCTTTTACCAGACAATTTTACTTATGAAATGAGAGTGATGGAATGAAGATAAGAGACCAGTGTTGCTGTCATGGGAGTATAATTTCTCATTCAGTGAGGACTCAGTCAGAATGTTCATCAGTACTGATGCTTTCATATTGTAGTTCAGAGTACAGGTCAGTCTTACTTTTGAAGGATGCTTAACAAAATGTGCCTCCTGACAAATTTTCAGCCACGGGAAAAATTAAGTGGAGAAAGCTTTTTCACTTAATTAGGAAATATAGTTAAGGAAATGAATGTGTAATAAATATGTATAATCACATGGCTTGGTTGTTTGAAAACCTATAGTCGAGATTTTATATGATAATTAAATTGCAAGTAGACTGCTCCTTAACAAAGCTTATTGAGTCTAATGGGATGAATATATGGATATGATGTGAATATGACTTCTATAAACATATTTCCAAAAGAAATTTTAATGGAAGACATTATTGAATAGATAGCACATTGCAGGAGCAAGGGGTTCCATATGATATCTCAAGTAAGATAAATATGTACATAAAAAGTCTCAGGAAATTTTGGATGCTATACTTCAGTCTTTACAATGCATACAGTAATGACAGTTGCTGTTTACTGAGTAGTACTACCTAATACTTGGGAACACTGCAGAATCTATTTTACATATATTTCCTCGTATCTCCATGACAGCATTCTTAAGATGGGTATTATTGCCTTAATTTGTATATGGGATAACGTGGCTGTCTCGAATAAATTAGTAATTTGCCTCTTTTGTTGGTAAGGGCAGCAAGAGGATCCCAGTTATGAATTAGATCATAAGACAAGAATCCTCTGTGTCTTCCCAGGCAATTTAGGTTGAGCCCTCATGTAAAACATTTCATTTCTTAAACGAGTAGGAAATTAAGGAATAGGGGGAAAAGTGTGACTTTATCAGCTAGGTTTATAAGGGAAAAATTAAACTTTGTCTACTAGCTGCTGCTTGTTTATCTTTTTCTCAGAATCTTGCATCAACTTTTTGACTTTGGCATACTTTAGTATTTGTATCTGAAGGAAGGAAATAATTCCACCAGATTCCTATGCCCCAACACCCACTTCCAAGCTGTCTGTCAGAACTTGCCATACTTATCTTGATATGTGGGAGACTATCAGCACTCTGCTCTGCTCTGTGTGTATCTTGTAGTTACTTGAAATAGCTCATGAGGTTCTTGGATACCTGTCTGAAGAAAGAGTGGTGGAGGGATTTAGGAAGGCTAAGAGAAGAAAGAAACTTGCTTAAGTCATATTTCTTTCATTTATCATTCTTTTACTCCATCATTTCAGTTTGGTTCAGGGTTCAGGGTTGCATTCTTTCTGTGGAATGATGGAGCAAGATAGTATTTATTTTCCTCACCATATAATTTTTGGTTCTTTTGTTTAAATTGAGCTGAAAGCACAAATTGAGGAAAGCACAACGAGCCTCATATTCAGTTTCATAAATACTGGTTTTGTTTTGTTTTTCACTTATAAGGAAGAAATTTGAAGTTGGAATGTAGAGTTCTGAAAAAAATTATGGAAGGAAATGGGGAGGAGATTGCATATGTGTAGAGCTCATAGTGTTTTAAAGCTATAAAGGATTTAGAGTGCATAAATGTAAATAACGCTTGTCTGTGCTTTCAGCAGGTCCATGTTGTGCCATCTCTATGTAGTGCATGGTTCAGGTTCACTCTGGTAGTCTTTGCTTCTACATACTGGTGAAAGCTGGCATCTTTCTTTGCCAAGTGTGTTATCAAGTATATTGGCTTTTTGGTGAATCCTTTGGCTTTTAAAATCTTTAAAGCAATAAATATTGAGAGATTATCTTAATTTTTTCCCCAAATAACCTGATAATAGATTTGGAATGTATTCATGCTCCCCATGTTTGGCCTGTTCCTATGGCAGGAGACAGGACCCAACACCAGTTTTCTTAATTTAGGATGAAGGTTTGAGGCTAAGATCTCACTATACCTCTCCCATGGTAGTTTTGTGAAGAGAACATGATGACATAAAGCCACAGCTTTTTCCCTTTTGTTTCTTTTAAAGATGTGATGGCATAGGCTTAGATTGTCCAGTTAGAATTTATTTTTCAGTTCAAGAGAGTTATCTGACCCTTATATTACTTCTATGGGAAAGTTTTTAAAGATTTTATCAGTTTTCATAGAGTGTGTTTCTGTGTTCACAGGCTTTAATTTTGCTTGTAGCTATTTACATTTAGGAAGTTAGGATGTAGAATAAATACACACACATACACATTTTATTGAGTTTTCTCTCTGTTAGTAATACAATTCATAATCACAGTACATTTTATGTAGTTTCTCTAACTGGAAGCATTTGCAGTTAACATTTTTGTGTATTTTGTTTTCTTTTTAAGGGACCAGCCTTACTTAGCATGATTGGGATGTCTTTACTATCTGGTGCTGGGAATGAGGCACAGATGCCTCAGTCTCTTTTATTTTTAGTTTAATATAGTTCCATTTTATATTATTCACCTTGGCACATTAGATGAAGGATTTACATCTCCTTTTATCACTGTGCTGGGACAAAATCTTAGTTCCAAGCTTTCATAGCTTCTCTTCCTTTGGAAGCAGTGGGGTAAAGATCTCTGCTGTTTGGGAGTCCAGCCTTGATTCTGGACAGCAGAGCTGCTATATGGCAGGGACTGAGAGAACCTGCCTTCTCTGCCATCCCTAAAGGGGACAAAAGGAACAAAGAACTGGTGAATCTAAGATAGTGATTCTATGCCTTATCTTTTCTGCAGAAATGAGGGTAGGAGGTGAATTTGTTTGAATTCCTTCCCCCACTTTCCTAGAAAATCAACTTAACCACTGAGGATAAACTTAATTGAGATTTTGATGACTTGACATATGCCATACAGAGTTTGCAGGTGTTCTACAATTTAGGGTGCATAGACTCATCTCTGAAGAAATTATAGTAATTTTGTGTGTGTGTGTGTGCATTGTGTGCATTTATTTGTGGCTTAAGGTTATGTCATGAATAGCACTCTTCCTCCTACAAAAAAACCGACCCTCAATAACAACCAATGGCGCAATCAGGATTGGCTTCTGTTGTACGTATGTATGCAATCTATGTAAAACTGTCTGAGAGAGCCTGAAACGATTACTCTATCTCACAGAAATGAAGCAACTGGCTTTCCCAGGAGAGGTAGCAGGAAGACTGAAAATTAGGTTTTCAGTTTCTTGGCTGGGTAGCTAGTGATTTGTCTGTTATTTCTCAGTAGTATGTAAGCAGCCAAACTATTGTAATTCAGAATACCTGAAAAAATTGATTCTGCTCACCTTGTCTGTCATTGATCTATTTTAACTACATGAAAAAAAGCTACAGGGCATAAGGCCCATATGCCTTTGAGCCCAGGCAGGTGATGTGACCCCAGAGGGACCCCAGTTAGAAAGCCCAGCCCTGCCCCAGCGGGCACTGCCAGTAAGCTCCAGCCTGCTATTGCCTTGCAAGACTATTATTCCAGTTTTGCCAGATCTTCTCAATTTCAAGAACAGCAAGTAATCCAGATTTGTATGTGATATCTCCCAGTTTCTGTTGACAACTAGGTCAAATTAAAAACCAAAAGTAAAAAACTCTGGGGCCAAACACAAAATGCCCACTGTTGGTGTGTCCTAGCTTTAAAATGTCACATAGTGGCTACCAGGTACACTTTGAGAAATGCCAGGCCACAAACATTGACTGGTGATTTTTGCATTTATGGTAGGGTAAGAGTCTTATTCAACAATATTTATGAAGTGTGTATGGTGAGCATTCACATATTATTTCACAGCTTTCTTAAATGCTGCTGTTCTTTTTAATGTTGAAAATAAGTGAGGAGTTATGGTTACGAAACTATACAACATGTACAACTGACAAGTGGGTAAAATGACCCCAGTCTCACAGAAGGAGACACCCGCGGCCCTAGTGCTGTGATGCCGGGCAGGTCCATAACCTCTGACCACAGCTTTCCATCCCTAAAATGGGGATAATAATATCTACTATAGAGCTTGCTATGAAGTTCTAAGGCAACATGAGGATGAAAGTGCTTTGTAAATTGTAAAGCACCATATGAATTTGTCATGATAAATTATCAACTTAATTTTTATTAATAAAACAGTTCATCATATACTCAGTGCCTTCCATTGCCATTTGGTAATGAGAGACAGAATGATCCTGGTTTGTGGTTCTATGACATAGTTTGGTTCCCAGGAAGGTCCAAACTGAGACCCCCCCTGTACTTAGTTAGGCAGTCCACTGTTGCAGGAGAGGTTTTAAGTTTGGGCTCAGATAAGGTTGCGTTAGGTAGGCCAGAATCAAAACCAAATATTCCAATGTGAATTACTAGATAGATCAGGGGTTCTCAAACTGTGTTCCCCCAGGCAGGAGCAGCAGCATCACTTGGGAAATTGCTAGAAGTGCAGCTTGTCCAGCTTCTCTCCAGATCTCTGAATCAAATCTTGGCCAGCCATCTGTTGTAACAAGCTCTGCAGGTGATTCTGTTGCTTGCTAAAGTTTCAGAGTCACTGAGCTAGAGAACCAGTCTGGGAAGCAAGAGTGTAGGTGGTAGAACTGCCTTGGAGCTAGGAGGCTAAAGGAAGACAGAAATTCAGGACAGATGAGGATAGGTTAGGGCACAAGCACCAACCTGAAGCTATGTTTGAAAAAGCAGTGGGAGTTTGTGAGGCTGCAGCTGAGCCATGTTGAAGACCATTCCGGGAGTGGTCTCCAAGAAGGGAGTCTCTTCCAGGAAGGCCAAGTCAGGTGTTACTTTGAGTGGTGGCTTAGGACTTCCATGGATAAACCCACACTTTGGAAAAAAGATCGCCCTGGAGTTTAGCTGAACTGGCAAAATTCACCTGGGATTTAAGCTTTTACTAAGTTTAGTAAGTTTTCCTAGCCTCATTTTCCTTATCTACAAGATGGGATTTTCTGAAGATGGCTTATTGTTTGTAAGGTTCCCAGTTTGGGTCCATGAAATAAGAAGCCTCAGTAGATGACAAATTTTATTTTAATTGGGTTAATATGGCCTGAGAGAGCAGATCCTTAGTGATGAATGTTAGAGATGCAAAGACTCATAGTTATCAGGGAAATAGCATGTCCTCCAGGACTGACCTTTGGTTCAGTTATCCAGCTCAGAGACTCTACCCACTGCATATCTCAAGCCCTTGACAGTTAGAGATATGGTCTTGGAATAGCCAGAGTGACCCAGGACTGCATATTGGTGGCAAGTTTAGAAGTGTGAGCATAGGTACTGAAGCCTAGCAGATGTGGGAGAGGAGTGCTGTTTGTGTGTATGTGTGTATAACCATGATGGTGGTCGTACATACTCTTGAAGTTGAAACACAGTGGAAGCCAGCTATGGCCTATGAAGCATCCCATCATACCATGGTCTGAGAGGTTCTTGTCTTTCATACCTCTGATAGAACCACACCTGTCACCTTTAAAGACTTGTAGTGATTCTGGAGTGCAACTGGAATAGACCTCCTTTATTACTATTACTGTGTTATAAGCAGGAGTCTGGATCACTAGTCCTACCTCTGTGCACTATGTGACTACAAGGCTGCCTTGAGATCAGCATGCCCAGTACTTTGTGCATGGGCCTAGCCCCCATTGTACACATTTTCTCCCATTGCTTCTTGATCAAATATCTTTACACAGCAGCCATATTAGATTACCTGTCATTTCTAAAATATACACCAAAAATGAAGAGGAAAATTAACATCTTGTATCTCTTACAGCCTGAGAAGTACCACATTATGGGGACAATTCAGGCCTCAACCACTTATCTTCACCTATGTTCTTCTCTCTGGCCAGGATCACTCCTCTTCAAATGTTACTTACAAATCCTACCCTACCTTCAAGTGATGAGCCCAGATGTCCCTCCCTTCTACATCTAGAGCATTGACAAAGTAGTGATTCATCAGGGGTCATATGCCCCAAAGGAGTTCCAGAGGTTAATTCATATGGCAAAGGCATCTCTGAGGGAATCAAAAGTTATAGAAATTACAGTGTGTAAGGCGTTTTTTTTGTTGTTTTGTTTTTGTTTTTGTTTTTGTAGAGGAATATTTCACACTCTGTAATTCAGTGATTCATTGTGAGGACAACTGAGCTTACATTTTAGTTAGGACAGTTTGGCTACCTGTTGTTAGCATGGTATGTAGGCTGGTTTTTTCCTTTTATTTCTCTTTCTTTCACTCTTCCATTGCGGGTGGTACATCAAGGAAAATCTTCCAGCAAAGTTTTGCAGGTCATATTTAGGACATAAAAGAAGGTGACCGATATGCCTGTAAAGAGTCTACTGCACTCATTTGAAGTTAAGAGTCTGTTCTGAGTGCTCTTCGATCATTGTATCCAAGGAGACGTGGAAATGGGTCAACGAGCTCTGTGCAATTATTGCTCCTATAAAGTATTATTCTTTCAGTTAATTAGGAAATAAAACATTTGGCTTTTAATGAAGGTATTTTATGCATTTTGCTTAGAACAGCCACTGGTCACATGTAATCTTGAGTAGACTTGGAACTGACCTCTGCCTTTTCCAAACTCCTGAATGGCTTCTGCCCTCTTGGATATCATGCTTTAAAAAAGCCAAGGTTTGCTGTTACCCACGTGTTCCTATAGGTTCAGAGAGGACTTTCCTCCTGTGTCCCGTACTTGGACTCTGCAGCTTTTGTCTCCTGGAAGCTCTCAGTTGAAGCTCACCCAGATTGTTATCATATTGGCCTAATTTGGGCCAAAAGCTATCAGGAGAACTTTGGCTATTTTTCCAAGCAATGTTTTTGATCTATCAACTTCAAAGCAAGTTTTGTTTTTCTTATGTGTGAGCTGTAGACCCTACCCCTGAATGAAGAACTAACTCCACTAATTGGTTCAATCCGCTCAGTTGTTTAATTACCAGTTGGCAGGCCCAAGTTTCTCTTCAGTTCATAAATGGAATTCTCACTTGGAATTTATCCAACGTTCATTTAGTCTTTCTCATTTATAGCAAATCTAACAAACCATGATTTTGAGTATTTTTATTAGGAGCCTTTTTCAGTGACATTCCTGGTAAGGCTTTATAATCTTAAAAAAAAGAAGTCTATTCAAAAAGCAACTTCATCTTTAATCATATTTTTTTTCTGAGTTTGTAGTCAGAGCTTCTCTTGGATCCATAAATAAATTCTCAGATCAATTTTCAGGCTTTTTCTGTATATACTTCCTGGTGGCAGATAAACAGTCTTTATGTGGGTTGGGTGCCCTCCTGGGTGCAGGTATGGCCTCCTCATCTGCTTCCCCCTCCCCAACAGGCTGTGGCCCTCCAGCAGAGGCCCAGGGTTTCTGCATCTATAAATAAAAGGCATCCACAAATGTTTGTGTAGTGATAATTATATAGCTTGATTTCTTCTGCCAGTGAATCTGGCTTAGGTGAAGAAATACAAATTTTTGCATCTTGAAGCATCAAGCATCTTCTTGGACATTAAGCTTTAAAACAAGCCAAAGATAACTCTGCCATTTCTCTGCTCTTGCAGAAGGAGCTCTGCTCTCTTAGGTGCCATCTTCACAAGGTTCACATGTCATGGAAAAGGTACCTCCTTACTGCTGTCATACAGGTTCCTCTTTCTCCAGTAGGCAAGCAGTATTAGTAAAATCTTGTAGAGATTAAAAAAGTAATAGAAGTATTTTCAGACAAATGGAAACATACTATATCCATATGCTATACACACTCTGTACACAGTATGCATACACTGTAAACACTACACACATTCTATATGCTATGCTATATACCCTTACTGTATATATACTGTGCACATACTACATGCCGTACATGTTATGCATGTAATACACAGACTATATATACTTTACACATATGGTGTATGAATACTATATATACACTATGCACATATACTGAACACACTGTATACCTACTGTATATACACTACATATTATACACATACTATACAATACATACTGTACACACATAATATATGTGTACTATGCATACTATATATAGTGCACACATGCTATAGATATATATATACTACAGTATACTCACTGTAGTATACTGTATACATTCTATGCATATTATTCACATAGTGTACATACTATACACTTCCCATACATATATCTACTCACTATAAGCAACATACACACACTATACACATACTATATTCATTATAATATGCTGTACACATACTATGAGCACTGTATAAAACTATATGTACTATATATATACATACTATACACACTATATACATGCTATGCTTACTATATCCATGTGTGTTACATACACTGTACATACTATGTGCATATTATACACATATACTATACACATACACAAAAAAAACAATAGAGAGATTCAACAAAACCAAAAGTTTGTTCTTTGAGAAGATCAATAAAGTCGCCAAACCCTTAGCTAGACTGACAATGGAAAAAAGAGAGAAGACGCAAATAAATAAAATCAGAAATGAAAGGGGGGGGCATTACCACTAACCATGCAGAAATAAGAGAAATCATAAGAGGATACGATGAACAAGTGTATGCCAAAAAACTAGAAAACGTAGACAAGATGGAAAATTCCGAGAAACACACAAACCACTTACATTGACCCTAGAAGAAATAGAATACCTCAACAAACCAATCACAAGTGAAGAGATTGAAACAGTCATCAAAAACCTCCCAGAGATGAAAAGCCTAAGACCAGATGGCTTCACAGGTGAATTCTACCAATCATTCAAAGACGACCTAGTATCTATCTTGCTCAAGCGCTTCCAAAAAATTGAACAGGAAAGAATACTACCAAACTCATTTTATGACCCCAGCATCACCCAAATACCAAAACCAGATAAAGATACTACAAAAAAACAGAATTACAGACCAATATCTCTAATGAATATAGATGCAAAAAATCTCAACAAAATACTTGCAAGCCTTATACAAAAACACATTAAAAGAATTATACACCACGATCAAGTGGGTTTTATCCCAGGTATGCAAGAGTGATTGAACACAAGAAAATCAATTCATGTAATAAACCACATTGATAAACCGAAGAATAAAAATCATACAATCCTTTCTGTTGATGCTGGAAAGGCATTTGAAAAAATACAGCACTCTTTATTGACAAAAACACTCCAAAAGATAGGAATAGAAGGAAGCTTTCTCAATATGGTAAACTGCAAATATGAACAACTTACAGCTGACATTTTATTCAATGGTGAAAGACTGAAAGCTTTCCTGCTGAGATCAGGAACAAGACAAGGATGCCCACTGTCACCACTGTTATTCAATATTGTGCTAGTGGTTCTAGCTACAGCAATTAGGCTAAAGAAATAAAAGGCACACAAATAGGAAAGAAGAAGTAAAACCTTCACTATTCGCTAATTATATGATCCAACATTTATAATCTCCTGAAAAGTCCACAACAAAGTTACTAGAACTAATTGATGAGTTCAGCAAAGTGGTGGTATATAAGACTAATATGCAAAAATCAATAGTTTTTCTATACACTATTGATGTGCAATCTGGGGGGGGGGGGATCAGAAAAAAAAATTCCATTTATAATAGAGACTAAAGCAATCAGATATTTAGGAATAAACTTAATCAAGGACATACAGGATTTGTATTCAGGAAATTATAAAACATTGCTAAAAGAAACCAAAGAAGACTTAAATAAATCAAAGGTGATTCCGTGTTCATGGATTGGAAGACTAAATATCGTTAAGAAGTCATTTCTACCCAAACTAATTTACAGATTCAACACAATCCCAATAAAAATCTCAAGTCTTTTTTGCAGAAATTTAAAAGCCAATATTAAAATTTATTTGGGAGGGTAAAGGGTCCCGAATAGCCAAAAATGTCTTTAAAAAGGACGAAGTTGGAGGACTCTCGCTTCCTGACTTTAAAGCATATTACTTAGCTACAGTAATATGTTTGTAAAACAAACAAACAAAAAAACCCAGTATGGTACTGGCATAAGGACAGATTGACCAATGGAACCAAATTGAAAACTCAGAAATAGACCCTCATGTCTATAGCCAAGTGGTTAAGCCCTCCCACCTGGGCCAGAGCAGTCTATTCAACAAATGGTACTGGGAGAACTGGATACCCATATCCAAAAGAAAGAAAGAAGACCCCTATTTCACACCTTATACAAAAATTAACTCAATATGGATCAAGGACCTAAATATAAAAAACAACAACCATAAAACTCCTAGAAGAAATAATGTAGGAAAACAGCTCCAAGATCTTGTGGTAGGCAGTAATTTCTTAAGCCTTACACCCAAAGCATGAGCAACAAAAAGAAAAATAGGTAAATGGGACCTCCACAAAATTCAACACTCTTACACCTCAAAGGACTTTGTCAAAATGGTGAATAGGCAGCCTACTCAATGGGAGAAAATATTTGGCAATCACATATCTGATAAGAGTTTAATAGCCATGATATATAAGGAGATCATACAACTCAAACAATAAAAAGACAAACTATCTGATTTAAAAATGTGCAAAAGCCTTGAAAAGACAACTGTCCAAAGAAGAAATACAAATGATGAAGAAACACATGAAAAATGTTCAGCATCACTAGCAATTAGGGAAATGCAAATCAAAACTACAATGAGATACCATTTTGCACCTATTAGACTGGCCGCTGTTAAAAAGTCAGAAAACTGCAAATGTTGGCGAGGATGTGGAGAGATAGGAATGCTTATTTACTGTTGGTGGGAATGTAGAATGGTACAGCCACTGTGGAGGACTATTTGACAATTCCTAAGGAAGTTGAATACAGACTTTCCATGGGACCCAGCAATACTGAGAACTGAGAGCAGGGACACAGATAGACATCTGCACACTGATGTAGATAGCAGTGTTATTCATAATAGCCAAAAGTTGGAAACAGCACAGGTGTCCGTCAACTGATGAATGGATAAACAAATTGTGAAGTATGCACATGATGGAATATTATGCAGTGGTAAAAAGAAATGAAGTTGTGAAACATGACGACATGGATGAACCAGGAGGACATTATGTTGAGTGAAGCAAACCAGAGACAAAAGGACAAATACTGTATGATTGCACTACCATGAACTAAATATATTATGTGAAATATAAATAAGTGATATATGAATATGGGTAAAATTGCATATATAAGACTGTTTTTCTTTGAAGCTGATCAAATGTAGATTAGTACTACAAAATGTTTATAGGAGACAACGAAGAAACACATTATACTAAGTGAAGGAGACCAGACACAGAGTATTACATATTGCATGATTCCATTTTTATAAAATGTAAATATAAATCAATTTATAAAGATGAAATTAGATTAGTGGCTATATAGGGCTGGGGAAGGAATGCTAAGGGGGTGTGGAGTCTTTATTTTGGAGTTAATGAAATTGTTCTAAATTTTTTTAGATGATGAGTGTACAACTTTGTGATTATACTTAAAGCCATTGATTATACACTTTGGATAGGTCATATGGTATGTGAATATATCTCAATAAAACTGCTTAATAAACGAATAAATAATTGTGCAAGAATAGCTAGAAAGAGCAGCTATGTACAGCAGGGGAAATAGAGAGATTGAGGGGTGAGGGATTTTGTCTATTTTTTGTTAATTATTATTTTTATTGAAATAAGGAAAATGCTCTAATAATGACTGAAGTGATGAACGCATGACTGTATGGTTATACCAAATACCATTGATTGTATACTTCGGATGAATTGTATGCTTTATTAATATGTATCAATAAAATTGATTTGTTTAAAAAAAAACTATACGTACTATGTACACTATACCCATACTATACATAGGATACACACTATACATGCTATGCTTACTTTAATATACTATATCCATGCTATATACACTGTACACATACATACTATGTGCCTACTATACACACATACTATACACATAATATGCTCCCTGTAATATAATATACACATATTATACACAATGCTCTGCTTTCAGAGTGTCCATTGAACATGCCCAGAAGTCTTTCCATACTGCGACAGGAAGAATTTCTTTCTTTTTATGATTGTTGTAGCCTTCCATATGTCTGTCCTATAATCTGTTTAGCCATTTCCTTATGGATGAACTTGTAGGTGGTTCCCCATCTTTACTTTTGAAAGAAAGCAGCTCTTATGCATATGCCTTTTGCATGTGAAAATGCTCTTTTTCCGAGACCTGATATTGTTCCTGCTTTAAAACTTCTTTTGGTAGGTCACCTCAATGCCCAGAGAAGAAGGAGATTATCCTAAGATTTTTCTTTTCTTTTAAGCATTAAATAAACTTACTTGTATGAAACTCTGGGCTATTACTGTGCTGTTACTTCATTCATGTAGAGACCATGTTGTATGGCCAGTTTTTTTCTTTAAAAAATTTTTTTTAATTGAAGAAGTAAGTTTACAGAAAACTCATGCAGAAAATACAGAGTTCCCATAAACCCCTGCTGTGCTCATACACCAGTTTTCCCTATTAACACTTTGCATTAATATGGTACCTTTGTTACAAATTATGAAACAATATTATTATAATTATACTATTAACTATAGTCCATAATTTACTTAGAGTTCACTGTATTGTACAGTCCTATGGGCTTTTAAACATTTTTATTCTGGTAATACATATACAACTAAAATTTCCCCTCTTTTTTGTTATTTTATAAAGAGGCTTTAGATTACATAAATGATACATCGAAAATATATGGGACTTCCCATATACTCCACCTTTTCCCCCTCCCACACTTTTCCCCATTAACAACACCTTTCATTAGTGTAGTATGTTTGTTATAATTGATGAACACATATTGAAGCAATGCTACTAACCACGGTCAATAGTTTACATTATAGTTTCCACTTTGTCCTGCACATTTTTAT
Organism: Tolypeutes matacus; assembly: GCA_026826555.1. NCBI lineage: Eukaryota > Metazoa > Chordata > Mammalia > Cingulata > Chlamyphoridae > Tolypeutes > Tolypeutes matacus. The sequence goes on from JAKSZT010054231.1 coordinate 388,989, forward strand.
AGGTTTTGACAAAATGTATAATGGCTTGTATCCATCATTGAAATGTCATTCAGAACAATTCCAAAGTCCCCAAAATGCCCCATGTTATACCTAGTCTTCCCTCTCCCTCCCCTCAGAACCTCTGGTGACCACTGCCTTTATATCAATGTTACATGTTCTTCCATTGCTAGAATAATAATAAGTCTACTTCAGTCCATAGTTGCATTCCCCCTTATGTTTGTTCATTCCTCAAATTTGAGGATTTTAGGATAGTGATGCCCACTCTGTCTCTGATTAATAGGGGGCTTAGATCCCATGGAGCAGTTGGCTGGAACTGTCTTGCTTGCAGTTGTAGATACTCTGTTTTTTGGAGGGGAGATGGCCATTGTCCATCATCATCCTTCTGTTAGTTGTCTGAGCAAGTCCAATGAACTGGAGAATAGGTGCTGCCACTCTGCTGAGATTCAGGGCTCAACGGGCATATGAACAGACTAAAGATTTAAGTCTCTGGGGCATATATTTAATTAGTATAGTGCTAATTATAGTTTCAAATAAAGGAGGCAGAAGAGTCATGTGAGGGAAATTATAAGTGAGTATAACTCTGTTACACTGGGGGATATATATTCCAAGGTAAGGCCTACTGACAGAGTGCCGAATTTCTGAGATTGTCTGCCCTGCCTATAGTGTTTAGATGTCTCTAGAGCCCCCAGGAGCACCTCTGCTTGAGGCACTGTTTATTGTGGCAGTCAGTCAGATCCTGCTGAGACTGGCATGAGCATAACCTCTAGAATGACCTCCCGACTCACTTTGAAATCTCTTAGCCACAAAAACTCATTTGTATTTAATATTTCCCCCTTTTGGTCAAGGTCTTTTTCCAAATGCATCTCTAGTTGGCACTTGATAATAATCCCTGGCTCCAGGGAGGCTTATCCCCAGAAGTCATGTCCCATGCCAGAGGGAAGGTAGTGAGTTTATATACTGAGTTTGGCTTAGAATGAGGCCACATTTGAGCAACAAGGAGGCAACTGTTAGACAATATATAATACTAGGCTAAGTTTCAGTTTCCCAAGAACTGGTTCATAAGTACAATCATCAATGCCAAGGTTCTATGTGGCCAGTTTTTTTAACCTCTGTTCTAAAGACGTTGTTCCTCCAGGCAGGGAGAGAGAAAGAGATTGTAAAATGGAGTAAAAAGTCAAGACTGGAGTTGTACTTTTGGTTATGGAAAAAAAGAAATCATTTGTTTAGTTTCTTATATGTGCTGCATAAAATGATGTGGGACATGAAAAAGAATATACATGTGTGCATATTTAAAAAATTATATGAATATACAAATACATGGAATTTTCAATATAGTTAGAAAGGTGAAATGTCCTTATTACAAAGTGATTGGGCAACAGAGCAAGGTAAAGATAATACTAGGTGATTTGGTACTGAGGAAAGCAAAACTGATCAGTATTCATTGTGGAATAAGATTTAATCAGAAAAGTCTTTGTTAGACTATCTTCTCAAAGCTAGGATGTGCCTGACTGCGAGAAAAACTTTGCTGAGCCATAGGGCTGGGGCCAGAAAGGTGCAGATGTTAAGAGACTGTGGTGAGTATGTGGTGTGGTGCGGAACTGGACAACAGAATTTCAAGTATGAGTTTGGGATCTGGGGGAGCAGCTAAGAGCTGACCTTGAGTGCTGGGATGAGAAGCTTTGAATTCTTTTTGTACTTAGTGAAGAGGAGAATACAGTGTTGGGGATTTTCTTGAGAGACGTGTAGATTGGGGGAGAAAGTGAATAATTAGGGAGTCTTTTTTAATTATCCAATATTATATGCTAAGTGTATTTGATAAATGGAGAAGGAGGATGAGTTGTTAATATTTATTGATGAATTAGTTTCAGTTAAGTTTGGATATAAATGAGAGCATAGAGTAAAAGATAGGTAAATAAAATAACCATTCCAAAGCTGAGATCCTAGGGTACTGGCTGACTGTTGGTGTAATGGAAATCTGAGAAAGGAATGACTCTAGAGGAGAAGGTCATTCAGTTTTTTCTTTTTTTTAACAGTTTAAAAATCTTATTTCTCCTTCATTTTTATTGTGGCAACATATATTCAGCCTAACCTTTGCCATCTTGACCAATTTTAAGTCTGCAATTCAGTGGCATTAATTATATTCACAATGTTGTGCTACCATTGCCACCACGATCCATTACCCAAACCTTTTCTATACCCTATTAAGCAGTAACTCTCCATTCCTCCTCCTTCCAACTCCTAACCTACTTTCTGTCTCTATGAATTTGCTTATTCTAGGTAGTTCATGTAAGTGGAATCATATAATATTTAACATTTTGTGTGTGGTTTATTTCCTACAGTATAATGATTTCAGAGTTCATCCATGTTGTTGTATGTATCAGAACTTCATTACTTTTTACACTTGAATAATATTCCATTGCATGTGTATGCAACACTTTAGCCATTCATCTGTTGATGGACACTTGGGTTGCTTCACCTTTTGACTGTTGTGAATAATGCCGCTATTAACGTTCATGTACAAGGTTCTCTTCGAGTCTCTGTTTTCAATTCTTTTGGATATATGCCTAGAAGTGGAATTGCCATGTAGTATGGTAATTGTTTAACTTTTTGAGGAATTAATTCAGTTTTATTACATGAGGTTGAGTGAGATATTCCTTAGTCCCTTAGTCACTTGTAATGATGAGTGGATTAAGGATCAAGGGCCAGAGGTATATATTTCAAGGTTTTCTATAATTTTTCAGTTATTGCAGTCTTAAATTGAGGGAAGATCATCCTTATAGGGAGGGACAATCCAAGTACTCTATTTCTAATCAGTCCTGTAAAATTCTTCTTTGATGTGAACTATTTAATGCCAAGTTTTTGCATTTTCTTTAAAAATTATGGTAGGCAGACTTCTAAGGTAGTCCCTGAGCTCCCTGCCCCTGCTGGACATGCCCTGTATAATCCCTGCGACTGTGAATGTGATGGGTTTCACTCCTGTGATCAGGTGATATCATGTGGCATAGTTGACTTCAAGAAGGGAGTTTTATCCTCAGTGGACCTGGCCCTTGAATCCTTTAAATCTGGATCTAGAGGTCAGAGGTTTGAAATAGGAGAAGGATTTGATGTGCTGTTAATGGTTTAAAGATGGAGGGGCTTGGCAAGGAATGTGAGTGGCCTTTAGGAGTGGAGAGTGACCCCCTGCTGACAGCCATGAGGAAGCAGACATCTCAGTCCTACCATTGCAAGGAATTTAAAGCTGCTAACAATCTGAATGGACCCATAAGCAGATTTTTCCCCAGAGCCTCCAGATGAGAACTTAGCTTGGCTGACACCTTGATTTCAGCTATATTGTACTGACCTGCAGAACTGTGAGCTAATGAATAGGTGTTGTTTTTAGCCACTGAGTTAGTGGTAATTTGTTATGAGGCAATAGAAAACAAATATAAAGTATGTGAACAGCAGTGGAAGGGTATAAGTAGTGTACCCTGTTATGTAAACATAAACATTTAAGGCAGTGGGAATATAGAGAAGTTAAATGGTTGGCAGGAAATTCTCCTGGCTACAACCAGCCCTGCTTGCCCATGGTATGTCCTAGCTTCACCATCAAACTCCTCCTACCCTTCTCTCTGGGAGCTTCTTTGATTCAGGCCTCGCCCTCAGGTTTGGCTTAATGCCGTTGTTAAGTGTCCCATGGCACCTTGTTCTTATCCTTTCGTGGCACTTCTTAGTATACTATACTGTAACAGATTATTTCCTTGTTGATAACTAGCTCAATCTTACTGTTAGAGTAGCAGCATCTAGCGGAATACTTGGTACTTAATGTTTGTTAAATGAATGAAAGGAAGGGATTTTTTGAGATGGTAGTTGGAGAAAAAGGTTGCTGAAGAAAAATTGGCAAGAAGGGAAGATGGAGACAATAAGAACACAGTGGTTCAAAAGCCAAATTAGAAATTTTAGGATGACAGATGTCAGTGGTTCCTAATACAGTCAGAAAGAAAAGTAAAAAAGATGATTTTATTTTGCTGGGGAGATCCCACTGCTGACTTCAGATTATTTTCAGTGCAGTAGTGATCAGGAAAAAGAGGAGATTCTCATTGTCTCTCAGAGTCTTACAGAAAGTAGGTGTGCTATTCATCTTGATGTGAAGAGAGATGAGTGCATGTTTGCATAAACTATGCTCAACTTCCATGCACAAAAAAGTAAGTCACGTGTGATCTTTTATGAAAAACTAATAGTTGCCTTCTTATTAATGCCACTATTAAACATTTAGATAGACTATTATTGATTAAAGAATAACATATATACAATACCTCAGTTCCCAGTTGGATGATAGAAGGGATCTGTTCTGTGAGTGTTTATAAGAATCAGGAAAAGAGTTCTGGGCATGATAAAGAATTTAAAGAAGGTAGATAAGTAAAAGGGATATTGAAGTTGGAATGTCTACAGATAAAGGGGATGGAAACAACTTCCACCAAGAGGGTACTTGGGCCTTATTATGAAAAGTATATTAAACTAAAAATGACAACTTGGACTATTTCATATAATGCCAAAGAATTGGCAGGTGGTGTGTTCTCTGTGAATAGGAAACATTTCATGGGCAAATGGAAATAGAGAAATTTTAGAAAAAGAGAAGATACCCATTTATTATATAAATTGGGGGTGGGTTTATATGTGAAGGACATTGCAGGACATCATAAAATGAAGAGAAAAGCAAACAAGATCCTGACAGAACATAGGAACAGGTTAGTGGAGAATGTTCTTCCACTCTGTGCTCTTTAGTCTATATCATCAGATACTTTTCTAGAAAAGTTTCTGCAAGGACTATATAGAGGGAGAGAGGCAGTTCTCAGCAGGCCAACAGTTAAATAGACATGGGTTGATTTTTGTGGGCTAGTTTTAACCAAAACTGTATTGTTAAAGTTTTGGATTTATAATTAATGACAATCTTAATGTACTACTTAATATTTTAACTGTATTTGAGACCCCAGTAAGTTCTTCAAAATCCCCTCAATTTTTATTAAGACACTTAATTCTCCCTCTTGACTTCCTCTTCATCTCACAAACTGCAATTTCCTTTGTAGGAACAACTTCCTGCTGTGCACTATTCTCTTTGGCCACTTCTGTCTTGGATGTCCTGTATTTTTTTTTTAAATCTAAAGCCATAAATGCATTGCAACACTTAACCATTGCATCATTTTATGAATTGAGAAAGTCTAGCAGGAAATCACAAGCTCGCTGTCCCCAACAAGAGCCTTGTGTTTCTTGGTTGCTGTGTCATGATAGGCAGTTGGTGTTCTGAATAGCAGTTAAGAAGGGGACACTTTTTAGAAAGGACTTCTTTTCTAGGGACACGTTTAAGAATCTAACCATTTGGGGAGAAAATACATGTGAAAAGAAAATGTTTTCATCATGCTCCTATGTAGTCCAGGCCTATTTTCCCTAATGGTAACATTAAGTTCAATCATTTTCAAAAGTGGCTTTGTTAATTCATCTATTTGTTTTTATTTTTTTTTTTTAAGATACTTTGTTTCCTGCCCTACCCCATCCCCTTCTTGTAAAAGTCTTATTCCTTGACAGAATAGAAGGAAACTTACTACCATATTTGTTTCATCCCTCATTCTCTCCTGTTTTATGTACTGCAGGTCTGTTGTGCACTGTCAGTCTCATATATATATTTTTTTAATATATGTTTTTTATTTTTTTAAAGATACTTAGATTACACAGATATTACACAAAAAAATATAGGGATTCCCATATGCCTCACTCCCCACACCTCCCACACCCTCCCACATAAACAACATCCTTCATTAGTGTGGCACATTCATTGCAATTGATAAACACATCCTGGGGCATTGCCATTGAGCATGGACCATAGTTCACATTGTAGTTTACACTCTCTCCACACATTTCTGCAGGCTATGGAAAGATATATAATGGCATATATCTGTCGTTGCAGTGCATTCAGGACGATTCCTAAGTCCCGAAAAAGCCCCCGCATTACACCTGTCTTTCCCTCCCCCTACCAATCTTATCTTTTATGTGAAAGAGCTGATTTCCTGATTATGTCTGGAAAAGATGGTTCCATGGGCACAACAATGGGTCAAAACAGAATTGTTCACCAATTGAAAATGAGTAGTGTGCCTAAATTTGGTCACAGTCTCCTATAGGGTCCTTCTCTATGTGTAGCATCTAATACAGAAAGAAATCTGTTTGCTTTCCTCAGAAGGCAGAAGGAACCTCTTTAGTTTCCTTCTCTATCAACTGCAGAAGTGGCACAAAATCCATTTCCCTTTTGTTGCTGTTCATATAAAATACTTTCCTCTAAGGCTCCCAGAGAATAAAGGGAAGGTAATATGGGGGCGGGGGGGTGGGGCATTTTTCTCCTATCGTTATTTCAGAAAAAGAAGTCTTCAGTAAGTTATTTTGCTAAGGTTTATTTTTTATTCTCTCATAGTAAATTTCTTTATGCCAATCCATATTCTTAGGGTCATACTTTCAAGGAGCTCGCAGTCTCAAAGAAAAGACATATACAAATGTAGTTGTAATACATATAAATTCAGTAATAGAAATGGGTACAATATGTAGTGGTGACAAAAAGAAGGGTGTGATCAGCATTCTGGATTAAAAAAGACTCCATAATAGATGCTAACGCAAGTGCAATAAAGGGTTAATGGTAGAATCTAGGTGGTAAATATATGGGGGCTCACTGTAAAATTCACTCAAAATGGAAAGTTTGGTGTGGAGAGAAAGGCTTTAGAAATAAAGGATGCTAGAATGAAGTCTTCACCATTGAGAAGGAGTTTGCCAGGTAGGCAAGAAGGATGAAGGGAATTCCAGGAAAAATAATTGTATGGGAAAAATATGGAGGGCTAGGCAACTTTGGGGGGAAATTTCATAATTTGGTATAGTTGAACTAGGCTTTGTTATGGAAAAGCATCAGGAAATGAGATTGGAGAATTAAGATCTTGGGGAGCCTTGAAAGCCAAACTGCTTGCTTTTTATTTATGCTAGCCAAAAATAGCCATACATGTTGTCACATGTATCAGAACTCCATTCGTTTTTACAGCTGAACAGTATTCCATTGTGTGTATGTTGAGTGAAATAAGCCAGACACAAAATGACAAATATTGTACAATTTCACTGATATAAAATAATTAAAATAAGGAAACTTAGTCAGGATCTAGAATATAGGTCACCAGGGGACAGGGTGGGTTTAGGGAGTAGGAAATTAGGCTTAAAATTACAGGATTCTTTGGAATGATGGAAATGTTTTGGTTATGTATGGTAGTGATGGTAGGACAACATTGTGAATGTAATTAACAACCCTGAAATATAGATCTGAATGTGGTTAAAAGGGAAAATGTTAGATTATATATATGGTAATAGAATAAAATTTTTTTTTTAAAATTCATGGGACTGCACTACACAAACAGTGAACCCTAAGTTAAACCATGCACTATAGTCAATAGTATAATTATAAAAATGTGCTGTCAAATGTAACAAATGTTCCATACCAATGCAAGGGAATCCTGGCTTTTATGCATGATTTTTCTGTAAACCCACAACTTCTATAATAAAAATAAATAGAGCTCATAAATAGATGTTAAAGTTTTACCAGGTGAGTTGGAAGTAGAATCATCTGCTTGGTACTCTTCTGCAGTAATCACCTTTCTAGGGGGGCGGATGTGGCTCAAATGGTTGGGCGTCCGTCTGCCAAATGGAGGGACCTGGATTTGATCCCCGGGGCCTCCCGGTAAAAAAAAAAAAAAAAAAAAAAAAAAACCTTTCTAGCTCAACTGTTGATGTTGTCTACCCTCTGCCTCTGCCATATTGATCCCATTCCACCTCCCAAACATTAAAGTTATTCACTTTTCCATCTTTTTGCTCATGCTGTTGCCTTTGCTTAAAAAGCCCTCCTCTTCCCTGTGAAATATCTACTCATTTTCAAGGCCAGAAGTCACCTTTTCTGGGAAGACTTTTCCACCAACCTTCCTTGCCCATAAACTGGATGCCTCCCTCCTTGTGAGTGCCCCCTTGCCAATTATCTGTTGAGCATCTGTAACTGTTTATTTGACGATTTAGTTGATTTCTCTTCCTTCTGTTATATTGTTTCTTGAGGTCAAGAAAAAAATGTCTAATTTTCTTCTGTCCTGAGCCTAGAACAATGCCTGGTACATAGGAAACACAGAATAAATTTTTGATGTTTAAGGACGGGAGGGGGGAAGCGGCTGTGGCTCAATCAGTAGGGCTCCCGTTTACCATATGGGAGGCCCCGGGTTCGGTTCCCGGGGTCTCCTGGTGAAGGCAAGCCCGCCTGCACGGCGTGGTTAGCTGACCCAGCGTGCACAAGCAGCAAGGGGGGGATAAATGAATAAATAAATAAAATCTTAAAAAAAAAAAAAAAAAAAAAAAGGACGGGAGGGTTTCCTATTATCTACAGCCAGTGCTGGGCATTAAGGATAAGTAAGACAAGCTATACTATCCCTGTCCTAGGGAAGCTTACAGTGTTTCCTGTACTCTCTCATTTTGTTCTCATGATGCTTTGTGAAATAGGTATCATTATTCTTTTATATTGGGGACATTGAGGCTCAGAGAGGCCAAAAATGTGTCCAGATTTCACTTTAAGTAGTTACTGGAGCTAGAATTTAAAGCCAGGTCCTCTGACTCAAGTGCCTATTTTTTCAGCGCACCAACATAAAGATGTGTGTTATTCACCTTTTTTATTTCCTGTACTGCCTTGAAGATTTCTTTGTATGTATTTGACATACAAATTGAATTAAAGTTTTCTTTATAAAGGAATTAGTTCCATTTTGTGCACTAAACAAAATTGCCAGATGATACTATGGTGATTTGGAAGAATTAACACAATGTCTAAAATTATTAGCAGGTGTGACAGTTTGAATTTGGTGAATCCCAAAAAGAAAAAGATTGTTTTTTAACTAATCCATTCCTGTAGTTGTGAGATCCTTTTGATTTGACTATGTCAATGAGGGGGAGGGGGAGGGATTTGGACATTGATGTGGGCATTTCATGGCCTCAGAACTGTACCTTTTACTCTAATAAAATTCCAATTATAAAAGCCAACCCATTTCTGTTACTTTGAATTGGCAGTCCTGTGGCAAACTAAGACAGCAAGGGTTAGATACTGTCTTCAGGGACTTATTCCTTAATTATAAAATGTGTTACTAATTGTGGGAAATGGAGGTAAAATGAAAATATTTAGAGTACTGCTATGGAATGTACTCCTGAAATATTAGAAATTTATTAAAAATCCTCAATTCAATGGGAGTTGAGTCCACCTAATGCTACTTTTGAAGATAAATGATGACAATCTCAACGTTTTCTTAACACAGAAGTTTAATAATAAAAAAAATCACCTTTGTTCAAAATTTCATAGACTAATCTCCTAAATTGCCCACTTTTATTTTCACAGAAGCAGAGTCTCTCATTGTATAACTCTTAAGGTACTTTAAAAATTTCTGATCCAAGAAAATCTCACCATATAGTGTGGAGAAAATTGGGCATATGGTTGGTATGAATTAGTAATTAACCACGATTGAGGCAGTTTGGGGTTGGAGGGAATGTATTCAAAACATTTGAATTTCCAGGTTTTAAATTTGGCAGTAGTCTAGTTGGACTTATTTCTTTTTAAAAAAAAATCAAAGCTTTTCATAATGTAAGCTTACAGAGTATGTGTTCTAGACAGATTGATTCAGTGATTTTCAGTAGATCTAAAATAAGTCAATCATTTCAGTGATTTGTAAATCAAGGAAGATTTTAATGGTAGGTCCAAATAACTATTGTCTAAAAATTCTCTTGAACTCACTTTAATATTTGTTTGTGTTGAAATTTAGTATTCTGGCTTAAATTCCATTTCTGCAAGTTTCAAATAAAAAAAAAAAAAAAGGTATAAAAGATATGGATCTTCAGATATTGACAGATATACAGAATTATAGGCCCAGGAGAAATAAGTTCAGGTGAGTGCTTAACCTGGAGATTTACTTTTAAAGTGCTACCGTCTGCTGTAGTAATCCTGTGTGTGTTTGTGTTTAATAAAAGTTTAGCTGTTCTTGACCTATTGGTATATCTCTTTTAGTTTAATTTGTTTTACTCATCCGTAGGTGTTGTTTTGGTGTCTACGGAGCCATCTTTTTTTCTCTTGTCCATCTGGGAAATTTGAAAAATAGGGTTAGGTACATATGTGAAAACGGTCAGTGAAAGGGATTTCGAAAGAGGAAAAGTAGGTAAAATTGACATTTCTCTAGAAATCAGTTCAATTAAAAAGTTACCTTGTTTGCTTTATGTATATTCTTAGTTGTTCATGTAAAGTTTTGAAACAAAGATTGTATCTGTTTAAAAGCAATTAAACTTTGTTACATAGAAATAGCAACAAAATATAAATTGTTCTATTTTGGATGTATTTCCAAATCGTTTGGACTAATTGTTTTAACTTGCTTAAATAGTTCTGAAGTTTAAATATCTATCTAGTTTGACTGTTTTCCCTTCTCTTTTATGTCTGTCCAGGAAAAAAAGAGAATAGAGTTTAAATCTGTTTTGTTCTGGACAACTTGGCTTTCAATTATACCTCTGTTAATTAAGGAGACAAAGCCTTCTCTTTCAAGAAATGCCATTTTTAAAAACAGACTATTTAATTATCATAGATGAGGCCGGTGTATTTGTAGCCAAGGCTGGTAGACATTATTCAAGGCATGCAATTGTCTTATTTTACTTTGTCATGTTTAGAAGTTTTATTTGCTTATTTTTTCTTTCTTTTTTAGTTAATAACTAAATAGTTAATAACTATTAAGAAAACGCATACTTATTTTTCTACAAAAAGCAGGGCCTTCAGGGAAATAGGTCTAATCCCTACCATAGTCTTAAGCTGTTAGAAGTTTCTTGTCTTGTTCCATTTTTTCTGATAAAATTGTCATTAAGTCAATAAGTTGTGTATGGTGAAAGAAAGATTTTTGAGTAGATTTGGGGCTCTTACAAGTATTATTAAGAACCTAGCACAACAGAACAGCTTTTTAGTTTGACTTCGAAGTTTTGCATTTCTGCAATGCTTAAGATTTGTGTTAATGCTGGTCCAGTATTCCTAGGAAGTTTGGATTAATCCTGGGAAGTCTATATTTTACCTGACCTTTAAGATAGGATTTTTCTAAGAAAAAGCTCATTCTAAAATTTTCTCATTGTAGCCTTGATATAAGGGCTTTTATTATGTTACCATACTTGAAGGTCTTCTTTGAGCTACACTAAATATGGTTATTGGGTAAATCAAGTGTTTTCAATTTTTTGATTATAATAGCCCGTTGCAGGAAGTACTAAGGGGATTCTAAAGGAAAAAGATGATCTCTTGCTGGCTTTGAAGATGGAGGGTGGCTCTAGGACCTGAGTGTAGTCCCTGGCTGACGGCACAGAAGCGGTTGCCTCCAACCGACAACTGCAAGGAACTGAATCCTGCCATAGCCACATGAACTTGGAAGAGGACTCTGAGCTCCAGAGGAGAACGTAGCCCAGCCAGCCACCTTGGTCAGCCTTATAAGACCAGACCCTGAGCAGAGAAACCAGCCATGAGATTCCTGGACTTCCATTTGCCCAGATAAAGTTTGACCTGCGTAACTGTAGGCTAATAAATAGGTGTTGTTTTAAGCTGATAAGTTTGTGGTACTTTGTTATGAACAAATAGAACACTAATACACAGGAACGTCAGCCTGTCTGAGGATGTCCCAGTGCCAGTGAGTAGTGTCTTAACACTTACCTCTTGCTCTTCACATCTACTGTTGTGCTGATGGCATAGTGGACACTCAGTAAATAGTAAGTTCATTTCTAAAAATTTATTTATACTTCTAATTTAGGCAGTTTGAATATTAGAGTTTTACTGTAGCATATTAGCATACATGTTTGAGTGAGAGGAAAGAGCTCTTAGAATTTTCCTTTAAAAAAAAACAACAACAACTGTAGTTTTTTTTGCCTAGAAGAGAAATTGAGAAATTGAAGCTCAGTTCTAGATTGGAGTGAACCAAATCTGGCCCACCACCTGTTTTTGTAAATAAAGTTTTATTGGAGTATAGCTGTGGTCACTAGCTTATGTATTATTTGTAGCTGCTTTCACACTATAATGGCAGAGTTAAGTATCTGCAACAGACAACAGATGGCCCACAAACCGTAAAATATTTACTCTATGGTCCTTTACAGAAAATTTGCTGACCCCTGTTCTATGTGTTCTGTGTCACCATAGGTTTGCTTTTAAAGTCATATTTAGCTTTAAATAGCTTCTAAGGTTGGGGACTGATATACCTAAGTCCTGAAAAGAAGTTAATCAAGGAAAAGTACCATGTCATACCTGATTATTAGCAGTGTGTAAATTACTTTGCACTTTTCACTCTACTCAAATGACTGAAAATGTGTTAAAATTAGTAAAATTCTATAAACCCTATGTGTCAGGGTCCCCAAGATCACCCCCAGGTTCGTTGATATGCTAAAAGGACTCCGAAGCCATTGTACTCATGACTATTGTTTATTATAGCAGAAGGGTACAAAGCAAACTCAGCAAAGGGAAAATGTGCAACAGGAGAAGTCCAAAGGAAACCAAGTGCAAGCTTCCAAGAGGGCTCTCTCAGTGGAGTCACATGGGTGCATTTACTACCCCAGCTGTGAACTGTAGCAACATCTGCAAAGTGCTGTCTACCAAGGAATCTCACTTGATCCTAAAAGTTCAGGCCTTTTATTTTGGGTCAGTCATGTAAGTATAAGTGCCTGCGTTACCACAGTTACCAGTCTCCTAGAAGGAAAGCAGGTGTTCACCATAAATCATATTGTTTACACAAACTGTTTAGACAAAGTGGTACAGGGTGGTCAAGGCTCTGAGTGTGCAAAACACTCGTATCACTTAGAACATTTCAAGAACTCAATTTCCAAGTGCTGGTCAAGGGCCAGTCACAAAAACAGGCCCTTCTGGGAACGTGCAAGGTTTGAGCAACTTAGCCTACTCAATTAACACTTTTGGCATACCTCATAAGAATCTCCAGTGGAATAGATTTCGGAAGCATAAAATATTCTATTAGTTTGAATTACATTTCAAATATGTTTTCAGTGACTTGTTTTTAGTCAGCATTATCTTATTTTTATACCCACTTGACTTCATAAATCAATCTAGGATAACTTTATAGTATCCTAGGTCTTTAAAGTATCACTAGGATGAACTTCATTTTGTTTGAATTCACAGTTTAAACTAAGCATCTTCTTGAGAGAGGTTTCTAAGGCTACCTTTGCTGTTTCTAGTTTTTATAGGGACTGAAACAGACTGACACTTTTTTCATAGTTCATGCTCTTGCATGAATATCAAAGAGTAATCATTTTCAGAGATGACTTATCTCCATAATATTGTTTTAGCTCATTGTGGCCAATAAAATTTCCAACAGCGTATTAAACATTATCTTTTAGCTATAGAAATAATGATTAAACAAGGGTTATGAAACATTAAGCCTTTTAAATTCCTTAATATTAAATTCCTTGGTATATCACTTTTTTTTTTTTTTTAAACCTCATGGTTACGGAAAAACATACAGGACAGATTTCTTCTTTAGAGATGATTCATTTGGCTGTCCTCATATTTGTGGCTATTGAAGTTAAATATATACCATTTTTCCCTCCATATTTTTGGCAGGCATTATTTAGACAGAGCCTAGCATGACATGTGCAGGATCCTGTGTGGATAGTTGGGAATTCCTAAGATTATTCTCTTAACTTGTTGCATGACTCTGGACAACTAAATCTAAATCATTTAATCCTCCTTTTTTGGTTTACACGGTTTGCCTTATTTTACCTCAAAGGAATCTCTGAAGATTATTTTGAAGAAGCATTTTCATATACATATAAGATATAGTCAGATGCCGCTTGCCAGAAGTCTGATTTGGGGCCTTTGGACCTAAAAGTTTTTCAGATATTTCTCCAAAATATTTACTATTAAACTTGCTTTATTGTTTTTTTGTTTTGTTTTATTTTTTATTGTTGAATGTTTGGGGTCTCTTAGTGACTTGACTCAATCCTGAACAGTAAAAAATGTAAAACCCTAAAGAATAGAATCCATATTAATTAATCTCTTATTCCTCTGAATGCTCAACATACTGTTTTCTGGTTTCTAAACTGAAAGCAAACAAGAAGGGATTTGCATATTTGGCTGTCAGAAAGGTTGTTAGAAGCAGCTTAAGGAATCATAGGAGTTGGGCCATCCAAAAAATATATAGAAAGGAAAGGAAAGCTATCTGTTATATTCTGAACTGCATTGCCTCAAAGTCTAAAATAATAGTTATCCACTATTATAACTGTGCATCATCAAGGAAATATTAAATTACATTTGAACTAGAAATTATGGAAATATTTCACTTCCCAGGGTTTTCCATTAAAATGACTGAAATATAAAAAGTTCAGGTTTTGGTTCTGTGAGATACCTAGTGAAACACTGGTCAAACTGTGGTCAAATAAGGGTAGGAAATACTGCATGTTGTAGCTCCTAGAAGTCAGCACAATTCATATGAGCATAGTAAAGGCTCTTGAGAAATCTTACTATAAAGCAGAGGCTCTTAACCTTTTTTTCCATGGACCCCTTTGCCAGTCAGGTGAAAACCACGGACCCCTTACTAAGGCCACACTATACTATGTATTATTTAATCAATATATCACACCCACACCAACACATCCCCACAAGAATAATGTTTTTTTGTTTTTGTTTCTGTTTTACTTAAATTCAAGCTCATTGACCCCTTGTTAAGAACCCCTGCTGTAAAGGAATTGATTTGACTTTATTAGGCCTAGTTTTATTCAAATGGTTTTGACTGTGGAACTCTTTGTCCTGTTAACATCCCATGGAACTCCCTTTGTACTTGCCTCACTGGCTGCCTCACTTTCCTACTATTGCTTTTGCTTTGTTTTTCCTTAAGGCACTTAACTGGCTTGTCAGCCCTTTCCTCTGAAGCCTTCTACTTTCTCAGGGTTCCCCTCTCTCAGTTTTTTCCATTTTTTCCCTCATTAATCCTCCATTGTTTAGAATTTTAATTCTTTCCTTTGAATTAAAAAAAACAAAAACAAAACTGGCTCATAACCAGAAGCAATCTGTGTTTTGCTTCTCGTTCAGTTTGCATAAGATTTATTTTTTAAACCCAAACTTTCATGTTTGATTCTGTATTAATTTTGAGGCCTAGGTTTTCAACATAGATTTGAGTTAGATGCCTCCTATTCACCACCAGACTGGGTGAGTGACATCTGCTGCCCCTTCCTGGGTCTGCTAGAACACAATGTTGGCAGGGCCCTAAGGGCTGTAGCTTTCATGGAACATGTTTTCTTTTTTTTTTTTAAGATTTTTTATTTATTTATTTATTCATTTATCCCCCCCTTGCTGCCTGTGCTCGCTGGGTCAGCCAACCACGCCGTGCGGGCGGGCCTGCCCTCACCAGGAGGCCCCGGGAACCGAACCCGGGGCCTCCCATATGGTAAACGGGAGCCCTACTGATTGAGCCACAGCCGCTTCCCGGAACATGTTTTCTGAACACAGAGAATGGCCAAACAGGTTGTATCATTGTGTGCAGCAATTATAATCTATTTTTTATTGGAGAACAGGGTTGCTTTTCTTTCATTTCATCTGTAATCACTGCAGACAGAGACTCCAGACTCTTGTGACAGCAGCACAGGCCCGCTGAAATGGCTGGTTGAGCCTCTGCCCTTCTGCGCCCTGAACTGTGGTAGATTTCTGGCTGGACGCTGTCATTCTCTCTGTCTCCCTTTCTTTTCACTTTTGCCCTTGCCCTGCTGTTTCTCTTGGTTCCTGGGGGTCTTCAGAGCAGGCACTTGGAGGTGAAGATGAGGTGGGTGGTGTTTTGTAAACCCAAGCTGACAAACCTGAGTCTTGGCTTTTCTATTTGGCTGGGACTTCAGGTGGAAACACTTTTGAGTGGGGGAAGGTGAGCCAAGTAGTTTACACAGGTGTGATGATGGGTGTATCTTGTTAAACCTGTTTTTTTTTTTTCTTGAATGTGTGAGAAAACTTAAAGCTTTTGTTTTCCCTCTGGCTGGCTGGCTCTGATATTCAAGGGTAAAGTTTCGGTCACATAAAGCACATCATGTGAACAGTGAAAGTATGTCTCTTATCTCAAGTTTAAACTTCTCTATTGTCTGGGGTTGTGTTGCTTTTATTGTGTTTTAATCCTAATAACAAATAAAATTTTGTAAGCAGCTGGGACACTTTTTCCATTTTTTGGTTGTTTTACTGTCCTTGATGAATAGCTAGAGAACAGAATTCATGGACCACATAGGTAGGGTCTTTGCCACCCCACCCCCACCCCCCGCTATATTCATTGTATCCAGAATGATTCCTGACACATAATAGGCACTCAGTTAATTTGTTAAAAGAATGAGTTCCATTTTAGAATTGGGAATGGAAATGAGGGTATTTGATGACCAAATTTGTTGGTATGTCAGCCATCAGTACTCCTTCGTTTCCCTTCATTTTTTTTTAAATAACATCTTTTTTTTTTTAAG
Organism: Tolypeutes matacus; assembly: GCA_026826555.1. Classification (NCBI taxonomy): domain Eukaryota; kingdom Metazoa; phylum Chordata; class Mammalia; order Cingulata; family Chlamyphoridae; genus Tolypeutes; species Tolypeutes matacus. The sequence goes on from JAKSZT010054231.1 coordinate 405,504, forward strand.
ATTTATTTATTTTATTTATTTATTGCCCCACCACCACCACCACTTGTGCTCGCTGTGTCCATTTGCTGTACGTTTTTCCGTGTCTGCATGTCTCCCTTTGTTGTGTCAGCTTGCTGTGCTAGCTCTCCGTGCCGCATGGGCCAGCTTGCTTTCACCAGGAGGCCCTGGGAATCGAACCCAGGGCCTCCCACATGGTAGACAAGAGCCCAAGCACCTGAGCCACATCTACTTTGCTCCCTTTATTTTTTTATTTTTTATTTTATTTTTTTAAAGATTTATTTATTTACTTTATCCATTCTAAACCCCCCCTTCCCCATTTGCTGTTTTGTGTCCATTCGCTGGGCAATTCTCTGTTTCCTGCCATCTCTTCTCATCCTCCTCCTCCAGTCTTCACCAGGATTTGATCCTGGAGACCTCCAATGTAGGAGAGAGGTGTTCTGCCACCTGCGCCACTTCAGTTCCTGGCTTTCAGAGCATCTCGTCTTGTCTCTCCCCTGCGTCTCTCTCCTGTTACGTCATCATCTTGCTGCATGGCTCCCGGGGCCTGGCGGCTCACCGGCACACAGAGCCTGGCAGCCCATACGCCTTCTATATATTTTTTTTTATTTTACTGGGAGGTCCCGGAGATCGAACCCAGGTCCCTCCATATGGCAGACGGACGCCGAACCATTTGAGCCACATCCACCCCCACTTTATTTTTTAGCAGTCTTGGATTTAGTGATTTTACTTGCCACAGCTGCCATGGGATATCTTATGTAGCATTTTTGCTGTTGCCCGCACCTTCCAAGCTCCTTAAAAACATAGTGATTTTTGTGGGATATAAAAGCATGTAAGCAGGCAGGCCTTATAATTGTCTTATTCTTTCCTTACAGTGCTATTGATTGGTCTCATTTGTAGTGTGACTTTAAGAAAGGGAGGCTGAACCAGGACCAAACACGCAATGAAAGTAACCTAGCACTGCTGGTGGTGATCTCATAAGATCCTACAAGCAGGCAGGTCTGGGCCTGGTCAGTTACTAGGCGGGAGGCCTCAAAGAGAAGAACCAGCGTCCTCCAGGATGTGGTATGGGGAGCACTCCCATCTGCAAGTTGGGGCATAGCTGCAGAGGTGCTCTTACAGAGCCTCTCATGACATGCCTGCAATTGTTGCCTAAGACCCAGAACTTTAGGCTCAGGCTTTTGCCTGAAGTATGAGTCAATGAGCTTTTTTGTTTTATTTTGCTTCGTTTTTCTCTCTTATAATTGGTTACCTCGAGTGATGATTTTAGTTTAGTTACTAATCTGCCTTTCCTTGTCCTACCAGTAGGATTAGCATTTGCCCACAAGGATGTCATTCAGAAATGAAGAGGTGATCATTTATTAGTGGTGTTCTACTGTTGCTCTTGGTGTAACCTTTCTATAAGTTTTTTGAAATTAAAAGCTTTCATTTCTGCATGTTAAAAAGCAGTGTTTCACCTTGCTGATTATTCTACTTGTCATTGAAGGAGCTTTACCATAGAGCATGGGTTCCTAACCTTTTGTTCCACGGACCCCTTACTAAGCCCACACTGTCCTGTGTATTATTTAATAAATATATCACATCCACACCAACACTTCCCCACAAGAATAATGTTTTATTGAATTTCAGTTCAAGCTTACAGACTCCTGGTTAAGAACTCCTGCCATAGTGTCACTGCTTCATCTTGTAACTCTTATCTTCTTTCTGAATGTGTTAGTAGACACAGCTTTTCATCTAGGAGGACCCTATATTTGTAGACTTTCATACGTGGATTAAGATTTGATTTACAAGAATTAAGACAATTCAGTCAGGAGTAACTCTTTAAGTATTAAGGGCAATCACTTGCGAGAATCTTTTCTGAACATTTTATGAAGAAATTTGTAAATAGGATTACAAGAAGTAGCATTAGCTTAAAAAGTGTCAGTTGAGTTGCATAGAGTATTATGCTAATTTAATTTGCAAATTTTAAAGTTTATGATATTTATGTATATTTTTAAGAAAAACACTGTAACATTGTTGAATACTAACCTGTTTAGAAAACTGTAGGATTTTCTTATTAATTGTTTTTTCTGGTCAACTCACATAGTACAGTTTATCCTCATTATTTACAGGTTCAATATTTGTGAATTTGCCTACTTGCTAAAATTTATTTGTAACTCCCAAATCAATACTCCTAGTGCTTTTGCAGTCATTCATGGACATGTGCAGAACCGCAAAAAATTTGAGATGCCTGATGTGCATGCTTCCAGTTGAGATCGAACGAGGCAACACTCTGCCTTCTTGTTTCAACTCTTATACTGTAAACAAGTGTCCTTTCAGTCTATTTAATGCTCAGGTTTGGATGGTTTTGTTTTTGTTTGCAGTTTTTGCTTTTTAAGGGTGATTGTACTATTTAAAATCGTCCCTGGGCAGAGTGATGAAGTGCTGTTTAGTGTTTGGAAGTGCAGGAAGGCTGTGATGTACTTTATGGAGAAAATATATTTGTCAGATAAGCTTCATTTAGACATGAGTTACAGTGCTATTTTGTGAGTTCGACGGTAAATCGACTATATATATATATATATATATATATATATAAAATAAGGATCTTTAAATAGAAACACACATTAAAAAGGTTGTGCATTGATTGGTTCATGACATTGTTCTTACCAGAGACTCTCAGAAACCTAACCATATAGTTTCCCTAGGAGCAATGGTTCAGTATTTGCTAATTCAGTATTTGTGGCAATTTTATAGAGTACAACTACCATGGATAACAAGAATCATGTTTGTGCTTCTGTTCTTGTTGGAAAATGTTGGCATAGATACTAGGGGTTTCCAACTTTAGCTTAAAGAAATGAGTTTTGCCTGCTGTATATCCTCATTTTAGACTTGTCCCCTCTCCCTGAAGTTGCATACATTACTAAATCACTGGTAGATTTTGAGGGAGAAAAACAATAGGGTCATTTTTCTTATTTTAGCTACACAGTATTATGGATTATTAGAATAAAGAATCTTGGAAAGGGGTGGAAGTCATGGAGTCATTCTGATCCCTAGTTTCACCCTGTGGGAGATGGTCTACACATTATGTAAATGAAGTGTTATATAAATACATATTAATTTTCAAAGAGCCCAGGAATTAAAGTAATAAAGCTTGTCTCTCCTTACCCATGTCTACCATGAGGGCATCCTACAGATTGGCATCTAGGAGGATTTCTTCTCAATGAGTTCTTTCCCAGGCAGGCTACAATTCCAGCCTCCTGCCAGATGGTTCTTTGTCTCTGTGCTAGTCCTAATGATCATTTAAAACTCCCTTTGGGGGAGTAGGGTGTGGGGGCCGGGGTGGGTTGAACTATCCATGGAACTGGGGGGAGGGTCAGGGGAAGTAGCAAGTAAACTCTAGGGATTTGCAGGTCTGTGGTTAAAACTACAATGTTGGGCCAGTGAGTGCGCCGTCAGACCCCGAGCGCGGGTGCGCCACCAGGCCCCATGTGCGGGTGCACCAGCAGGCCCTGCGAGTCGATGAGTCCCGCAGGCCCTGTGGGTGGGTACACCGTCAGGCCCTGTGAGCGGGTGAGCCCCCCAGGCCCTGCGCGTGGGTGACCGCCAGGCCCCGTGCGTGGGTGCGCGGTAAGACCCTGCGAACCATGCAGCATGATGATGACATAACAGGATAGTGACACAAGGGAGAGCCAAGACGAGACGCACTGAAAAACCAGGCACTAAGGTGGCGCAGGTGGCAAGACACCTCTCTCCCACATCGGAGGTTCCAAGGATCGAATCCCAGTGAAGACAGGAAGAGAAGAATGAGAAGAGAGGGCAGGAAACAGACACAGAGAGTTGCCCAGCAAATGGACACAAAAACAGCAAAGGGGGAGGGGGGGAATGGATAAAAGTAAATAATTAAATAAATAAATCCTTAAAAAAATGTATAGTGGGGTAAGATACAGACTATAGTTAGTAATAATACTTTGATGATGCTCTTTCATAATTTGTTAACAAATGTTTCACAACAATGCAAAGTATTTTTGGTGGGGTCATGTGTAGGAGCCCTGTATGATGTTGTGCATGTTTGTTTTGTAAGTTCACAATGTTTATTGAACACTTATAGTTTATGTATGTTCATGTATGAATGATATACTTCAATAAATTGTTTTTAAAAAATTATAATGTTGGGAATGTTCTGTTGGCAAATATGGCAGGGGAGGGTTACAGGTGTAGGGTGTTGGATGTGGGGGGTTGGTATATGGGACAGGGTACACCTGGGGGGGGAAGGCGTCTATGGAATATGAAAGTATTCAACTTTTCATAGTGTGTTATATCAGTGGGTGGAGACCCAGACAATAAACAAGAAAATACCAAACTCCTATCCTAGGGAGTCCTGCTATGTTCTCAGTTAGAGGGACAAGAATCCTTTGAGAACAATAGGCAGTGCCCAATAAAAGAAAACAGACCAATATGTCAAGCCCTCAATATTTTTGGAATTAACTATGAGTCTTATTCTTCAAAAATTGAAACTTAGTGGTTATTAGAGGTTCCAAGGGGAGGAGGAGGGAAGAATAGAATAGATGGAACATATTGCATATTTAGCACATTAAAATTGTTCAGCATCATCTTGAAATAAAGGATACAGGCCACTTCAAATTTTGTCAAAACCTATAAAAGTGTATGATCCAAAATGTAAACCATAATGTAAACCATTGACCATGATTACTAGCAATGCTTCAATATTTGTACATCTATTGTAACAAATGTACCATCCACATGTAAAACAGTGTTAATAGGGGAGAGGGGAAAAGGCAGAGGGCATTGGGTATATGGGAATCCCCTATATTTTCTGTGTGACTTTTCTGTATCCTAAAGCTTCTCTAAAGATAAAATGAAAAAAAATAAGATATTGGGGGAATATATGGGACAAAATATCACTTACAAGACAACAGATCTTACAGTAAAAAAAAACACATCTAAAACTTTTTTTTTTTATTTAAAAATTTTAAAATTTTGTATTGGTTATTTTTAAAATTATTTCGTTTTCTTATTAATTTTTATTTTTGTTTATTTTGTTGGCTTCATTTTTGGAGAGGTTTTGGATCACAGAAGAGTTACAACAGTGGCAGGGGAGGATTACTGGTGTGGGGTGTCAGTGGTGGGGGATGCATGGGAAGGCGTTCACCTGGGGCATGCCTCTAAGGTATATGAATATGTTCAGGTGTTCATGGGGCATTATCTTGGTGGGTGGACATCCACACAATAACCAAAAGAATATTGAATTCCTGTCCTAGGGAGTTCTGCTGCATTCTCTAATAGGACAGTAAGTATCCCCTGAGTGAAAGGCTAGTACCTAGTGAAGAAAGACAGACCATTACACCAGGCCCTTGATATTGATAATTGTACTTATGAACCAGTTCTTGTGAAAGTGAAACTTAGCCTAGTATTATATACTGCCTAAGAGTTACCTCCTGAAAGCCTTCTTGTTGCTCAAATATGGCCTCTCTCTAAGCCAAACTCAGCGTATAAACACACTACCTTCCCCCTGATGTGGGACATGACTCCCGGGGATGAGATTCCCTAGCTTTGAGGGATTATTACCAAGGGCCAACTAGCAATGCATCTGGAAAAAAAGACTTTGACCAAAAGGCGGAAATGGGAAAAACAAATGAGTTTTTATGGCTAAGAGATTTCAAAGTGAGTCAGGAGGTGATTCCAGAGGTTCCCTGTATGCAGGTCTCAGCAGGATCTCATTGACTGCCACAGTAAACAGTGCCTCAAATAGTGAGATTCCTGAGGGCTGTAGAGACATCCAGAAACTATAACCAAGGCAGACAGCTCAGGAATTCAGTGTCCTGTCAGTGCGCCTTACTATGGAATTTATGCTCCCCAGTGTAACAGAGCTAGCCTCATTCATAGGTTCTCTACATATGGCTCTTCTGCCCCTTTTATTTGAACCTGTAATTAGCACTATACTTGATAAATACATGTCCCAAAGACTTTGGTCTGTCCATGTGCTAGTTGTGCCCTGAATTTGAATTTCTGCAGAGTTTTAACACCTACTCTCCAGTTCACTGGGCTCATGCAGGAAAACTAACAAGGAGATGATGATTGAAAACACCCATCCCAAGGAGCAGTGTCTGCAACTGTAAGCAAGATAGTTCTATCCATCTGCCCCATGTGATCTAAGCTCCCTCTCAGTTAGAAGCAGAGTGGGGATCACCATCCCCAAATCCTCAAGATTGGGGAATGAACAATGAACTAAAGTCGACTTATTATTATTCTACTATAGACATTAATATTCTAGCAATGGAAGAATTCTTATCATTGATATAGAGGCAGTGGCCATCAGAGGTTCTGAAGAATGGGAGAGGGAAGAATAGGTGTACTATGGGGGCATTTTCAGGACATTGGAGTTGTACTGCATGACATTGCAGTGACAAATACAGGCCATTGTATATTTTGTCATAACCTACAAAATTATGCGGGACATTGTGTGGTACAGAGTATAAACTATAATGTTAACTGTAGTTCATGATTAGTAGAAATGCTTCAATATGTGTTCATCAATTGTAATAAATGTACCACACTAATAAAAGATGTTGTTAATGTGGGAAAGTGTGGGAAGAGGAGGGAGTGGGAATCCTTTATATTTTTTATGTAACATTTGTGTAATCTAAAGCTCCTTTAAAAATAAAAATAAAAAATCCAAAAAAATAAAATAAAACACCCTTTGGGGAGTGGATGTAGCTCAGTAGTTGAATGCCTGCTTCCCATATACGAGGCCCTTGGTCCAATCCTAAGTACTTCCTAAAAATAAAAAAATAAAATACAAAAATAAAACTCCCTGTGCTCCAATTAGTATTTCATTCCCATTTATTTTCTCCTAAATGTGTTCTCTATTTCAATTAATAGCACCACCGTCCTGTCACTAGTTTTGGTGTTTCTTAGTACATAATTTGAACTGAATAACTCTTTCTCTGAAGTGTTTTCTTTAGTGCTTTCCAAATGGTTTTATAATAATTATTATTTAAATAATATTAAAATGAATCAACACTTGCTAATGTATCGAATTACCTTCAGCCCATTAAAATGAAGTTAACTTAATTTGTTAGAGCATTTCATCAGAGGAGTTGGGATTGGTAACACATGTGGATGCACAGTCTATGTATCACTAACCCAGACTGGTCACTGGGACTGAAAAGCTAAATTGAAAGGTTGTGGCTGAATTTGCCCAAGAGTGATCTTTATGTTAAAGAGGACATGTATACTTTCTTTTTCTTTAGCAAATATACACATATACATGCACCTCCTTGTGTGTGTTTGTGGTTTAGAAAATCAATTCTTACAAGTAAAACTATATGTATTCATGTTTTTTTAAATAATTAAAAAAAAAAGTTTGCCCTTTTGACCATTTGCTTTCCTTTTTGTGACTGAAAGGCAGAAATGTCCATCTTTTGTGATATGATGTTACATTGAACCCAGTATCCTTAAATAGCACAAGACAGTATTAGTAGGAAATGTTCATTTTTAATATATGGTGTTTAATTTTTCCAACTTACTCCTCTAGTAGGACATATACTAAACTCTAAAGCCGGAAACATGGAGGTACCTTTACAAAAATGGCAGTTTATCCAGGATTCTATTTTTCCCCACTAAATTCTTATTACTACTTCAGGCTTGTTTTGGACTGTTGAATGAATGAATTAGAATTTAACACTTTCATTATTAGGGCACCCCGTGTTACTGTGTTTACTGCCTTTAAGAGCATATATTTACTGAGATTTCTGATTTTTCTTTTAACTTTGAACACATTGAGAAAGCTTCTGTATTACTTTAAACTAATGGAAAATCTATCATTGAGCATACATTGGAATTATTAGTTTAAATCTCTATTTTTCTTTTTAATATTTGAGTATAATTCTTACTGAAACTGGTATCCATAAGTCATATTGCCCCCATGCCATGTTAAATTTTTTTTTTTCCGTCAGTGACAAATACTTTAAAATTATGAGACTTCACTTTATAGTTCAGATTTCTTTACCTTCTCTGGAGACATCAGATAATCTGACATCATTGGTCAGATTCTCCACATGGCAGGAATCAGTACCCTCTGAGTAGCTGCTACAGGTTTTAGAGGGATCAGGAGCCTTCTTCAGCATTCTCTGCTTTAGTCACCTGGTACCATACTCATTTGTGCCACCTGCCTGGAAATTTGATTCCTCTGCTAAAAATCCTATGGGTGACTCAAGTCTTTGACCATTGTTTATTTTTGTTTATCTAGGTAGCCTAAGAAATATTTCTATATTTCTTGTTCTGCTCATTTCAAACAAGAACAAAAGTTACTAAACAGTTTGGAATAATATGTCCTTTCTTAACCATTGCCTTCACATCAGTCTTTCTTTTGCTTCTCCTTCCCATTTTTGTTTTGTTTTTGTTTTCTATTTTGCCATCTAAATGTCTCCATACTCTAGGCAGCATTTAGATTTCTCTTCCTTTAACTAATATACTAGATTTTAAATAGTTTTTTTTTTTTTTAATCAACAAGTTAATATATATTCATGGAAAAATTTTTTATTAGAAGAGCAAAAATAGATTATCTGAGCTCCCAGAAGTAACCATACTTATATTTTTTGTGTGGCCTTCTTATGTATGCAAGATCTTCCTAAATATACATTGTCTTTTCATTTTCTGTGTCTAGGATACCTTCTGGATCTACTACATTCTTTTTAAATTGTTACATAATATTTTCTTGTATAACTATCATAAACAGCAGTTGATTTTTTTTTCTATTACAAACTATGCTGCAACATGCCTCCCTATTTACATCTTTGTAATTGAATTAATATATCTTGTAAGTGGAATTGATAGGTTGAAAGTATTTACATTTTTAATATTGGCCCATATTACCATTTTTCTCCCATTATGGTCTTGCTAATTTACTCTTCTCATTAATTGTGGACCAGGAGTGCTGTTTTCCTCCATATCAGTCCTAGGGAGATTGTGCATCTTGTATTGAGCATTGTATTGAAAATTTATATTACATTTCCATTGAATGCACGTTTGCATCCTTTGCTCACTTGTTCACGGGGTTGTCCCCTTTTCTTATTGTCTCATGGGAATATTGTGTGTTTTAAAAAAAAAAAGAAAAGAAAAAACCAGCTGTTTGTCATTGGTGGCAGTTTTTTTTGTTTTGTTTTGTTTTGTTTTTAGTTTTTGATTCTTGTACTTGGGGAAATTTTTGTACAAAAAGTTTTAAATTTTTATGTAGTCACTCATTTCTTTTGTGAACTTTGGGTTTTGTATCATACCAGAAAGGCTTTTTTTCCATTTTATAATTATTTTTAAAATGTATCCATATTTTACTTTCGCTCTTCATAAGAATATTTTGATTTTTTGTTTCTTTGGTAATTTATTTTGTTTTAAGTACTAAGAGAGGGATCCAGATAGATAGCCAGTTATCCCCAAGTTGGTTTTATTCTTTGCTGATTTGGGCTTTTATTTTTATTACATTTTATGTGTAAACTCTTTTGTGTTTGGGTCTATTTCTGGAATCAGTCTAAATTCTGTTCCATTAATTTGTCTGTCTGTGCCTGTGGGGTTATCAAACTTTTAAGTACTATAACTTCACAGTGTGATTCATTACCTGATAGTACTGCTTGCCCTTCATTTGTTTTCTGTTTTTAGAATTTACCTTCCTTGAAAGAAAAAAAAAAAAAAAAACTTGAGGGAAATCCTTTCAATTTTATGGGGTTCTTCTACTTGGCATAAAAAATTTAATTTTTTGTCAAGCTGTAGTTGGTAGTTATTAGCTGTTTCCTAGAACTTCAATGGGCTGTCAGCTCTATAGAAGTTATGGAGAAGCAGAATAGTTCTTGGAAGAAGATGGAATTAAAAGCAGCAGGAACTGGTCTTGCCTTTTGGTCTTGGTACTGTAATGCTGTGGGATCTTGAATTAGTCACTGAACATTCATATTTCCTTATTTTTATATGACAGCATCCCCCAGCACAGCTACTGACTTTTAGATATAATGAATATTTTCTATTACTATTTTTCAGTCAGCTGTTGTTAGGAACATATGAGTTAATACATGTATAAGTACTTTAAAAATGGTAAAGCCTTAGTATAAAAGCTTGATGATGCTGTTATTATTATTGTTGTTTTTGTTTTACTTTAGTGAATGGAAACATCCATATTCCAGAAAATAAAGAGGAAATAGGAGAGAAAGAGATGTGAGTTTGTGACGGTCACTCTAATCAGAGCACTCACTCACTTATGATAGGATGCTTACAGCAGACTCACTTGAAGAAGGGATAGATAAGCTGAAACCTCAAAACATAAAAAGGACTTAGATGAAGAATTAGGATGCAGGTGAGAGGGTACATTCTAAGTTGGGGAGAGATGTGAAGTCCACAAGGCAGGAAAAAGGTCATATGAAAACCTGGAAACAAGACAGGGTGGCTGGAGAGTATTGAGTATGGTGGACAGTGGATGTGAGATGAGGCTTAAGAGGGAACCAGGGGCCCCATAAAGAGTTTGAAAAGTAGCCTAATTGTACTGGGAAGTCATATAAAGGATTTTGAGGAGAGTGTAATGTCTGATTTGCAATATAAAGGTTATTCTGAGTATGATGTGGAGGATGGATCAAGGGTGAGGTGCAAGACCTTACCCTGTTGTAACTTTACCGTTGTGACTCTTGGTGGTAATGGAGAGAAACGGACAGATTTGAGTTGTTTTAGAGGTAGAACTTGCTGATGGATTGGAAGGAATTGAGGATGATTCGCAGATTTCTGCCTTGAACAGTTGGGTAGAAGATGGTGGTCCTTACTGATGCAGGAAATACTGGGGCAAATAACTAGTTTGAGGAGAATTCTAAGACTTTAGTTTTGAACATATTGAATTGAGATATCTGTGAATACGTGAGTTGAAGTATTTGGGTGAAGATGTACAAGCCTAAAATGTAGAAGACAGGTCTGGACTGGATATTTGTAGTAACTTCCTATGGATGTTACATCTTCAAATCCATCATATGTGCAGCTTCAGAACAATGTTCTTAATGTACCACCAAGTACATCCTGCTTGTCTACTCTTAAATCTTCAAAAGTCTACTGCTTTCTTCAGGAAAACTCTTAAATTTGGCATTCAAGATCCTCCATATTCAAGATCCTCCACAGCTTGTTCCCTACCCATCCTGCACGATTATGTTATTGGTATTATTGTCTATTGCTTTCCAGTATGAAAATGAAGCTTTGATTTGTCTGAATATCCTTCTGTATATCTGGAATATCTTGTACTTTCCTGCCTTGTGCGTTTTCTTCCGGCTTTTCTCATCTTCATCTGGTAGGAATTTTCCAATACTTTTAGGTCCAAAGTAGGTTTAACTTCTTCCAAGATGTTTACTGGTTTTATATCAGCCAGAAATAAGGGTGCCATTCTTTGTTCACTTGGAACAGTTCATGTGACCCATGCTCACAGTATCTCCTTTTTTAAATTTATTTCAAGCTCTTTATGGAAATGTATTTCATTAAATTTTCTGTATTACATAGCACCTTACACATAATGTATAGTGAACAAATATTTGTTTTAGGTAATATATTTTCCTATTTGAAGATATTTGGCAGTTGTTTATAGTTAAGCTCCATGACTGCAAGTAACAGAGACCAAATCTAGCTGTTTAAGAGGAGGATAAAATATATTGCAGTCATGGTAGTGTATCCTGAGGAATGTAAGGAAAAGCTGATGGAAAGCTGGGCCACAGGGCAGCTCTGGGAACCTCACTAACTGGAGCTCAGGGGCCTTTCATGTAGATATTTGTCATTAATGGATCTTCGCTTCTACTTCTTAGTCTCTGTGTCTGTCAATTCCAAATCTTGAGAAAAAGAATTTGATTGGCTCAGCCTTGGTAAACTATTTACCTAAGGCCAGCCAGCTCTGAGCCCTAAAAGAAGCCCTAAAAGAAGTGTGGGAGGCCTCTTGTGACTGCTGGGAGGTTGAAAGCTATTCCTTCTGTGCACAGCTAGTTCAGAAGACTTCTCCTAGTTCAGAAGTCCACTAAATTAAGAGAAAAGAAAAAAGAATCATATTAATAATTTTATTATATTTTAAATATAAGCAAATTACGATAATATATCATCACTTCTTGGTTCTGTGAACTTGACCAGTGCAATAATTTTTCTGCTGTAAAAGTTGCTTATTAACTCTTTGTGATATTTATATAACTGGGCTGTATACCTGAAGCAAGTAATCTTATAGAGATGTTTTAAGAGAGTACCAGTTGGCTAGATTTCCAGAGGTAACAGGAGAAAATATTGGAAAATATAAGTATTTCAAAAGAAAAACATTTCAAATCTTAATTTTGGTACTTGAAATCCATCATTTATGCCAAGTTATCCATGTTTTACTAAAGATGATTTGGTAAAGAATAAAAATTTTGAAGTAACAAAAATTTTGCCTAAGTATATAGGCAACCTACCTGGATTAATAATGGTTAAAAATCCTTTGGTTGAAAGCATTTTCTTACGGTGCTATCAAGGACATGTATTTTGAGTGCTTTTTTTTCCCTCTGTGATTTTCAAATTGTAATAGCAATTTTTAAACTGCTTTCTCTCCATGTACCACATAGATCCAGGTGATTAAAAAATTTATTATCTCTATCACTAGAAAAATGGACTCAGGATATAAACAAGCAATTCACTGAAGAGGGACTATGAAGAGCCTGTAAACAAGTGCAGAAATGCTTAGCTTCATGAATAATCAGGGAAATGCACATTTAAACAAGAGTGAAATACCACTGCACACTTGCCAAATAGGTAAAAATCAAAAAGTCTAAGACTACTATATGTGATGCTTGAGGACATGGCATAGGTTTCAACGCTGCTGATTGTAAATGCATATCAGTACAGTGACTTTGACAATTGCCAGTAAAGTAGAAAATGGACAATCCAGCAACCCTTTAGGTTGGTATGGTATATGCCACAGAGAAGCTTGCAAATGTATACACAGGAAACAAGTACAGAATTATTTGTTGCAGCATTGTTTTAATGGTTTAAAAAAAAAATTGTAAAATCCTAAATGTCAATCTGCAGTGAAATGTATAAATAAAAAGTGGTATATAGGGAAGCGGCTGTGGCTCAATCAGTGGGGCTCCCGTTTACCATATGGGAGGACCGGGTTCGGTTCCCGGGTCCTCCTGGTGAGGGCAGGCCCGCCCGCACGGCGTGGTTGGCTGACCCAGCGAGCACAAGCAGCAAGGGGGGGATAAATGAATAAATAAATAAAATCTTTAAAAAAAAAAAAAAAAAGTGGTATATGCAGACTGGGGTGTACTATGTACCAGTTAAAATTGATGATCTACAGTTGTCCTGTCCAATACAGTAGTCACTACCCAAATGTGACTCTTGAGCACTTGAAATGGGACTAGTCCAAATTAAGATGTGCTCTGAGTGTAAAATGAACACTGAATTTCATTAATAATTTATGTTGTTTACATGTTGAAATTGCATATTGGATATATTTGGTTAAATAAAATATATAATTACAATTAATTTCACCTGTTTCTTTTTATTTTATTAATGTGGCTTTTAGAGATTTTAAAATTGCATAGGTTTCTTGCATTGGACAATACAAATCTAGACCTGCATGTATCAGCATGGATAAATATCAAAAGCATAATATTGAATTAAAGAACCAGGTCATTGAAGACCATGTTCAGAGGTCACCATTTTATATAGAGCTTAAAAGCTTGCAAAATAATACTATCCATTGTTTATACAAGTATGTGATAAAAAGGATAAAACAAAGATATTAATGAAATGCCAAATTCATGCAAGAGTTATATCTGAAAAGGAAGGGAACAGGAATGGAAGGAGAGATGCAGGGAATTTCAGCTACATCATTTTTAAAAAACCTGAAACAAAACCTAGATCCTGTTAAGATTTGACAACAGGTGATGCATATATATATTTGTTATATCATTTTATATGTTTCCATGTGCTTGAAATATTTCATAGTAAATATTCACTGTCTCTAATTCTTGAAACATTTCTAGAAGAATTTTTCCAGTTTTGGATGACTAAACTGAGGAGTGAGAGGGTAAATTAACTTGTCCAGAGTCCTAAAACAATTAAATAGCAGAACTGAGATTCAAGACCAAATCTTTCTGGTACCAAAACTCATGTCCCTTTTTCTCCTTTATCTGATTCTGCAACATACAGGTAAAATATCAACCTGAGCATGTGAACATGACAGACTCCTTTGACCCCACCCCCAGCACACATTTATACACATATATACACACACCATCCTTTCAGAAGGAAGATACATTCCTCACTGTTAGGCTCAGCCCAAAACAGATGGCTGCCTGGTGAGTCTGTCAGACCTGTCTATGCCCATGTAGGGAAAATCTGTCAGGGGATTCAGGGTTTGGGGGCAGTTCTCGAATTATAATAGGGTAGGGAAGCCATGCATCTCTGTGGTTGAGTGCCTGCTTCCCATGTAGGAAGTCTCAGGGTCAATCCCTGGTACCTCCTTAAAAAAACACAAAATTATAATAGACTAAAGTTACAGTGTCTTTCATGTTTTCCTGAAAGTGTTTGTTATGCCTTTGTGGACCTCTTAGAAATGACCATGTGAAGAATACATTATTTGCCATTTCAGTTAAGACATTATTTGTGTTTTTGATCTTCTGTTGAAGACATTATTTGGTGTGTTCCTTATTGTCCTTTATATAGAGATCTTCTTTAGAAATCAAGGGGAAAAAAAAGCTTTTCCAGAAAAATCAGTATAAAATTTAAAAATCAAAATAAAATTTTAAAACAAAATACATGTATAAACTACTATAGAGGCTAAAAATAGCATACATTTATTAAATGCTTAATGTTAGATATCATTGTATATCCATTTTAAAGATGATGAAACAAAGGCCTAGAGAAGTTAAGTAAATTGCCTAAGGTCTTGTAAGGAGCCACGTGCGAGATAATGTCACAGCCCAATGCAATGTTTATTGGTAAAGATTTTCCAGGCTACTTCACCCCCAAGTGTTCTTTCTTCTGCATTCCTGTATCTGCTGTCTGCACAATGCAATTGAAATTATCCATAAATTGTTTTGTAAATTTTGCTTAGTTTTTTTCTTTTTTTCTCTTTTAAAATTGAAAGCTATGCAAGAGCAAAGGTAGATTTGAAAATGTTTTTGTATTAACTGTAGCAGCTAAGATAGCTTGTGGGTATAAGCATTCAGCATTTAAAAAATATTATTTCTCCGTTTAAAAAGTGACTACTTAAACCAAAAGTACCTAAAATTGATTATTATAGATTGATTCCTATAGAATGAATTCCACAGTATGGCTTAGGTTGCTATTAAAGCTGAGTAATACTGCTATTAACTTCTTCACTGAGGAGACTCATTTTGTTACTGGAGGACTCTGGTTTCTGTGCTTCTAGGTTCTTGGCTTATGTCACATAAAATAATTTAAGGACATGCCATACAGTAGGCAAGGGAGTAAAGAGTTTATTAAGAAACAAGAAAACAAGAGAAGTACATGGTTCATGCCAAAGCATGGACCGTGGGCATACTGCAGGGTGAGTCGTGTGTGTGGTTTTTAAAGGTCAGGGTTTTTAAAGGTCTGTTTGCTGTTCTGATTGGTTGTTCCACCTGTTGTTTCTCAGGGGGCCAATGGGGAGGCCTTTTGAGGATATCTGGGGCTTTCCCTTGATCCCAAATGAGATTTTCACTCCAGGGTCTTGTGGAATCCCTCAGGAGGTTTCCGGATGGATCTCATGGCCACGTGATCTGCTGGCCATGTTGTCTGTTGGCCATGTTGTCTGCTGGGTCTTCAGCTATGACCCAAGTCTTCCTTTCCCTATACTAACCGGCCTCAACTCCCCCCTCACAGGATTTACACCCTTATTCTTAAGGGAGAGCTGAACGGCGATGGTCATTCTTCTGTAACTACTTCCTGCTGGTTAGGGGAAGTAAGCCCTACCCAACAAGGTGTAAACTGTCTGGCTGTTCTATTGTGGTTGAGAGAATATGGGTCCGGCACCCTCATTGGAACTAGATGAAATCCCTGCATGACTAGTAAGGCATTAATTCTGTAAGAAATAATTAGAATTTTGAAGATACATGGTCCCACTAAAAGGATAAAGAGGATGGTGATAAGTAGGCCCAAAAAGAGGGCCATCCAGGGCATACTGGACCATGAGAGTAAGAAAGGCCAGGTGGCTTTAGAGGCTACATCCTCCCAAAGTTGATGGGAAACAGCATTCTCCTTGAGTTCTTTTATGCCGTTGGTTAACTCTAGGGAGAGATTGTGGTAGACCTGTTGGGTTTGGATATAAACTGCCAATCCCAGTTCCAAAGCAGTGATTATGATTAGGACAGCTGGGAGAGGTATGAAGAGAGGCACTGCCCTAGACATAAACTCACAAAGGCAGTATAGGCTACAACAAGACAAGCATATGGCAAGCAAAATAAAAATAGTACTTTAGAGACCATTCCTTTATCTTATAGCCATGTTCATTTACTACTTAGAAAATGAATTAAATTTCCCATGACTTTTATCATGTTCCGTATCCCTCTGCATATGATCTAGAATAGAAGAGATATAGGTACAGTACTTAATATTAATTAATGCACTAATCAATGCATAAATTTCTCTTTGAGCTGCAATTAATAGATCTAAGCCCCAGGTTTGCAATACCAGACATATTGTCTCTCTATGGGAGTAGGCCATAATGCCAGTTGTGCTTGTTTAAGTTCTACTCAATTTCTCTGGTAATTGTTGCTCCACTTGGTATGTCCTTCACACAGCCAGCATGCTGCAGTGCACTTGATCCTAGGGGGAGTCTAAGAAAGTAAGGCTCCAGTGTTTCTCTGGCCTGGTGCATAGCGCCCTTTGGCACTATGAAACAGAGCTAGTGTGGAGGCAGTGTCCCTTGTAAATCTGGCCATATCAAGCCATTGCCAGCTGCTGCAGGAGTCTGAAACTGCAGCATACTCTCCATCCACTACAGGAGCATGTTCAGAAATATAGTATTTCTATATTTAGTATTGTTTTAGGGGTCAGTTATCAACCTAGCCAATAACTCAAATGGTGAGGCACCATGCAGGGTATTTTGGCCTGGCTTGAATGCACAAGAGAGTTTGACAATACTGAAATCTCTTTTATTCTTTATACACTTTCTAAAAACTTCCAACACAATGTAAAACATATCAAATGACTTTACTTTTTTAGTACTTTGCTTTTTACTTCTACACCTTTACCATGATGACGTTAATTAACAGGTATTTTACTTTAGCGCAGTACAGGAAAAACTACTTTCTCCATCAATTTATGAAAATCTATGATTCCTAATGGAATCTTCCTTTACCACCACTTTAATATGCAGATCGGAGTGGCCTATGACAGGTTTCACTGTTGTGAAGTTACTCTTTGTTATTAATATCAATTTAGGTTTTTATTTAGTAATGGCTTCCTGGAACTAGCCATTTAAATGCTTTCAGTTTAGAAGATGCTTTTATAAACTTCTTATAATTAACTAGAAGTTACTTTACCTTTTAAAAAGCTTATTAAGTTACAATTAGCAACCAATGAAATTTACCTTTATCTTAATTTCATTGAACATGAACTTACAATTTTTGTCACCTTAAAGATTTAATACATATAATCTTATTTAATTGGTATCCTATAAACCTAGGGAGATTAAACCCAAGCTAAATAAAATTGAAACAATTATAGTTTATGCAAGGAATGTTTTTTTTCCTTCCTTTACAAGAGACTAAAACCTCTTTTCTTTAGTAATTCTAAGACTAAATAATCTTAAAAGCATACTGACTGCTAGGTTCTGGAATATATTTTGTTTAATTTGTTTTAGTTATAATTTAGAAAAGATCTTTCCATAGCTTTCAAGAACTTCTCCTTTACTTACAGAAATTTGGTAATAGGATTACTAACCACCCTTATTTTAAGGCTGTTAAAAGGTTTAAATTGGGGAATTACAGTGCAAACTGATTCTTAATTCCCCAGCCTAGAAGACAGTTTTTTAATCTGCCACACCTAGCCCCTCCCTCACAGCTTTTGCAAAGAGAAGGCCCTGGGGGATGGGTAGGTCAAAGAGCTTAGGGAAATCTTTCCCTCTCCCAATAGTTTCTATATTCAGATTTCTATATTGTCTTTCCACCCTGCTTAGCTTAATTTGGGCTCTAGAAATATTCATTTGCATATATAATTGCATATTTAATTTTTAACAATTTGAGTAGAGCTCTTTTAAGAATTTTCGTTTATTAATTTGATGTTACCATCCCGGCGTATGAGTATATACAATGAGTATATACACTGAATAAATAGACAGACATAAATAGTTACACAGTTACTTATAATTTTCATTCTCTTACAAAATAAGTTTAACCATAAGATAGCATTTAAAGCATCTCTTTGGAGGCTATTTCTAATTACTCTAATTTGCACTGTGACCATGCCATTTTGCACAACAATTTTGTTCCTTTTAATTATTGGCTTATAGCCAAATTGTTTCCAATGCTTTAAAATACAATTTGTGACATTTTCCTTTACTTCAGAGCTTTGCTTATTTCCCATTTTCGCTTGGACAGATCTGGGATGAGCAAGACTAATTCCAGTATATACTCACTGAGGTCATTGAAGTCTCAGGGAAACCTGGTTTTTCTCATGACTTGCTGCTTTTAGAAACATCAACACTCGAGGTGGGAGGACCCCACATCCCCAGTCCTCGCCTGCTGGACTGAAGAGTGGACATCCAACCCTGAGGGTCAAAAATTCCACCAGGCAAGAATCTAGTCCACACCTAGAGTCACAAGAGAAAGCAGGGTCACTAATATCAATGGGAGTACAGGAGATAGCAGTGTCTTAAATTTGCCTTTCCCTGAGCCATGGGGGGCAGAAGTCATGCAATAACCATAAGCAAAGGCAAGGGGTGATGCTAGACCTGAAATAATCATAACCAAAGGCAAACTCAGTTTAGAATTATCATCACAACAGCTGAAGTCTAAGGGTGAGGTGAAGCTAGTGAACTAGTCATAAAATAACCACAATCAAATGTAAGTTTAGTTTATAATTACCATTACTATAGCAAGCATAAGCAAGAGTGTGGTTAGACCTGAAGTAACCATAAACAAAGGTAAATTAGTCTAAGATTACCATTGCTATAGCAGGTCTAGGCTAAATCCACTCAGTTATAGCAATTTCAGATATTATCCTTCTGCTGTTTTATAACAAAAGACATCTATATAATGATCTTAACTCTTAGTTACAGTTTCTAGTAAGTTTTTACTTTAGGCACTTTTGTTTATTAACTAAGCAACTAAAACAATTTTACTAGTAATAATTTTGCTAAGTTTTCACACTTTTCCAGTAGTTGAACCAATTCTACTTGTGATTTCTTTTTTTTTAAAGATTTATTTTATTTATTTATTTATTTATCTCCCCCTTGCTGCTTGTGATCCCTGTTCCAGAGATTGGGAGCTTTATGTCTCTGGGTACCCCCAGAGTCTTAGAGATCTTGGGAGATTTCTGGGTCTGGTTCCCAGACCTTAGCTCCTAAACCTCACTTACCCACTAGGAAAGGGACTGGCTAGGTATCTTCCTTTTGCCTACTTTGCATAAGTCTTAGGAGCTGGCCATGAGTGAGCTCATCTCATGCCCACTCCCATGGTCCGAGTTCCGTAGTTAAACCAGACATTAAAAGGCTATTAAAAAGCAGAGACTGATTTTCAGCTTACAGGCAAACAGTCTCAGGGGCCCCAGAGGTAATGGATTAAGAGGAACTTCAGGGCCTCCTGGGGCTAAGTAAGAAATGGGCCTCCTGGCACAGGCCAGGGTGAGAGTCTTGGGGCTTCTTCACTGAGGACACTCATTTTGTTACTGGATGGCTCTGGTTTCTGTGCTTCTAGGTTCTTGGCTTATGTCACATAAAATAATTTAAGGACATGCCATAGGGTAGGCAAAGGAGTAAAGAGTTTATTAAGAAACGAAAACGAGAGAAGTACATGGTCCTTGCTGAGGCATGGACTGAGGGCCTACCGAAGGTGAGTTTCCTGTGTAGGACCCTAAGTCAGGGCTTTTAAAGGTTTGTTTGCTGTTCTAATTGGCTGCCCTACCTGTCATTTCTCAGGGGGCCAATGGGAAAGCCTTTTGAGGGTATCTGGGGCTTTCCCTTGACCCCTAATGGGATTCTCATTCCAAATGAGATTCTCACTCCAGGGTCTCGTGGGATCCCTTAGGAGGTTTCCGGGCGGGGTCTCATGGCCATGTGGTCTGCCGGGTCTTCACCTGTGACCCAAGTCTTCCCTTTCCCTATACTAGCTTGCCTCAATTTGAATTTCATGATTGTGGTTAGAGGACATACAAGAGTCTAGAGTATGTTTACATTTTCATGATTTCAACTTCAACATTGTTGTGCTAGTTGTGCATATGAGCAAATATGTCTTTTTATGCCATCCTTTCTATTTGTGAAAGAAAATAAAATACACATATCCAAGTTTTCTAAAAGAGTTTTTACTTCTTCACTTTCCATTCAAACCTAGAATTTTATAATCATCAGCACACTCTTACCAAGGTCACACAGATTATATCTGTACAACCATTCTTTTGTTAAATACGAAGCACTTTGCTGGCCTTTTCTTCCTGAATATGACTTAGATATTGGTGATATTATCCATGTTCCACCATAGACCTTCTTTTCTTAACTTTTACACACTTTCTATGGACAGACTTCTATCTCAAACCTTTATGCATTGGTTATTTTGGTAGGATTCCTGAAGCTATATCTCCATCTCATACAATATATGTCATTTTGTGCTTTCTGATAACTCCTGACAGCTGCCTATTGGCCATTTTTACCTCAACTATTCCATAGGCACCATAACATTAACACATGGAAACCAAATTCACTATTATCAATTCCAAATATATTTCCTGAATTCTGTTTTTTTGGTAAATAACACCTCTGTTTATGTGCTGGGGGTCATCTTTGACTCTACCCTCACTTTCATTTCTAACATCTGATAGTCATCAAGTATTTTTGCTTCTTTCTTTTTTTTTTTTTTTTCTGTTTTCTTTCAAGTCCAACCATGTCTCTCTATTCCCACTACTACCCAGATCCTCTTTATGTCTTGCTTTGATTTTGGAACAGTTTTTTACCTGCCTTCCTTATCTGTAGGCTTGAGTACTCCCCTTCCCACATTTTTACAGTATGTTCTACAGAATGATGTTTAGATAATCGTACCATATTAATGTGTGATTTTGTTGGCCTCTGTTTAAAACTGTGAGTTTTCCTCCTGCCCCAGAATAAAGCCAGATGTCCTGCTGCTGTTGCAGATCTGTGGCCTCTTGCAACTTCTACTGACTTCTTGCACATTCTCTATCCTTTCTGGCCTCATGTTCTTGGCACACCTGCTCCTTCTCCCTGGATTGTACTTCCTCCCCACTTTACCTGATTAGCTCACATTTATCCATTCAGCTTCAGGTGGCAGATCCTAGAAAGCAACCTTTCTTGACACTTCACCTCTCTTCCTCCCTTGCCCTTAGACCAGTGTCCCACCTGACTTTGTTGTTTCTCTTGTGTTTTCCTTAGAGCCTGTACAGTATCTCTTCTGCAGTGTTTCTGCCATGCTTGCTTGTTATTTATCTAGGTCTGACTGACCCTTCCCCCCACCAATGGCAATAAGATTGTTGAATTCCTTGAAGAGGTGTGTCTAGTCCCCAGCACAGGTTTACATACAGAACTCATGTAGTGGGTTATTTGTTGACATTTTTCTAGGATAGTGGTTCTCAACTGGTGCCCTTTTGTTCCCCAGGGATATTTGGCAATGTCTGGAGACAATTTTGGTTATCACAACTGGCAGGGGATGCTACTGTCATCTAGTGGGTAGAGGCCGGGGATGCTCCTAAACATCCTGCTGTGTACAACACTGTCTACTCTAAATTTTATTATTGCCAACATTGAGAAACCCTGTCCTGGGATGAAGTACAAAACTTTATGGTACTAGATGAAAGACATCTCATAACAAAGATGAAATCATTTAAATTTGCAGTTCTCTGGTAATGTTATAAAGGTTTTCAGTGTCGAGGAACTTCCATTTTCAATCTAAACTGATCTGGTTCTTTTTGTAGCCCATACTTAATCTTTATTCAGAAGTTATCTTGTGGGAACCAACTGTGCCCTTAGTGCTCATTAATGGGTTACAGGTTCCTGCAGTGATTTAGTCACAGGATTACAATTGTGAAAAGCATAGTGGAATTCATTTCTTTTTTATTTTGAATTTTTTTTTCATTTACATTTTCCTATTTTAAATAGCAGACGACTACCCAGGCTAGGTTTTTGAGCGTGTGTGGGGACAGATAGTGTCCTTTGTTAAGGGTGAACAAAAAGGATTTAACTGGATAATCCTCAGAAAGACCAAACATGTTAAACTTTTCCTCTTACAAAGATTAGCAAATGATGAATACTCTAGTGCTATCCTCCCCCAAGCACATTCATACCCACAAAATACATCACTTCATGTATTCGATATCCTCTTTACTGTCCTTATCCATGTGCCTGCTTCAGTACCAGGGACACAGTACATGTTGATCCATCAAGTAGACTGAGGGCCCTTGTGAGGGGCCAGCAGGCATGTATTATGAATTGACTGGGTCCATAAGACCCATTCAATTCAATTTACAATGTACTTTTAGTAAATCTACAATTTAATATATGTACTAAACTACGTAGGGCTGCTAATACACTGGAAAATTAGAACATTTCAGGATAACTTGTTGACATTAGAACAACATGGGACTCACCTGCAAAGCCAAGTTAGGGTAAAACAAAATAAACATTTTATTTTGTTATATATCATAGTTTCCTACACTTAAAAGTTTTAGCATGTGTCTAGGCAAACACAGAAAACATCAGAGAAGAAGGTTTTGATTTTTCTTTCTAGGACTGACCATGTGATATGAATTCCTGTTTTATGATCCAGTTTTCAAAAAATTCTTGTTTTGGTAGTGTGAGTATGAGAAAAAAGAAACATTTTTAAGAAATGTTAGGGAAAAGAGACAATGACTCATATTCTTAAATAGTTCCTGTTGATATTAGCAGATTAAAACTTGTCTCTGGAAAATATTATAATGGAATTATGCTGGAAAAGTCAAGTTTAAGTCTTTACTCTGGGTGACACTTTCATAAACCATAAAAATGGTTTATACCTGAAGAGACCATTTTCTTTATATTTGGTTTATAACAAATAGTGAATATTATGTAATACCACATTAAATTTCAAAATCAAGAAATTCTTTTTCCCAATAGATGTTAGATTCCAATTAATATCATTAGCTTGTCAGGTTAATGTTATTAGCTCAGTTTTGGAAACTGATGTTGTGGGTGGCCCATGTCTTTGAGTTCACTTAAGGAAGATTGAAATATCTGTACTGATATTGATGGGTTCTATGAAATAATGTTTAGCTTAAAATGGATTTAACCTCTTGTCTTTGGGTGCAAAGTTTGAAAACTTTTAGATTTTGTGTCAAAATATGTTTGTTATACCTACTTCAAAACATTGTTTCAAGGAATGAAATCATGAGGGAGTAGAATAAAAGAGATATGTAAATATGGACTTGAATGAAATCTCCAAATTAATTTACATTTCTCTTAATTTTTTCAGACAAGTTCTACTGAAATTCTGGAGTATTCATCAGAAAGCGAAAAAGAAGATGACTTGGAGAATATCTTGTTCATTGATTCAGAGTCCCCTCACAAATATGTTGCAGATTTTGGTTCAAATACAGAACAGGTTATGGAGAGACTGTTAGGTCCACGGATGAACTGTACAGAGACCATTTTGTATTCACCCCAGAAACAAACAAGCAAATTTCCCAGGACCCCAGAAAATTCAGCAAAGAAGAAGCAGCTTATAAGGTTAAATGATGCCATTTTAAATATTTTTTATTTTCAGTTTTTTTCTCTTTAAAAAAAAAAACATATCTAAAATGTTAATTCTAAAATATTTACTTGTTTACTTGGGATGGAACATTGGCAGAATAAAATTATAATTCTGATAAGCAATTAATAAAGTCCTAACTTCTGGGAATGACTTATGAATTGTTCATCCAAGTTGAGCATTCACTCATATAGTCATTACCAGCTTACAAGACTGCTATCCTTAATGGGGATTTGTTGTTAAATTTATTAAATTTTATTGAGCATTAGTGTCTTTGGTGCTGTTGTGTCAGACAATAGAGAGACAAATAAGTTATAGTTCCTGTGCTTGAGTAACTTATAAAGTCTAAAGATGGAAATAGAAATAAGCACAGACCATTTCAGATTATTTTTATGAGTATGCTGACAGACATTGGCCAGGGCAACACTTACAAATACAATGAAGAACAAAGATTCATGGCAAGAAATAGATCGCTGTACGTGTGGAGAGCCACTGGGATGTCTTGGTTTAGTACAGTGTCATGTTTAAAGAAGTAAATGGTGAAGCAGTCAGGAGATGGTGATGGATGGCCAAGAAGGACAAATGAAGGAAACTTGAATTTGTTATATAGGACAAAAGTGTCCCAACCCTGTTTAATACAAATCTCTGTTTTTGTTTTGTTTTTTTTTTTAGTTTTAAATATTGAAATAATTTCAGACTTACAGAAAGTTGCAAAAATAGTACAGAAAAAATAAATAGAACTCTCAGATACCCAGATTTACCAATTAGCATGTTCCTACATTTGTTTATATCATTCTCTCTCTCTCTCTCTCTCTCTCTCTCTCTCTCTCATCTCTCTATCTATCCTCTAAACATTTGAGAGTATGCATGATACTCCTCTAACACTTAACACTTGCATTTCCTGAGGACAAGGACCCTCACTTATGTAACCACCTTAAGTGCAGTTATCAAGTCCAAGAAATTTAACTTTGATATGAAGCATACTGTCCACACTACAATTTTTAAGAAAATTCCCAAATAGTGTCCTTTTAGACATTTTATCCTCTGTATTAGCTCCAGTACAGGATCATGTATTGCATTTAATTGTCATGTCCCTTTAATGTCTTATTTTTTTTAACTGTCGTAACATGGAAACAACAAATTTTCCTATCATAACCACTCACAAGCTTACAATTCATTGGCGGCATTAATCACATCCTCAGTGTTGTGCTACCATCACCACCATCTACTACCAAAACTTTCCCATCACCACAAACAGAAACCCTGTACCCTTTATTCATCAATTCCCCATTTTCCCTCCCCATTGGTAACCTGTACTCTTGTTTTCTGTCTTAATGATTTTGCATTTTCTAGTTATTTCATATAAATGGAATCATATAATATCTGTCCTATTGTGTCTGGCTTATTTCACTGAATATAATGTCTTCAGGGTTTATCCATACTGCAGGATATATTAGAACTTTATTGTTTTACAGATGAATATGTTTCCATTTTATTGTATATCACATTTTGTTTATCCATTCATCTGTTAAAGGATACTTTGATCTTTTGACTGTTGTGAGTAATGCTACTGTTCAAGTCTCTGCTTTCAGTTCTTTGGGGTATTTACCTAGAAGTGGGATTGCTAGGTCATAGGATAATATTGTATTTAACTTTTCTCATTTACCACAGCGGCTACACCATTTTACACGGCTACCAATAGTGTGTGAGGGTTCTTGTTTTCTGCATCCTCACCAGCATTTCTTTTCAGTTAAAAAAAAACAACAATGGACATTCTAGTGGTGAGGTGGTATCTCATTGTGATTTTGATTTGTATTTCCCTAATATGGCTAATGATGTTGAACATTTTTTCATTTATTGAATACTGATGTATCTCCCTCCCTCCCTCCCTCCCTCCCTCCCTCCCTCCCTCCCTTCCTTCCTTCCTTCTTCCCTTCCTCCCTTCCTCCCTTCCTCCCTTCCTCCCTCTCTCTCTCCCTCCCTTCCTTATTGAAAACATAAACAATTAAAAACTAAAAAGTAAACACAGATGAATAAATATATACATTTCTCAATTAAATGTAATGGATACATGTAAAAAAAAATTTTTTTTTAATCAAACAATATATTACACAATATATTTGGTTCATAGTAATGCATTTATACAGTATTTGTCCTTTTGTGTCTGGCTTGCTTCACTCAATATAATGTCCTCCAGGTTCATCCATGTTACCATATGCTTTATGACTTCATTTCTTCTTACAGCTGCATAATATTCCATCATGTGAATAGACCACAGTTTGTTTATCCATTCATCTGTTGATGGACACCTGGGTTGTTTCCAACTTTTGGCAATGGTGAATAATGTGGCTATGAACATCGGTGAGCAGATGTCTGTTCGTGTCACTGCTCTCAGTTCTTCTGGGTATATACCCAGTAGTGGTATTGCAGGGTCACATGGCAAGTCTATATTCAACTTCTTTAGGAACTGCCAAACAGTCCTCCATAGTGGTTGTACCATCCTGCATTCCCACCAACAGTGAAGAAGTGTTCCTATCTCTCCACATCCTCTCCAACATTTGTAGTTCTCTGTCTTTTTCATAGTAGCCATTCTGATAGGTGTGAAATGATATCTCATTGTAGTTTTGATTTGCATTTCCCTAATCATGAGTGATGTTGAGCATTTCTTCATGTGTTTTTTCTGCCATTTGTATTTCTTCTTTGGAGAAATGTGTATTCAAGTCTTTGGCCCATTTTTTAATTGGGTCGTTTGTCTTTTTATTGTTGAGTTGTAACATCTCGTTATATATCCTGGATATTAAACCCTTATCAGATATGTGATTTCCCAATATTTTTTCCCATTGAGTTGGCTGCCTTTTCACCCTTCTGACAAAGTCCTGTGAGGTGCAAAAGTGTTTAATTTTGAGGAGGTCCCATTTATCTACTTTTTCTTTTGTTGCACGTGCTTTGTGTGTGAGGTCCAAGAAACCACCACTTACTACAAGGTCTTGAAGATGTTTCCCTACATTTTCTTCTAGTAGTTTTATGGTCCTGGCTTTTATATTTAGATCTTTGATCCATTTTGAGTTGATTCTTGTATAGGGGATGAGATAGGGGTCCTCTTTGATTCTTTTGGTTATAGATATCCAGTTCTCCCAACACCATTTGTTGAAGAGACTGTTTTTTCCCATCAGCATGGGCTTGGTAGGTTTGTCAAAAACCAGTTGACTGTATAGGTGAGGGTTTATTTCTGGATTCTCAATTCTATTCCACTGATCAATAAGTCTATCTTTATGCCAGTACCATGCTGTTTTGACCACTGTAGCTTTGTAATATGTTTCAAGGTCAGGCAGTGAAATTCCTCCCACATTGCTCTTCTTTTTTAGAATACTTTTGGCTATTCGGGTGCACTTACCCTTCCAGATGAATTTGGTAATTGCTTTCTCTACTTCTGTAAAGTAAGGTGTTGGGATTTTGTATTGAATCTATAAATCAGTTTGGGCAAGATTGACATCTTCACGATATTTATTCTTCCAATCCATGAACATGGAATGTCTTTCCATTTGTTTAGGTCTTTTTAAATTTCTTTTAGCATTGTTTTATAGTTTTCTGCATATAGGTCCTGTACTGCCTTGGTTAAATTAACTCCTAGGTATTTGAGTCTTTTTGTTGCTATTGAAAATGGAATTTTCCTCCTGATTTCCCCCTCAGATTGTTCAGTACTAGTGTACAAAAACATTATTGATTTTTGCGTGTTGATCTTATATCCTGCCACTTTGCTGAACTCATTTATTAGTTCAAGTAGCTTTGTTGTGGATACTTCAAGATTTTCTAAATACAGGATCATGTCATCCACAAACAGTGAGAGTTTTACTTCCTCTTTTCCTATTTGGACGCCTTTAATTTTTTTGTCTTATCTAATTGCCCTAGCTAGAACTTCTAGTACAATGTTGAATAACAGTGGTGACAGAGGGCATCCTTGTCTTGTTCCTGATCTTAGGGGGAAAGCTTTCAACCTTTCCCCATTGAGTATGATGTTGGCTGTGGGTTTTTCATATATGCTTTTTATCATATTGAGGAATTTTCCTTTTATTCCTATCTTTTGAAGTATTTTATCAAAAAAGGATGTTGGATTTTGTCGAATGCCTTTTCTGCATCTATTGAGATGATCATGTGGTTTTTTTCCTTCAATTTGTTAATGTGGTGTATTACATTGAATGATTTTCTTATGTTGAACCAGCCTTGCATACCAGGAATAAATCCCACTTGGTCGTGATGTATAAGTCTTTTGATATGCTGTTGGATTCGATTTGCAAGTATTTTGTTGAGAATTTTTGCATCTCTGTTCATTAGAGATATTGGTCTGTAATATTCTTTTCTTGGGGAATCTGGCTTTGGTATTAGGGTGATGTTGGCTTCATAAAATGTGTTGGGTAATTTTTCCTCCTCTTAAATTTTTTGGAAGAGTTTAAACAGGATTGGTGTTAATTCTTTTTGAAATGCTTGGTAGAATTCACCTGTGAAGCCATCTGGTCCTGGACTTTTCTTTGATGGGAGATTTTTCATGACGGATTCAATCTCCTGAATTGTGATTGGTTTGTTAAGTTCTTGTATTTCTTGTAGCATCAGTGTAGGTTGGTTGTGCGTTTCTAGAAATTTGTCCATTTCATCTAGGTTGTCTAGTTTGTTGGCATATAGTTTCTCATAATATCCTCTTATGATTCTTTTTATTTCTGTGAGGTCATTTGTAATTTCTCCCCTTTCATTTCTGGTTGTATTTATTTGCATCTTCTCTCTTTTTTTCTTTGTTAGTCTAGCGAGCAGTTTGTCAATTTTATTGATCTTCTCAAAGAACCAACTTTTGGTTTTGTTGATTTCCTCTATTGTTTTTCTGTTCTCATTTTCATTTATTTCTGTTCTAATCTTTATTATTTCTTTCCTTCTTTTTGCTTTGGGATTGGTTTGATGTTCTTTTTCTAGTTTCTCTAGTTGTTCAGTTGAATCTTTGAGTTAGCTCTTTCTTGTTTTTTAATATAGGCATTTAGGGCTATAAATTTCCCTCTCAAGACTGCCTTTGCTGTACCCCATAAGTTTTGATACGTTGTGTTTTCATTTTCATTTGTCTCAATATATTTACTGATTTCACTTGCAATTTCTTCTTTGACCCACTGATTTAGGAGTGTGTTGTTCAGTCTCCACACATTTGCAAATCTACTTTTTTCCTGTCTGTTATTGACTTCTAGTTTCATTCCATTATGATCTGAGAAGGTGCTTTGTATAATTTCAGTCTTTTTATATTTATTCAGAGATGCATTGTGACCTAACCTGTGGTCTATCCTGGAGAAAGATCCATTGGCATTTGAGAAGAATGTATAACCCGCTGAGTTTGGATGCAGTGTTCTGTATATGTCTGTTAGGTCTAACTTTTTATCATATTGTTCAAGTTCTCTGTTTCCTTGTTTATCTTCTGTCTAGTTGTTCTATCTAATGATGTGAGAGGGGTGTTGAAGTCTCTGACGATTATTGTAGCAATGTCTATTTCTCCCTTCAGTTTTGCCAGAGTTTGTCTCATATATTTTGTGGCACCCTGCTTTGGTGAGTAGATATTTATGACTGTTATATCTTCCTGGAGGATCGTCCCTTTTATAATACATAATGGCCTTCCGCATCTCTTATCACTTTTTTGGATTTGAAGTCTGTTTTGTCTGATATTAGTATAGCTACCCCTGCTCTTTTCTGTTTATTATTCGCGTGGAGTAACTTTTTCCAGCCTTTTACTTTCCGCCGGCTGTATCCTTGGGTCTGAGGTGAGTTTCTTGTAAGCAGCATATGGATGGCTCATGTTTTTTTATCCATTCTGTCAACCTGTATCTTTTGATTGGGGAATTTAATCCATTCACATTCAATGATATTACTGAAAATGCACTATTTATTTCCTCCATTGTATTCTTTGGTTTTCATATGTCATCTCATTTTTTTCTCTCTTTTTACTCTTTTGATTATCCTTTCTGCTTTTCTTTCTTCTATACTCTCCTCCAAGCCTTTCTCTCCTGTGTTTTTCTTTCAGGTTCTAAGGTTTCCTTTAATATTTCCTGCAAAGGTGGATTCTTTTTTGCAAACTCTCTTAGTTTCTGTTTGTTTGTGAATACTTTATATTCACCTTCATATTTGAAGGACAGTTTTCTTGGATAAAGAATTCTCAGCTGGCATTTTTTCTCTTTCAGCTTCCTAATTGTATCATACCACTGTCTTCTTGCCTCCATGGTTTCTGAAGAGAAATCTGTACTAAGTCTTACTGAACGTCCATTGTATGTGATCGTTTGCTTCTCTCTTGCTGCTCTGAGAATTTTCTCTTTATCTTTTACATTTGACATTCTGAATAATATGTGTCTTGGCGTAGTTCTATTTGGATTTATTCTTATTGGGGTACAGTATGCTTCTTGGACATGTAAGTTCATTTCTTTCGTGAGAGTTGGGAAATTTTCAGCTATTATTTCCTCAAATACTCTTTCTATCCCTTTTCCTTTCCCTTCTCCTTCTGGAACTCCATGACAAGTATGTTCTTGCGTTTCGTGTTGTCATTTAACTCTCTGAGCCCCTGCTCAATTTTTTCCATTCTTTTCTCTCTCTGTTCTTTTCTCTCTTCAATTTTAGCTGCTCTGTCTTCAGTATCACTTATTCTTTCTTCTATCATTTCGAGTCTTGCTGTTGTATGCTTCAAATGTATTTTTGACTTCACCTATTGTGTCTTTCATTCCCATGAACTCTGTTACTTTTCTGTTCAGTGTTTCAAATTCTTTGCGTTTGCTCAATGACTTCTTGATGTCATTGATCTCTTTAACTATATTGTCTTTCATCTCATTAATTTGATTTTGGAAATTTGTGCTCATCTCAGTTGATTAGTTCTCTCAAATTCTGCATCTCTTCTGGGACTTTGCTGTTTTCCTTTTCTTGGACCATGTCTTCTATTTTGTTAGTATGGCTCGTAATCTTTTGCTGGTGCTTAGGCATCTGGTTAGTTTGTATTTTACTTAGATGCCCTATCTCTTTCTCTTTTATAGGGTTTTAGTGGCAGGAGGCTGTGAGTTACCACAGCTCTTTGATTTTTGGCTCAGCCTTGATTGTTAGGATTGTTCTGCTGTTTGCTCAAAACTGGGCACTGGACCCAGTAATTGGTTGTAGAGTCGTTTCCTAGGGTGTTGGGCAGTGATGCTATAGCTGCCAGGAAAAGCCTCTCTTACTTATTAATTTTCTTATGTGCACTTCCTTGGTCTGCCAGGAGATGGCTCTTATTGGCGGCTCTCAATTCAATGCCTGGTAGGAGTGTATTTGTTGTGACACAGGCCATATCAATGTGATAGAGCTTCCTGTTTGGGGGCTAAGAGCCCTGTGAGTCAAACTTTCTGATACAGTTCTCCAGACTTCTCTCATAGCGCCCCCCTTTTCCCAGCTAGGAAATATTTCCACTCCCTTCTGAATCCTCAACAATCAGTCCCTGTTAGTAGAAGTGGAGATTGGGTGGTTAGTATATCTTTAGCCCCTTGCAGGCTCCAAGGCAAACAATGGCGCAGCCCCACCCAGCCTGGAAGGGCTCTCGGGACAGGGCAGACCAAACCTGGGAGTCCAAAGCAGGGTCAGCCCCAGGCTTGCTCTCCCCTCTCCAGTGGAGTCCTCAACAATTAGTCCAAGCTAGAAGTGAGGGAGGTTGGGCGGGTCGGATTCCTCCAGTCCTTTCTAGGCTCCCAGGGCAAACCTGCGTGTGGAAGAGTCAGCCCAAATTTCAAGTTAGAACCTGAGTCAGCCTTAGTCTGTGTCCCTCTCTCCCCTTTCTGGGAGTGGCAGATCCCCGAAGCCCCCTTTGTCTGTGGTCACTGGCCCAGAGGCCCGAGAATTCTGCTACTTGCAACTCACAGTTCTGTTGTCGTGATTTCTCTCTTCTGTCCCTCTCTCCTCTGGGTGGTGTGCAGCCTTCATCTGCTGTCCTAAACCCTAGAAGATCTTTTTCCTGATGTATCTTCTTTGGAAAAATATATTCGAGTCTATTGACCATTATTTAATTGGGTGGTCTTTTAGTTGTTATTTAAATATATTGGATATTAAACCTTTATCAGATAAATGGCTTCCAAATATTTTCTCCCATTCTGTTGGTTTTCTTTTTACTTTGCAGATAATGTCCTTTGATGCATAACGTTTTAAAATTTTGACCAAGTACAATTTACCTACTTTTTTCTTTTGTTGTTCATGCTTTTGGTGTAAAGTCTAAGGATGCATTGCCTGATAGAAAAGTTCTGAAAATATTTTTCTATGGTTTCTTCAAAGAGTTTGCAGGTTTACTTCTTATATTTAGGCCTTTGATCCATTTTGAGTTAATTTTTGGATATCATGTGCATTGGAGGTCCACTTTCATTCTTTTTCATATGACTATTCAGTTTTCCTAGCAGCATTTGTTGAAGAGATTATATTTCTCCATTGAGTGGACTTGTCATCCTCGTCAAAAATCACTTCGCCATAGATAGATGGGTTTATATCTGAACTTTCAGTTATATTCCATTGGCCTATATGCCTATCTTTGTGACAGTGCCATACTGTTTTGATTAATGTAGCTTTAAAATAGTAAGTTTTGAAATCAGGAATTGGGAGTCTTCCAACTTTGTTCTTCTTTTTCAAGATGGTTTTAGCTATTTGGAGCCCTTTGCCCTGCCATATGAGTTTGATGATTAGGTTTTACATTTCTGTGAATGATATTGGAATTTTTATTGTGATTTTGTTAATTCTGTGAATTGCTTTGGACAGTATTGACATCTTAATGATATTAAGTCTTCCAATCTATGAATATGGGATAGCTTTCCATTTATTTAGATCTTCTTTAATTTCTTTCAGTTATGACATGTAGTTTCTTGTATACACTCCTTTAAACCCTTGGTTAAATATATTCCTAGATATTTTCTTTGCTTAGTTGCTATTATAAATGGAATTGTTTTCTTGATTTCCTTTTCAGACTCTTCATTGCTAGTGTATAGAAACACCACAGATTTTTACGTGTTGCTCTTGAACCCCACATTTTATTGAATTTATTTATTAGATCTAGTAGCTTTCTTATAGATTCTTCAGGATTTTCCATATTTATAGGCTCATGCCATTAAGAATATGAATGGCTTTACTCCCTTCTTTCCAATTTGGATGTCTTTCATTCCTTTTTCTTGCCTAATTACTCTAGATAGAACTTCTAGTACATGTTCAATAGCAGTGGTGAAAGTGGGCATCCTTGTCTTATTTTTTATCTTAGTCTTTTACTGTAGAATATGAGGCTAGCTATGGGTTTGTCATTTATATCCTTTATCAAGTTGAGGATATACCCTTCTATTCCTAATTTTCTTGGTGTTTTTTTTTCCCAGAAAGGATGCTGGATTTTGTCAAATGACTTTCATCATCAATTGAGGTGATCATGTCATTTTTTTCTTCATTCTAATAATGAGGTGTATTGCATTGATTGTTCTTTTTACGCTGAACAACCCATGCGTTCCTGGGACAAATAACACTTGGTCATGGTGTATAATCTTTTTAATGTACTGTTAGATTGGGTTTGCTAATGTTTTCCTGAGGATTTTTATATCTATATTTATAAGGGATACTGATTGTAATTTTCTTTTCTGTTGATATCTTTGTCTGGCTTTGGTGTTAGGATGATGCTGGCCTTACAGAATGAATTAGCAAGTGTTCCATTTTCTTCAGTTTTTTTTTGGAAGAGGTTAAGAGAGGTTGGATTAGTTCTAATTCTTCTTTGAATATGAGCCAATTAAGCCATCTGGTCTTGGGCTTTTCTTTGTTGGGATGTTTTTGATGATTGATTCAATCTCTTTAATTGTAATGTGTCTGTGGAGGTCTTCTAGTTCTTCTAGAGTCAATGCAGATTGTGTGTTTCCAGGAATTTGTCAATTTCATATAGGTTGTCAAATTTAATGGCATACAGTTGTTCATAGTATCCTCTTATGATCCTATTTATTTCTGTGGGGTCAGTAATAGTGCCTCCATTCTAATTTATGGTTTTATATATTTGTATCTTCTCTCTTTTTTTTCTTTATCACTCTAGCTAAGGCCTTTTCAGTTTTATTGATCTTTTCAAAGAACCAACTTTTGGTTTCGTTAATGCTCTCTGTTGTTTTCTTATTCTCAATTTCATTTATTCCTGCTCTAATCTTTGTTATTTCTTCCCTTCTGCTTGCTTTGGGTTTAGTATGCTGTTCTTTTTCTAGTTCGTCCAGTTGTGCAGTTAGGTCTTTTTTTTTTTAGCTCTTTTGTCTTTTTTAATGTAAGCATTAAGGGCTATAAATTTCCCTCTCAGCACTGCCTTCACTGCATCCTATGTGTTATAATATGTTGTGTTCTCATTTTCATTCATGTCAAAATATTTCCTGATTTCCCTTGCAATGTGTTCTTTGACTCACTGATTAAGAGTGTGTTAGTTAACTCCCATATATTTGTGGATTTTCCAGTTCTCTGCCTCTTATTGATTTCCAACTTCATTCCATTATGGTCAATGAAGATGCTTTGTATAATTACAATCTTTATAAATTTATTGAGACTTGTTTTATGACACAACATGTGGTTTGTCCTGGAGAATGATCCCTGTGCACTTGAGCAAAATGTATATCCTGGGGTACAATGTTCTATACGTCTGTTAGTTCTAATCCATTATCATATTATTCAAGTTCTCTGTTTCCTTATTGATCTTCTGTCTAGATGTTCTATCTGTTGATGAAAGTGGTTTATGGAGATCTCCAACTATTATAGAGGTGTCTGTTTCTCCCTTCAGTGGTTATTTCTTCTTGGTGGATTCCCCTATTATTAATGACAAAATGACTCAAAGTCTATTTTGTCCGATATTAATATAGCTATAACTGCCTGTTTTAGTGTGCTAAGCTACTGAAAGCAATATACCAGAAATGGGTTGACTTTTACAATGAGGATTTATTAGTTAACAAGCTTACATTTCCAAGATTGAGAAAACTGTCCAAATCAAGGCGTTATCAGGTGATCCTTTCTCTCTGAAGATTCGCTGCCAGTGATACTGGACTCCTCTGTCACATAGCAAGGCACAAGGCGGTGCCTGCTGGTCTCTCCTTTTTCTTCCAGGTTTCCTTCCCTTCAGCTTCTTACTTCTGTGGCTTCCTCTTTTCTCTATATATATTCATCCTGTTTATAAAGGACTCCAGTAAGAGGATTAAGACCCACCCTGACCACGCCTAAACTGAAGTAACCTAATCACAAGGTCCTACTTATAATAGGCTTACACCAACAGGAATGGATTAGTTTTAAAAATATGATTTTCTGCGGTCCATACAGCTTCAAACCATCACAGTATCCCAGCTCTATTTTGGTTACTATTTGCATGAGATATCTTTTTCCATACTCTCACTTTCGACCTATTTGTCTCTTTTGGTCTAAGGGGTCTTTTGTAAACAACGAATAGTTGGATCGTGCTTTTTTATCCATTCAGCCAGTCTGTGTCTCTTGATTGTGGAGTATAATCCATTAACATTCAATGTTATTACTGTAAAAGGCAGTACCTCACCCATTTGGACCGTTGCTTTTTAGATGTCATATCTTTTTTTACCCCTCTTTTCCTTTACTGCAACCTCCTTTTTTGTATAGTTGATCTTTTGTCATGTATCTGATTGATTCCTTTTTCATTTTTGTTTCTGTATACTTTTAAAATACTTTCCTTGTGGTTTCCCTGGGGTTTGTATTACACAGCCTACATCAGTAAGCTACTGATTTGGGAAGATATTGATTTAGCTTTAGTAGCATATACATTTTCTCTGCTCCCTCTCTTTGTTATTTTTGTTCCAAATTACCTTTTTATATTTTGCTTGTGTATTTACAGGTAATATGCTTTTTCTTGTTCAATTGTGTCTGACTCTCATAGGAATTAAAGAGTCATATATTGCAGATACAGCCCTATTGGGTTTTGCATTTACTCTTTTAGTTACCTTTACCATTAATCGTCGTTTCTTCACACTACTCCAAGATGTTCTCCTTTCTTTTCCTTTCAACCTGCAGAATTCCCTTTAGTCTTTTTTGTAGGGTAGATCTACTGTTGATGAACTTTTTCAGTTTCTGTTTGTGAATATTTTAAACTCTCCCTCATTTTGAAGGAGTGTTTTGCTGGATAAAGAAGTTTTAGCTGGCAGTTTTTTTTCTTCAGTACTGTTTTAGTCTGCTCTGCTGCCAAAAGCAGTATGCCAGAAATGGGTTGACTTTTACCATGGGGATTTATTAGCTTACAAGCTACTGTACCGAAGCTGAGAAAAATGTCCAAATCAAGACATCATCAGGAGATCCTTTCTCCCTGAAGATCAACTGCCAGTGATCTTGGATGCCTCTGTCACATGGAAATGCACATGGTGGTGTCTGCTGGTCTCTCCCTTCTCTTGTGGGTTTCCTCACTTTCAACATCTTGCTTCCTTGGCTTTCTCTCTCTTTGTCTGAATTTCAATATCTTATAAAGGACTATAGTAAGAGTATTAAGTCCCACTCTAGGCCATATCTTAACAGAAGTAACCTATTTATAAAGTCCTACCTACTATAGGTTTACAACCACAGGAATGAATTAGCTTAAGAACATGATTTTCTGGGGTCCATCAACTTCAAACCATCAAAAGTACCTTAAATACATCATAAGACTGCCTTCTCACCTCCATGTTTTCTGATGAGAAATCGGCACTTAGTTTAATTGAAGATCCCTTTATGTGATGAATTGCTTTTTGTTGCCTCTTTCAGAATTCTATCTTTGGCATTTGACATCCAGATTAGTATGTGTCTTGGAGTGTATCTATTAGGATTTATTCTGTTTGGAGTACATTTCACTTCTTGGACATGTATATTTATGTTTTTCATAAAATTTGTGAAATTTTTGGCCATTATTTCCTTATATATTCTTTCTGCCCCCTTTCCCTTCTCTTCTCCTTCTGGGATACCAGTGACACGTATGTTTGTGTGCTTTGTTCTGTCACTCAAATCCCTGAGATAATGCCCAAGTTTTTCTATTCTTTTTCTTTCTGGCAATATGTTTTGAATTGTCCTGCCTTCTGATTCACTGATTGTTCTACCTGTTCAGCTCTGCTGTTGTATGCCTCTAGTGTATTTTTAATCTTTACTATTGTGCCTTTCATCCTGTAATTTCCATTATGTTTCTTTTTATTCTTTCAAATTCTTCTTTATGCTCACACATTGCCTTCTTATCTTTTAGCTCTTTATACATATTTTCCTTCATTTCCTCGAATTGACTTAAGAGGTTTATTTGAACTTCTTTGGTTAATTTCAACTTCTGAGTACCCTCTGAAATTTTAATTTGTTCCCTTGACTGAGCCATATCTTCCTGTTTCTTACTATGGTTTGTAATTTTTTACTAATGTATAGACATATGATTATCTTGAGTCTGTTTCTCCCTCTTGTCTAGGGTTTTATTGTTTATTAAGTTTGTGTTTAGGCTCTTCTTTTATGCTTGGTCCAACTTATTCTCGCTCATGTTTGATCAGATTTTCTCAACTTTTCTTCATCTGAGTCTTGCCCTATATATGTGGTAAGTTTTTAAGATTGCACCATTTGTGCAACTGTTTCACTTCTGGGAGAAAGCTTCTTTTCTTCTCTTCCTTCTCTGGGAATCTTGATCTGTTCTCTTTGTTTTCATGCAGTTTTTCCCCCACCTCCTATGATTTGTTTAAATTCTTTCTCTCACTCAGTACTTAGTTTCCCTTGCATTTTTCAGTTCTTGGACCCTCATATCTTACAGGAGTTCACTTTAGGCTTCCCCTAACCTCCCACTCCCACTCATTTTTTTCTTTCTTCTTTGTGAGTCTTTTCTGCCTCCGGTTTCTTCCCCCCTAAGGTATCCCACCCCAGAGAGGCAGATAGTTTCGATTCAGTTAAGTGGGTCACTCCAGAAAAGTGTACTTTGCTTTGAGGAGATTCAGCCAACAGAAACTGGATTGAGTGAACTCACCACTTACTTCTGTCTCTCTCTCTCTCTCTCTTTTTTTTTTTTTTCCCTCCCTGGGGACACTTTTGTACGCAGCACTTCTCAGCAGCTTGTGTTCTGCCTCCATGCCTGGTTATGTGTGGGGCTCCAACTTGCTGCTGCAAGTAGCTCTATAGTCTGTGTCTTCAATGGGTGGTGGGAGGGATCCAGTCCGATGCCTCTGAGCAACTCCCAAGCTGCAGGCACTGAATTATGGGGAGAGAAGTGGACTGGTGGTGCAGGATGGATGTTTCCTTTCTGATGTTTTTCTTTTTCTCTGATTCATTATTTGTGGAGTCCTTCTCCAGTCTCTACCATCTTCTAGAGTTCTAAGCTAGGGGTATCTTTTCCTTTTATTCTCTGAATCTCTGGGGAGGTTTTCAGGGGATGTCTTAGGTCACCATATTGATGATGTCACTCCCCAAATTAATTTTAATAATATACACAAACTATGTTCCCATACTTCTCCATCCCTTAACCTTTATATGTTCTTGTCAAAAATTACATATTTATACCTTCTGTGTCCAAAACCATAGATTTATTATCACTTTTCATGCATTTGCATTTTTGATCCTGTGAAAACTAGAGTTACAAACCAATGATAATAGTACTGGTATTTTTATTTACCTATGTAGCTACCTTACTGAAGATCTTTATTTCTTCCTGCAGCTTTCTATTTAATTAATCTGAAGAACTCCATTTAGTTTTTTTTGTAAGGCAGGTCTAATGGTAACAAACTTCCCTTGGTTTTGTTTGTCTGGGAATGTCTTAATGTCACCCTCATTTTTTGAAAGACAGTTTTGCTGGATATAGACTTCTTGGCTGGCAATTTTTTCCTTTCAGCAATTGAAATATGTCATTCTGCTTTCCACTTGCCATCATGGTGTCCAATGAGGAATCAACACTTTATTTAGTCCACTTTGTACTTGACAAGTCACCACTCTTGCAGCTTTCAAGATTTTCTCTTTGTCTTTGGAATTCAACAGTTTTATTACAATGTGTCCTGGTTTTAGGTATATTTGCTTTTATCCTGTTTGGAATTCCTTGACCTTCTTGAATGTGTATATACATGTCTTTCATTAAATTGGGGAATTTTTCAGTCATTATTTCTTCTAATATTAATTTTGCCCCCTTCTCTCCGTCTTCTGGGACTCTGAAAATAAATACACCTGATGGTGTCCCATAGTTCTCTTAGATTCTGTTCACTTTTCTTCATTCTGTTTTCTTTCTGCTAGTCAGACTGCATAATTTCAGTTGTCTTATCTTCAGGTTTGCTGTTTCTTATCTCTGACAGCTCCAATCAACTATTGAACTCCACTAAGGAATTTTTATTTCAGTTACTGTGGTCTTCATATCTAGTATTTCTGTTTGGTTCCTTTTAATGATTTCTTTCTTTTTATTGAAATATTCTTTATGTTCATCTATCATTTTCCTGATTTCCTTCAGTTTCTTTGTGTTTTCCTTTAGGTCTTTGAGCATATATAAGATTTTTTAAAAAAAGTTTTTGTCTGCTGTGTCCAAAATCTGCTCTTCTTCATTGATGATTTATAGTTTATAATGCTTTTTCTTGCTCCTTTGCATGGGCCATTGTTTTTGTTTCTTTGTATGCCTGGTAATCTTTTGTTTCACACTGGACATTTTAATATTTTAATGTGTTATCTCAAATTTAGTCACCAAGGTGTCTGTTCCTTAAGGTTGTTATAACAGATTTCCTTGAATGACACGAGCTAACAAAAACAAACAACAACAAATACCTCACCTTTCTCAGTCTTTGTTGATTAGCCTGTGTAAGTGCTCACCTAATAATGCATCTAAAACAGCCTTATGTAAAAGTGTAGGGCCCCTCTGGAATTTTCTGTGTATGTATCTTGTCCTGGGCTTGTACTTGTGACCATAGGAATTCTGCTGTTTACATGGATATGAATGTCTCTTTTCCCCTACTAAATAGGTTTCCTTCCAGTTCAGGGTGCTACACTGTACTTTCCACAGCTGGGACTCCTTTGTACCAGGTAGCCAGCCACAACTTGACTGTTCTCGAGCAGTATTCCAGCTGCCCTGTGAGCTACCTCCCTGCACACATCAAGCTTTATGATGGCAAGCCAGCAACAAGTTTCTTCATACAGTGCTTCAGGCTGCCACCAGAAATATTGGCACAGACAGGCATGCATCCATATGTGGTCACAGGTTAACCTGCTCCCTTTGAAACTGGGACCAGAGATCTGTACTAGGAACAAGGGCCAGCTCTGCC
Organism: Tolypeutes matacus; assembly: GCA_026826555.1. Classification (NCBI taxonomy): domain Eukaryota; kingdom Metazoa; phylum Chordata; class Mammalia; order Cingulata; family Chlamyphoridae; genus Tolypeutes; species Tolypeutes matacus. The sequence continues at coordinate 445,666 of JAKSZT010054231.1, forward strand.
CTAAGCATGAGAATGGGTGGGGGAAGGGCCAGCAAGTATGTCATGAGGTTTTCCTACTGTGTTAAGTATCCTTTTTATTTCTTTTTTTTTTTTTTTAAATCTGTTTATTATATCAATACATCTCTAGAGGTGAAGTCAAATGAGGACTGAGAAGAACCAATGCATTTGGTATTTAAGAATGCTAAATAATTTTAATGGAAGAGTAGGGGAGGAAGCAAGTTGCAGTGGGTTGAAGAGGGCATGAGATACAAGAAGCTGGAGCTTCTGGAGCTTAAGAGTAGAGAGAGGTGTATAAAGATGTAATGACGTCTAAGTGGGATGGGAGAAGCAAGTTGATTCAGTTCATGCCTGTTTACCATATTTCTTTTCTTAAAATAAGGTCTAAGACTTTATGTCCAGAGTGAAGAAGTTGCAGTGATACAAGGGGATGATGGTGGTTTGTAGTCTCTCAGGAGAGTGAGAAAGGAAGCTGATTAAATGGATAATATTATTTTTGTCAGTGCTATTCAGTTACAGAAAATTATATCTTCAGAACACAAGCTGGATGCATCCACAGGGGTTAGGTGCAGATAGAGAGGAGAATCTTTCTACAGCCTTATCCCTTGGTACAGTTTGTTTGGAAGTTGGAGTGAGGAGTATGAGGCCATTGGGAGAGTGGGGGAGAAAAGCTAGGAGAGTGTGGTGTCCTGAAAGCCAAGAGAAGAAACACATTCTTAAGGATTGAGGGACATCAGTTATGTCATAGCTACCAGGACAAATGAAATAAAGACAGGAAGGCAGCTGCTGGATTTTACACTGTGGAGGTCAGGGTGATATGCAGAAGGGCATTTTCAGTGGAGTGGTTGGGCAAAGCCAGATTGCTGTTGGTTCAAAGAGAGAATGGAAGGAGAAAAATTGAAGGTAGAAAGTATACAAAATTCTTAGGAGTTTTACTTTCAGGGAACAGAAAGATGGGGTGTTGGAAGGGAATGTGTGGGATTCAAGGGTTTGTTTGTTTTAAGCAGGGAGAAATTGCAGCATGTTTGAAAGCTGACGGGAAGAATCGAGTAGCTGGGGGAGAGAATGGAAATAGATGGACTTCTGCCTTTGACTTGGTGGAAGGAGGGAGGGCTGAGCCTCAGTTAGGAGCATGAACAATCCATTCATGTAACAGATGGGAAGACAGATTACATGCAGATGGTAAGTGGATGTGCTAGTGTGAGCTTGTGGGCATTCTTTTCTGATCATTTCTGTTTTTTGTGTTTTTTTTCAGTGAAATTGGAAAGTACATTTATCAGCTGAGAGTGAGGGTGAGGGAGACTTTGGATGTTTGAAGAGAGAGTATAAGAAACTGCCACAGTGAAAATGAGTGACAGGACTGTGTAAATAAAATTGAACTGGTTGGCAGTATAAGGTACTTAAGGTTTGTGGTCATGAATTTAGTGTGAGGCTGTCCACTCAGTAGGTTTGTGTTTTTCACTGGCCACATTCAACCATGGGACTGCAGATATGGAGCAGTCCGAGGATTGGGTTTTGCCAAGTGAGTGATACATTGAATGGAGTTGATAGAAATCACAAACGAGTGATTATAATAATGGACCATGAAATCTAAATTGGGTAAGGTGGGAAATGAGAACATGAAGGATTGTATAGTGTGATGTGGTAGGATCAATAGATGATAGTTTTGAGAGAGCTGGTCAAGCAACTTTGGAGTCAAGCTATTAGAGGCAATGATTTGGAAAGATAGGAGATGGTGCCTGGAGAGTGGGATGCTGTGGAAGTTTGATGTAATTATGAATTCCAAAAATATAATTGAATCATGCTTGTAAACTGATCTGTTAATCTGGGCATGATTAGGTTAGGATTAGGGCGTTGGTGGGGTGGGGAATTGAATATAAAAGGCAAAGCAAAGGACAGTTGAAGCAGTCTTTTGAGAAGCAGTTTTGATGTTGGAAAGAAGGCCCCAGGAGAAGAGAAGCAAGCCGTTCGCCTGATCGTCTACAGCTGACCTTGTGGAGGAAACAGGAGCTAAGCCTGGAGAGAAACGCAGCCCCGGGAAGAGAGGAACCCCAGAAGCCCGAACCCTGGCAAATGCCGGCAGCTGTCTTGCTCTAACACGTGGCCATAGACTGTGGTGAGAGAAGAAACTTAAAGCTTTATGGCCTGGTATCTGTGGACTTCTACCCCAAATAAATATCCTTTATAAAGACCAACCCATTTTTGGTATTTCACATTAGCACTCCCTTTGGCTGACTAATACAGATGCTCAAAGTTGAATTAATGGAGGGAGCAGTTTATAATTTAAAGATTTAGAGAATGACTGTGGAGGTGCATGGCTGAGATAGGGTAGAGGACACAATCTTGGAGGAAAGGAGTTCAAAGAACCTAGAGGTGAAGGTATTGTGAGCATTGAAATCAACAAGAATGGTGACAAGTATAGGATGGTGAGGTTGCCTGTGAGCCAATAGTCTCTTCAGATAGTTTACCAATTTGTTTCTTTTTTATAAAAAAAGTAATTATGATATCTTAAGTTGCTCAGTGAATTCATCAATTTTTTATTCCATTGGTGTTTTCAGTTTTATTTGTGGATGACTTGCCTGACTATACTGAAAAGAGTTAATTTGGCTGTATATAGCAGGGCCTTCCTGAACAACTTTTTTTTTTTAAACATAGTATATGTTTTACTAGCAGTAGGATTATTGACTGAAGAACATGGTGTCTCCATTCCTAATTTCAAGTGCGTCTGACCATAATTCCTTGCAGGAACATAGGCAGATTCAGAACAGAGGGAAGACAGGTGACCCATGGGGCATCCAGTGCTGCTTCTCATGTAGAGCTCTTCTGCCAATTTAGAGAGCTTTCATTTTTACTCTTGCTTTTTTGAGCTTTCATCTTACAATTCTTACAGATTACTTGTAGGGCTCTGAGGCTTGACCTTAACCAGATGCTGCTATCAAATTGTATTTTGTAATCTTTTTTTCCTCTGTAAAGTTACAGCTTTGAAAACCAGCGTTTGACTAAGATTCATCTAGATAATTGTGCAAGGAATAACATGCTTTGACCTTTTCTTGTATTTTATCATACGATGAATGCCATTTTAAGTAGTACTCTTTAGGCAGAGGCAGGAATAGCATCAAGGCCAAGATTATGGATTTTGGAGCTAGCCTGCCTGTGTGTGTGTCCAGCTATGCACCAAGGAGATGGCTCACCTTGGCAATATTTAATGTTTTTTATCACCTATAAAATGGGGATGATGATAGTACCTTTTTCATAATGTTGTTTGGAAGGGGATAAATGAGTTACTTCATAGGATGTGCTTAAAACAATACCTCAGTAAATGTTAGCCATTATTTTTATAATAATATAATCAGTAAAAAGAGGATAATCTAAAGAAGGGCTTTCATATCCATTAAGTAGAAATATACTTAGAAGTTCTTTTGTGTATTTCTGATTATGAGGATATTAGAGTGCAAGTAAAAATCATAACAAACAAAAATCATAACAAACAAAAACAATAACACCAATAATTAACATTTGTTGAAGGTTGACTAAATGTAAGCAACATGCTAACCCTTTCTGGTATCAATTCCTCATCTGGCTAATTATGTAGTGCTGGAGAAGTTATTTAACCTCTCTGTGAAGCTCTGGTTTTATTATCTGTAAGATTGGGTGTTGATAATTTTACCTCAGAGGGATATTATTAGGAATGAATAGGATATGAAGTAAAAATGATGAATGAACTGGTTTCTAATCTTAAGAGAGAATACAATGATAAATTATATAGTATACAGCCATAATGGTTTTAACGATCTTAATTTCTCTTGAGATTTGAGATGTGTTAGGAGCTGCTGATTTCTCTGAACATAGATTGCTGATGCAAAAAAGTTATATATTATATATTCATTGAGAAGTAAAGCACTTTTGTGAAGTGCTTGTATGTTCATTGTTAGGAATCATCTTTCTACCATAAATGGAAGTGTTCTTTTTTTATTATATCTTTGGTGTGTGTTTATGATACTCATTTCGTTCTGTAGACCAGATAATGGGCTTGTGCCCAAATGCTCTTATTTGAATATTTTACTTCTCAACAGTCTGGCAAGTTTTGTTTCTTGACTGCAACTCTGAACTACTTTACAGTATGTTTACCCTTTGTCTGCCAAGCAGATTGTGGGGTCCTCCATGGCATCCAGTACAGCCATCTTTGTGTATCTAGCACCTAGCAAAGTGCTGGGTGCCAGTATACATCAGGTAGAAGGCAATCAGTAATGTTTGTTGAATAAGTGAACTAAGAAAGGGTGGAAAGTTAAACTGATCTGAGAGTAAGGAGACTACTGACCTAGGAGTATTAGGCTTCTAGGAAGAAGATGTCGTATTGAATTAGTTATAATTCTGGGTGTTTTATGTATTTGACTCATTGGGTGTATAAAATATAAATGTTCCAAGTATTCTGAAGCTTGTCTGTGAACTAACCTTAATACGTTTTGTTCAATTAAACAGAGGTGGGCTAGCAGAAAGGCTAAATGGACTACAGAATCGAGAGAGATCTGCCATTTCTTTTTGGAGACATCGATGTGTTTCTTACCAAAAGTCAGGTAAGGCTTGCACAAAGTGTTTAAGACTGAGGGTAAAGAATATGCAAGGCAAAAGTATTTTTACATTAAAGCACTTGAAGTTGATGATGAAGATTTTCGGTTTTTTCCTACAGATGTCACATATGTCTCAGAAATTGTTCCAGAGATGAGTCTGTTCTCATAAGATCTAATGATCTCTACCCACAGATCTTCTCATAGTTCATAGAAGACTTATTGTTGAAGATCTGACTTACAGAGCTTTTGCTTTCTAAATCTAAGCCAATGACTTTCAGACTTTTATTACAGGAACCCACATAGTAAGAAATAAATTTATGACCCACTGTGTGCACGCACACACACACAACTGAAACAAAAGTTTCACAACCAGTACTAACTAGTATTTATGATGCATTCTGATGTGTTCTCCTTTATTCTTACAATAATCCTGGACTTGCAACCCACCAAATTGATTTCAAGACCCTTCTAAAGAGTTGCAACATGCAGTTTAAAAGTTGCTACTACACGCAAGTGACTGAAAATTCTTGTTTCTTACCAAATTGTTTGATGGTAAGGATATTCCATACTTCTAGAGAAGCCCTTTCTCCTTTGAAACAATGCTTTTTTTTTTTTTTTTTTTCCATGATTTCTTCCTGCATGGTCTCGCCATCACTTGTAGTTTTCTCAAATTATTGTCCAAGGATTACATGTAGAAGAATCAACAGGAGAGGGGAAAAGTGGGATGAGCATGCTCACATATTTCAAAGCTACTATTAATAGCCTCTCTCAGTGGATCCTTGGAATATGCATTGTATTAGTCTCTCAAGTGATTTTTTACACATTTTAGAGTTTGAGAAACAATGTTCTTAAAGTTGATCCCCCCACTAGTAATGTCTACTATGTAGAACACATGTTCCCAACTATTAATCATTCCTTTGGAAGTCAGTTCCTGTCTCATAACTTTTTAAATCTTTCCACAGTTAGTTTTTTGCAACTTTCTTCTCTCTATGAAATTTCTGTATTACTGTGAATATTTTAATAGGATATATGCATATTTATATCAGGATGACCCAATACATATGACCAATAATACTTTTCCTTTTATAGAATTCTATGGGTCAGTCCATTTCTATACTCATTACTTCATTTTATGGCATTTTTTTCATACCAATGATTATGTTAGATAATCATCTTTACAACTTATTTGATGAGTCAAAAAGCCAGGCATACATAAAGGTTGCCTAGATTATTTTTCAGGGTAGTCCTAATAATGAACTGGCTTAAGTACAAAAGGTAATTGAATTGTACTCATAATTGAAAGACTTAGGGAGAAGACTTCATGCTCCATGCATATTGGTTTTGCAAATATTGGCAGGCCTTCTTCATGTGGTAACTGCTAGCTTTAAGGCCAATAAATAGAATGCTTTCTTTTCCAATATTTTACCAGAAATCGCTGGAATGCGTTTCATTGAGCTGACCGAGGTATATGTCCATCATTGAACTAATCACTGTGAACATGTTAGAATACAATTGACAACCACTGTCCTCGTAGCCATCTATTTAACTACTAGTGATAGCTTCAGTCTTAATTAATAAACATCATCAAGAATTATTTGTGATTTTACAAAAATGCTGTCTTCTGTTTAAATCTTTTAATGATACTTCACTGTGTTCTACTTAAAAATATCTACCTGTATATAGTTAAACCTCTCAAATATGGATGACCTTGAAATACAGTGATAACTTTCTCCCATAATCCATCCCCCTCCACCTACATAAAGTTTCTGTTTAATCTTTGTGTCACCCCTCATTTTGAATTTGCTTTACAGTTATATGTATTATAAACTTCTTTTGTTTTGCTTGAAATAGAAAATATGGCCTTGCCACTTAAATTATTAAATTTGCTCCTCCCTCTTATGCTTTCACCTTTTTAACTTTATCTTTTGAAATAATTTCAAACTTACAGGACAGTTAGAAAAATAATGCAAAAGCTATTCAGAGTACTCTAATATATCCCCTACCCAGATACCCAGATTATGAACTTTTAACATTCTGCCACTTTTTTTGGACCCATATTGACACTTTATGATGATTTCCAACATTTTGTCTAGTTTATCCATTTCTGCTATGAAAGCCTTACCCCACCTTTTTTTTTAGTTAGAGAAGTTGTGAGCTTACAAAACAATTATGCATAATGTACAGAATCCCCATATATCACCACTCCACTAACACCTTGCGTTGTTGTGGAACATTTGTTGCATATTACAAAAGAACAGCATCAGACTATCACCGCTAATTATGGTCCATAGTGTATACTTGGTATTACTATATACCCCCCATTATTAACACTGTATTATTATTGTACCTTTGTTATAGTTCATGAGAGAACACTCTCATGTTTGTACTGTTAACCACAGTTCATCTTCCACCACGTGATTCACTGTGTTATATAGTCCCATGCCTTGTACATTCTATTCAAAGTGTACACTGACTGGCTCTCACTTTCATCACAGAATTGTGCAGTCATCACATCAATAAACCTGTGAATATTTTCCTTAGTCCAAAAGAAAAAAAACCCATACCCCCCTGTTATTGACCCTTAAGGTATATATAATACATTCTTTGACATTGATGCAAGAATATTACAATATTACTGTTAACTGTAGTCCATAGGATATCTTAATTGTATTTTTCCCATGCATCACTATATTCTTACCACCTTGAAATAGTGATGTACATTTCTTCTAGTTCATAGAAGAACATTCTAGTATTTGTACTAGTAACCATGATCTGTATCCACCTCCAGGTTCATTATGTTATTCAGTCCCTAGATTATTCTCTAGCTTTCTTTCCATTGACATTTCCATCTCTAGACTACCCCTTTCAGCCACAATCCCATTTATTAACCAGCCATGTTAGTTATACTCAGTATAATGTGTTACCATCAACTCTATCCATCTCTACACTTCTCAGTCAAGCAAATTGAAAATTCTGTATACATTAAGCATCAGTACCCCTTCTGAATCCTCATCCTATCTCCTAGTAACCTATAGGTTAAGTTTATTCCTAAATATTTGATTGTTTTATTCACTATTGTAAAGGAATTTTTTTTCCCTGACTTCTCCTCAGATTACTCATTAAACACTACTGATTTTTGCATATTAATCTTGTGTCCTGCCACTCTGCTGAACTCATTTATTAACTCTAGTAGCTTTGTTGTAGATTTTTTGGGATTTTCTAGATATAAGATCAAATGATCTGTGAATAATGAAAGTTTTACTTCTTTCTTTCCACTTTGGATGCTATTTCTTTTTCTTGCCAGATTGCTCTAGCTAGAAACTCTAGTACTTTATTGACCAGCAATGGTGACAGTGGGAATCCTTGCCTTGTTCCTGATCTCATCAGGAACGCTTTCAGCCTTTCACCATTGAGTACAATGTTAGCTGTGGGTTTTTCATGTATGCCCTTTATCATGTTGAGAAAGTTTCCTTCAATTCTTATTTTTTGGAGTGTTTTTCCAAAACACTCAAAACAAAATAGTTGTTTGATGACTGCTTCAATCTCTTTGCTTGTGATTGGTTTGTTGAGGTTTTCTATTTCTTCTAGGGCCAGTGTAGGTTGTTTGTATGTTCCTAGGAATTTTTCCATTTCATCTACATAGTTTGGTTTGTTGGCATACAGTTCATAGTATCCTCTTATGATCTCTTTTATCTCTGTGGGGTCAGTAGTAATGTCCTTATTTTTTATTTTATTTTTGCATATTCTCTTTTTTTTCATTTGTCAGTCTAGCTAAGGATTTGTCGAATTTCTTGCTTTTCTTGAAGAACCAACTTTTGGTTTTGTTAATTCTCTCTGTTTTTTTGTTCTCGATTTCCTTTATTTCTGCTCTGATCTTTGTTATTTTGTTCCTTCTGCTTACTTTGGGCACAGTTTGCTATTCTTTTTCTAGTTCCTCCAGCTGTGTAGTTAGGTTGTTGATTTTAGTTCTTCCTTCTTTTTTAAAGTAAGCACTAAGGGCTATAAATTTCCCTCTCAGCACTGCATTAGCTGCATCCCATAGTTTCTGATATCTTGTGTTCTCGTTTTCATTTGTCTCTAGATATTTAGTGATTTCTCTTGCAATTTCTTCTTTGACCCACTCATTATTTAATAGTGTGTTGTTTAATCTCCATGTATTTGTGAATTTTCCCTTTTCCTGCCTGTTGTTGATTTCCAACTTTATTCCATTATGATCAGACAAAGTGCTTTGTATAATTTTCAATCTTTTTAAATTTATTGAAATCTACTTTGTGACCCAACATATGTCTATCCTGGAGAAAGATTCATGAACACTTGAGAAGAATGTATATCCTGTTGTTTTGGCATGCATTGTTCTGTATATGTCTATTAGATTTAGTTCATTTATCATATTATTCAAGCTCTGTGTTTCTTTATTGATCCTCTGCCCAGATGATCTTTCCAGTGATGAGAGTGGTTTATTAAAATCTCCAAATATTATTGTAGAGACATCTTTTTCTCCCTTCAGTTTTGCCAGTGTTTGCCTCATGTAATTTGGGGCACCCTCTTAGATGCATATACATTAATGATTGTTATTTCCTCCTGAAGAATTGCACCTTTCATTAGTTTATAATATCCTTCCTTTTGTAACAGCTCCTCTTTTAAAGTCTATTTCATCTAATATAAGTATAGCTGCTCCAGCTTTTTCATTGTTGTTATTGCACACATGGAGTGTCTTTTCAGCCTTTCACTTTCAATCTATTTGTGTCCTTCAGTCTAAGGTGAGTTTCTTAGACAGCCCATAGATGGCTTTTATTTTCTTATCTATTCTGCCAGCCTGTGTCTTTTGATTGGGGAGTTTAATCCATTCCATTCAATTTTTTTACTGTAAAGGCAATTCTTCACCAATTTTGATCTTTGGGTTTTACTGTCATAACTTGTTTTCACCAATCTTTTTACACTTCTAATTACTTTTAGTCATATAGTCTTCATTTTTAGAGTATCTTCTAAGCCTCTCTCCTGTCTTTTCTTTTTTTTAACACTCCCTTTGGTATTTCCTGCAAAGCCGATTTTGACTAATGTAGCTTTGTAACATGTTTCAAGGTCAGGCAGTGAAATTCTTCCCATGTCACTCTTCTTATTGAAATGCTTTTGGCTTTTCAGTTGCACTTTCCTTTCCAAACCAATTTGGTAATTGCCTTTTCTGTTTATCTAAGTAGGCTGTTGGAATTTTGATTGGTATTATATTGAATCTGTAAATCAATTCGTGTAAGACTGACATCTTCACAATTTTTAGTTCCTATCCAAGAACACAGAATGTCTTTACATTTGTTTGGGTCTTCAATGATTTCTTTTAGCATTGTTTTGCAGTTTTCTGCATGTAGATTTTGTACTTCTTTGGTTAAATTGAGTCCTAGGTGTTTGAGTCTTTTTGTTGTTAATGTAAATGGAATTTATTTCCCTGATTTCCACCTCAGGTTTTTCAACACTAGTGTACGGAAACATTACATATTTTTGCATGTTCATCTTGTATACTGTCACTTTGCTGAACTCATTTATTAGACATTTCAGAATTTTCTAAATATAGGATCATGTCATCTGCAAATCAAGTTTTACTTCCTCTTTTCCTATTTGGATGCCTTGTATTTTTTTCCTGTCTAATTATTCTAGCTAGAACTTCTAGGACAATGTTGAATAACAATGGTGACAGTGGACATCCTTGTCTTTTTCCCAATCTGTGAGGGAAAGCTTTCAACTTTTCCCCATTGAGTACAATGTTGGCTGTGGGCTTTTCATATATGCCTTTTATCATATTGAGTAATTTTCCTTCTATTCCTAATTTTGAAGTGTTTTTATCAAGAAAGGATGCTGAATTTTGTTGATTGCCTTTTCTGCATTGACTGAGATGATCATGTGATTTTTTTCCTTCAATTTGTTAATATGGTTTATTACGTTGGTTGATTTTCTTATGTTGAACCAGCCTTGCATATCAGGAATAAATCCAACTTGATCATGATGTCTAAGTCTTTTGATATGCTGTTGGATTCGATTTGCAAATATTTTGTTGAGAATTTTTGCATTGATGTTCATTAGAGAGATTGGTCTGTAATTTTCTTTTCTTGTAGTGTGGGCTTTGGTATTAGGATGATGTTGGCTTCCTAAAATAACTTTTCCTCCTATTCAATTTTTGGTTAAAAAATTAAACAGGATTTGTGTTAATTCTTCTCGAAATGCTTGGTAGAATTCACAAGTGAAGCCATGTGGCCTTGGAGTTTTCCTTATTTGGACAAATTTTGATGAATGATTCAGTCTCTTTAAATGTGATTGGTTTGCTAAGTTCTTGTATTTCTTGTAGCATCAGTGTAGGTTGTTGGCATTTCTAGAAATTTGTCCATTTCATCTATGTTGTCTAGTTTGTTGGCATACAGTTTCTTATAATATCCTCTTATGATCCTTTTTATTTCTGTAGGATCAGTTGTAACTTCACCCCTTTCATTTCTGATTTTATTTATTTGCATTTTCTCTCTTTTTCTTTGTTATTCTAGCTAGGGGGTTTTCAATTTTATTTATCTTCTCAAAGAATCAGCTTTAGGTTTTGTGGTTTTCTCTATTTTTTTGTTCACAATTACATATATTTCTGCTCTAATCTTTATTATTTCCTTCATTCTACGTGCTTTGGGCATAATTTGCTGTTCTTTTTCTAGTTTCTCCAGTTGTTCAGTTAGATATTTGATTTTAGCTCTTCCTTCTTTTTTAATATAGTCACTTAGAGCTATAAATTTCCCTCTCAAGACTGCCTTTACTGTATCCCATATGTTTTGATAAGTTGTGTTCTCATTTTCATTTGTCTTGATATATTTACTGATTCCACTTGCAATTTCTTCTTTGACCCACTGATTATTTAGGAGTGTGTTCTTCAGTCTCCACCCATTTGTGAATTTACCTCTACTTGTCTATTATTGATTTCCAGTTTTATTCCATTATGATCTGAGGTACTTTGTATAATTTCAATCTTTTTATATTTATTGAGAGCTGTGTTTTGACCTATCATGCTGTCCACCCTGGAGAAAGATCCATGGGCACTTGAGAGTAATATATAACCTTTTGTGTTTGGGTGCTATGTTCTGTATACGTCTGTTAGGTCTAACTCGTTTATCATATTGTTCAAGTTCTGTTTCATTGTTGATCTTCTGTCTAATTGTTCTATCTAATGATGTGGGTAGGGTGCTGAAGTCTCCAATGATTATTATAGAGATGTCTGTTTCTCCCATTGGTTTTACCAGAGTTTGTCTCATGTATTTTGGGGGCATGCTGGTTAGGTGCATAGATATTTATGACTGTTATTTCTTTCTGGTGAATTGTCCATTTTATGGACAATTGTCCAGTATATAATCGCCTTCTGTAGCTCTTAAAAGTTTTTGGAATTTAAAATCTGTTTTGACCAATATTAGTATAGCTACTTTGGCTCTTTTTTTGGTTGCTGTTTGCATGGAATATCTTTTTCCAACCTTTTACTTTCAGCTGTTTTGTATCCCTGGGTCTAAGGTGAGTCTCTTGTAAGTAGCATATGGATGGCTCATGTTTTTCAATCCATTCTGTCAGCCTAAATCTTTTGATTGGGGAGTTTAGTCCATTCACATTCAATGCTATTACTGTAAATGCATTATTTACTTTCACCATTTTATTCTTTGGTTTTCATGTATCATATCTTATTATCATTTGTCTGTTTACTCTTTTGGTTATCCTTTCTGTTATTCTTTCTGTATTAGTGAGCCAAAGGGGTGCTAATATGAAATACCAAAAATGGGTTGGTCTTTATAAAGGGTGTTTATTTGGGGTAGAAGTTCACAAATACCAGGCCATAAAGCGTTAAGTTTCTTCTCTCACCACAGTCCATTGTGACGAGTTAGAGTAAGACAGCTGCCAGCGTTTGCCAGGGTTCAGGCTTCTAGGGTTCCTGTCTTCCCGGGGCTGTTTCTCTCCGGGCTTAGCTCCTGTTTCCTCTACAAGGTCAGCTGTAGATGATCAGGTGAACAACTTGCTTCTCTTCTCCTGAAGCCTTCTTTCCAACATCAAAACTGCTTCTCAAAAGACTGCTTCAACTCTGTTCTTTGCCTTGCCTTTTGTATTCGATTCCCCACCCACCAAGGGGTGGGGCTCAATGCCCTAATCATAACCTAATCATGCCCAGATTAACAGATCAGTTTACAAGCATGATTCAATTATATTTTTGGAATTCATAATTACATCAAATTGGCCAACGGTTACACTTTCTTCTTTATTCTCCTCAGTGCCTCCCATGTGGCAGGTGAGCGCCCAACTTGTTGAGCCACATCCGCTTCTCTCTAATGTCTTTTTTTTTTTTTTTTTTTACCGGGAAGTCCCGGGGATCGAACCCCAATCTCTCCATATGGTAGATGGACGCCAAACTTCTTGAGCCACATCCGTTTCCCTCTAAAGTCTTTTTGATCTCACCTATCATGTCTTTCATTCCCACAAGCTCTGTTACTTTTCTATTCAGATTTTCAAATTCTTCTTTGTGCTCACTCAGTGTCTCTTGATGTCGTTTATCTCTTTAGCTCTATTGTCTTTCAGCTCATTAATTTGATTTTGGAAATTTGTGTGAATCTTGTCTCAAATCTTTCATCTATTCTGGGGCTTTGATATATTCCTCTTCTTGGGCCATGTCTTCCATTTTCTTAGTATGGTTCGTAATTTTTTGCTGATGTCTAGGCATCTGATTAGGATGGTGAGTTTACTCAGATGCTCAATTTCTCAGCCTTTTGTAGGAATTTAGTTTCAGGAGGATGTTTGTTACTGCTTTTCTTTGATTCTTGGTTCAAGCGGGGTCTTTAGGATTGTCCCTGTTAGTTACTCAAAACTGGGCTTGGGACCCAGTAATGGGTTGCAGACCTGCTTCCTTCAGCCTTCAGGAAGGAGGCTATAAAGACCAGAAAATGCCTCTTTTACTTATTTACTTTTAATTTCCTCACATGTACTTCCTTAGTCTGCTAGCAAATGGCGCTCTTTGGCAGCCTTCTCTGGTTGTTGCCTGGTCAGTGTGTGTTTGCTGCAACATGGACTGGATCAATGTGATATAGTTTCCCGCCTGGAGTCCAAGAGCCTTTTATTTCAAACTTTCCAGAGAAGGTTCTCCAACTTTTTGCTGGCAGCCCCCTCCCTTTTTCCTTGGGAGGAAATAATTCCACTCCCCTCTGCTTCCTCAACAGTCAGTCTCAGTTAGGAGAAGTGGAGATTGAGAGGGTCAGATTTCTTTAGTCCCAGATCTCTTTAGGCCAGAACTGGCTCCCAAGGCAAACAATGGTCTGTCCCCCATCCCTCCCCCCCCCCCCCGGCCTGGAAGGGCTCCTGGGACACAATGAATCAAAGTTTTGTGTCAAAATCTGAGTCAGCCTTAAGCTGTGTCCCTCTTTCTCACCTTCCTTAGGGAGGTGGATCCCTGTGGCCCCCTTTGTCTGTAGCCACCAGCCCTGAAGCCTGTGGGGAGGTACTGGCAATAGCAGCTGTCACTTTTTTTTTTTTTTTTTTTAAGATTTTATTTTTTTATTCATTTATCCCCCCCTTGCTGCTTGCTCGCTGGGTCAGCTAACCACGCCGTGCGGGCGGGCCTGCCCTCACCAGGAGGCCCCAGGAACCGAACCCAGGGCCTCTCATATGGTAAACGGGAGCCCCACTGATTGAGCCACAGCCGCTTCCCTGTCACTTTTAACTCACAGTTTTGCCATCACAATTCTTTTCCTTTGTCCCTTTCCTGGACAGTGTTCAGCCTTCCCCTGGTGTCCTAAACTGTAGAAGATTTTTTTTTCAGGCCTTTTCAGCCTGTCCTCTAGCTACATTTCTGGGAGAGAGGAGAGTCCCGTGTCTTTCTAGTCCACCATCTTCCCAGAAGTCTTCCAGTATATTTTAAAATTTCATTTATTGTGCCTCTCATTCCCATAAGATCTGCTGTTTTTCTTTGTGTGAATTCAGATTCTTCTTTGTGCTCGCCCAATGTTTTCTTTATTTTATTTTTATTTTTCATAATGAAGGTACTAGTGACTGAACCCAAGACCTCCTACGTGGGAAGCAGGTGCTCAAAAACTGAGCTATAAACGCTCCCCAATGAGATTTTATTTTTTTCGTTTGTTTGTTTGTTTTGTTTTTAGGAGGTTCTGGGAATCAAACCCGGGACCTCATATGTAGGAAGCAGGCACTCAACCTCTTGAACTCCATCTACTCCCCCAATATCTTCTTGATACCCTTAATCTCTTTAGCCATCTCATTGAATTTATTAAGGAGATTTGTTTAAGCATCAATGATTAGTTGTCTTAACTCCTTTTTGTCATCTGGAAACTTAGTTTGTTCATGCAGGCTGAAAGCGGCTGCAGTTGCCCTGGGAGCGTGAGGGAGCACTGTCCCTCATCCTACACTGTCTGTGGTAGGGTTGGAGCCACAGATATGTCCAGTATTCTAGTTCTTGTGAGCCAAAAGCAGTTGCATACAAGCGAGAGAGTCCCACCCATCTGCCCCATGTGATTCTAGCAATGGAAGAAATATCATTCATGTGGAGGCAGTAGCCACTGGAGGTTCTGAGGGCAGACAGAGGGAAAAACAGGTGAAATATGGGGGCATTTTGAGGACTTGGAATTTTCCTGAGTGACATTACAATGACAGATACAAGCCATTACATATCTTGCCATAACCTACAAAATTGTGCAAGAGAGAGTGTAAACTACAATGTAAACTATGATCCATGCTTAGTGGCAATGCTCTAAAATATTTTCATCAATTGTAATGAATGTATCACACTAATGAAAGATGTTGTTAATGTGGGAAAATGTGGGAGGTGTAGGAAGTGGGGCATATGGGAATCCCCTATATCTTTATGTAACATTTATGTAATCTAAATTCCTTAAAAAAAAAAAAAAAATATATATATATATATATATATATATATATAGACCCACCATGGCCTACCTGTGGGCTAAATCCTGCCCTCCATTTATTTATGACAATAAAGTTTTATTGAAGCATGCACACACACACACACACACAAAACAAAGCAGTTGCAGTTGTCCAGAGAGGCCAAGGGGGCACTGTCCCTTCTGCCCTATCAGGGGCGGGAATAGAATCACAGGAGTGCCCACTTTATTCTGTGTGGGCCAAAAGTGCCTGCATTTGCCTTAAGAGGGTGAGGGAGCACTATTCCTTCTCCTGCTCTATAAGGGGCAGGGCTGGAACCACAGAAGTGCCAAACACTCTAGTCTATGTCAGCCAAAAGTGCCTGCAATTGCCGAGAGGTAGAAGAAACACCACCTCCCTCCTATCCTATTGGTGGTGGAGATATATCCACGGGTTTGCCCACCAGTCTAGTCCATGGAGGCCAGAAGCACCTGCAGTTGCCTGGAGAGGCTGGCACACATCCTCCCAGCTTCCTCCCTGCCAAAGGTAGGGCTGGAACCTAGGCTAGGTGTGCAATCTGACCTGGGTGGAAGGAAGCTGGTTCCTACCTTCGCTGTAATTTTCAGTCAGCCCCACTTCCTCTCATGTCCGGAGTGGAGTTAAAATGGAGGCTACTGGCCTCTTTTTGACTTGGACAAATTCAAACTTTAGCTGTTCTTAGGATTGGACTTGCCAGCTGAATTTACTAATCAGTAGCTGAAATCGGTGTCTGACTGTCTCTTCCTCCTCTGTTTTTGGGAAATTGAGCTTCCAACTCCAGCCAAGGAATATCTCCCAAGGTAGCTTGAACTACCAGTATGGGATGGGCTCCATCCTCCGCAGCATGGAGTGCTCTACTCACGAATTTTCATAGCAGATGACTGGTCTCATCCCATTCTTCCAAGGATGTTAGCAGGCTGCTCTTTTGGTCTCCTTGGCCCCCAAATAGGTGATTTAGATAGCCCTGGCTGATTACTAACTGCACTGTATGATGAGCAGTCTCTTGGAGCTCCTTACTCTGCTGCTATCTTGCCCCCTCTCCTCCCCTCTCTTCTTTTGAAGTAATTACACAAGAGAATGATAAGCTTGGATTTCTTTGTAATTGGATATAAATATCAGTTATTAGGTTTCAGCAAGATCACTTTGAATTCTTAGTCAGAGATCAGATTTTTATTTAGGGTTTAGGATAGGGTGGTAAGCTACAGGATAGAAAAGAGAGGTTGGGAAGGATGGGGAACAACAAGAGGAAGAGAGCAAACGCTTCCCTCTGAAGATGGACTCTACAGACTTACAAGGCCTGTACGTTGGAGGGACCACTTATGTACCACATTGATGTTCATGCTGCATCCTATTTTAATTTTCTTTTACAAAGAGGTAGAATGTCAAATCTTTGAGAATTCTTCAAGATATTCTATTCTCAGCTAATCATTGGGTAGATCAGGTAGGGGAGGTAAGTGACTTGCTCTAATTATTCAACCAGTACAAGGGACAGGGCTAGGCCCTGGTCTCCTGCTGTCCACTGCCACACTCTTTCAGTGAAACCACACCCCTAGCCTCAGGAAAATGATTTTTTTTCACTCCTCTACCTATTTCTTCTTTTTTTAAAACAAACAAACAAACAAACAAAAAAACACCTTTTTTATTTTTTAAAAGATATTTAGATTACATAAATGTTACACAAAAAATATAGGGATTCCCATATACCCCACTCCCCACACCTCCCACACCCTCCCACATAAACATCCTCCATTAGTGTGGCACATTCGTTGCAATTGATAAATGCATCCTGGGGCTTTATCATTAAGCATTGACCATAGTTCACATTGTAGTTTACACTCTATCCCACACAGTTCTGCATGTTATGTATGATATAAAATGACCTATATCTGTCATTGCAATGTCATTCAGGATGATTCCCCAAGTCCTGAAAAATCCCCCGTATTACAACTGTTTTTCCTTTCCCTGCCCCCAGAGCTTCCAGTGCCTCCACATCAATGTTGTTATTTCTTCCATTGCTAGAATCACTATATGTCTATAGTAGAATACCAGTAAGTCTACTCTAGTCCATAGTTCTTTCCCCAATCCTGAGGATTCCGGAATGGTGATATCCACTCCACCTCTAATTGAGAGGAGGCTTATATCCCATGGGGAAGATGGAGGAGGCTTATATCCCATGGGGCAGATGGAGGAGGCTTATATCCTGTGGGGAAGATGGATGGGACAATCTTGCTTGCAGTTGCAGACTCTCTCTGTTCCTTGGGATGTCCTAGTTGTCCTGGGCGAGTCCAATGAGCTGTAGAGTAGGTATTGCAACTCCACTGAGGTTCCTTGCCCAGCTGGCACATGGACAGCCCAAAGACTCGAGTCTCTTGGATGTACACCTACAAACTCCAGCACCAATTTATAGGTTTAAATAGAAGGGACAGATGAGCCATGTGTATGGAAGACATAATTGAGTCCAACTCTCTCACTCTCTGGAACACAAACTCCAAAGTTGGGCCCACTGGCAAGGCACAAAATTCTGGAGCTATCTGCCCTGACCTGGGTGTCTCCAGAGCCCTCAGGAGCCCCAACTATTTGGGGTAGTATCCACTTTGGCAGTCTATGAGATCCTGCTGAGATGTGCATAAGCGTTACCTCTGGGATGACCTTCCGACTCACTTTGAAGTCTCTTAGCAATATAAACTCATTTGTCTTTACCTTTGCCCCCTTTAATTTGAGGTCTTTTTCCAGTTGCATTGCTAGTTGGTGGTTGGTAGTAATCCCTTGGTGCCAGGGAGGCTCATCCCCAGGAGTCATGTCCCACACTGGGAGGAAGCTAGTGCATTTATATACTGAGTTTGGCTTAGAGAAAGGCCACATTTGAGCAACAAGGAGTCTCTCAGGAGGCAACTCTTAGGCACCCCACAGCAATAGGCTAAGTTTCAATTTCAAGAACAAAGGCTCATAAGAATAGTTGTCAGATCAAGGGCCCATCGGTGGGTTATCATCCTTCGTGAGTCATTGCCCCGCACTTGGGGGACTGTTGCTGCTCCATTAGAGAAAGAGGCAGAGCTCTCTGGGATGGGGATTCAATATTCTCTCTATTATTGTGTGAATCTCTACCCACTTGGCCAATGCCCCATGAACATTTGAACATTTTTATATACCTTATATATGTGCCCATGTGAACTTCCTCCCATGTATCCCCATCACTGACACCCCACACCAATGATCCTCCCTTGCCCCAGTTGTAACTTCTGTGATCCAATATTTCTTCTTGATATTATTATTGATAGTAATAAAATTTGGTTCAATGTAGCTATCCTGAATTGTTTTTAACTTTATCCTGTTGCAATATTGTAACTATCCTTGAGGTGGGAGCAAGACTTTTATAAACTTTAAATTGGATCATTAAGTAGTTGGGGACAGGGAAAATTCTTGTTTGTTCTCTTTCCTTCTTCAACACTATCCTTATCATTGCCCAAGGTTTACTGTCTGCCAGGCATGATGCAGAGGGCTTGTCTCATATTAAATCATTTAATATTAAAGATAATCCTCTAAAATGGATTTGTCTTTCCTTGTTTTCCGGATGGGGAAATTGTAGGTTGAGATTATGGAAAGGGATAGGTAAAGCCATATTTGAGCTGGATGTCTCTGAAGTCCATGTTTTAATTCACTGATCTATTTGGCCTTTCATTAGTTTATCTCTTTGGGAGATAGAGAAAATTAGGCTTCAGAAGACAAGGGATTCAAAATCCTCAAGATTGAGGAATGAACAAACAGTTCTGTAATAGTTTGAAGCTTTTGGTGAATCCCAGAAAAGGTCATGTTCTTAGAGTCAGTCCATTCCTATGGGTGTGAGACCCTTTGATTGGACTACTTCAGAGTGGGATGACCCAGAGTGGGTCTCAGCCTTCTTGCTGGAGTCTTATATAAATGGAGGACTGAAAGCAGAGACACACAGAGAAATAAATCTGCCATTTTACTCTGCCATGTGAGAGAGGACTCCAGGATCACCTGCAGTTGCAGAAAGACAGAGAAATACCAAGAGGCTGAGAGAGAGAGTGGAACTTGGAGTCAGTGGAGTAGCCAAAGCTGAAGCAACAATGCCCAGTGGACTGGCAGTGAGGCGAGCAATTTGACAGCTGAGCTCACAGAGAAAGTGAGCCTGGAGGAGAAAGCAGAGACCAGCTGCCATTTTGCCTTGTCACATGGCAGGAGTCCAGGATTGCCAGCAGCCAAACCTTGGTGAGACAGCATTTCTAATGAGGCCTTGATTTGGACATTTTCACAGCCTCAAACTGAAACTTTTACCCTAATTAATTCCTGTTATAAAAACCAACCCATTTCTGGTATTTTGCATTGGCAGCCTTTAGCAAACTAAAACAAGTTCCATTACAAGGATCCCTGTACTACTCTTTTAAAGCCACAACCACCTCTCTTCGTCCCCTCCTCCTTAACCCTTGACAACCATTAATCCGTCTTCTTCTGTATAGTTTCGTCATCTCAAACATGTTATATAAGTAGAATCTTACAATATATAACTTTTGATAACTGGCCTTTTTCACTCAGCATTATTCCCTGGAGATTTATCCAGGTTGTTATGTTTATCAATAGTTGGGTTTTTTTTTTTTTTTTATTACTGAGTAGTACTCCATGGTGTGGATGTGCCACAATTAGTTAAATTATTGACCTGTTGAAGGATATTTGCATTGTTTCCAGGTTTGGGCTACTGCAAAAAAAGCTGCTGTGAACACTTGTGTAATGGTCTTTGTGTGAACATAGGTTCTCACTTCCTAGGTTAAATGATCAAGAGTATAGTTGCTGGGTGTTATGGTACATGCATTTTTATGTTTATAAGAAACAGCATATTAATTTGAAATATTTGAGTGAATGTGTCTAACAGATCTTAGGGCTTTCCGAAAAAATTGTGAAGCCCTTTGACATATAGATTTCAATTTTAATTTTCTTCCCTCATGGATATTTTACCTTTCTGGTTTTTTTAATTTTTTTATTTTATTTTTTAATAGTTCCTACTTGTAGCTTCTAATAAACAGTTTCATTTTTCTTGTATGTGCTCTCAGGTTCTTTCAGCATAAAAGACATAAATTCTTCAAACTTGAATAAATTTAAATATGAGCATATTTCCTAGGCTGATATTTGTGTGAATCACTAAGGAGGGACTGAGCTTGACTTTTCAAAGAACAGGGACAAAAGCACGAATGGGTGTGAGAAGTGCGGGAAGGCAGAGTGAACCCCTCAGGCCCGAAGACTGGGGTTGAGTTTTATTTCCCATATGAAGGTAAGCCCTTGGAAGTTGTGCTCAATAGAGTAACATGGGCTGATTTGCATTTTGAAATGTGAAATAGCGAATGGGTAATTATAGTAGACAAGAGAAAAATATGTCTTAGATATCTCTAAAATTTTTTCAGTTTTCCAATACTGCTTTGCTGTTTTCTTGGATAATGATGGCCAGTATTTTATTAATTAATAGTCAAAGCATTTTGCTTACCCATTATGTTACTTAATCCTCATAAACCTTTCCAGTAAAGTACTATTATCCTCTTTTGTAGTTGAGGAAAACGTTAAGACAGGAAGACGTAGCTAGTCATGGGCCCTGTTAGGCAGACTGGTGAGTGGCAGAACCAGTTTTATGCCAGACTGTCTGATCCTGTAGCCATGTCTTGGATGCTGCACTGTGCTTTCATCATGTGTGATGGTTTGAAGCTGTATGGACACCAGAAAATCATGTTCTTAAAGCTAATCCACTTCTGTGGTTGTAAAGTGGGACATGATTAGTTTACTTCAATTAAGGCATGGCCAGGGTGAGTCTTATTTCTCTTGCTGGAGTCCTTTATAGATGGGATGAATAAGGAGAGAGAGAGAGAAAGCCACTGAAGCAAAAAACTGGAAGCAGCAAAACTCGGAAGAGAAGGGAGAGACCAGGAGATGCTGCCCTTTGCCTTGTCATGTGACAGGAGTCTGGGATTGCCAGCAGCTGGTCTTCAAGAAGAAGGTATCATCTTGATGGTACCTTAATCTGCACATTTTCACAGCCCCAGAACTATAAACTTGGAAGCTAATAAATCCCCATTGTAAAATTCAACCCATTTCTAGTATATTACTTTTTGGCAGCATTAGCAAACTAGAACACCATGATACCACAAGATGGTATATACCTGTCTAATTTTAGGTAGATTATCTGTGAGAATAGGTACAGTTGAAGCACTGAGAGCATGAGGAGATGTGATTGAGTGACTCCTTGTTTGGTTTGTGTTTAATAACTCCAATCAGGAAAAACCGAATAGACCCACACAAAGACATGTTATAATCAAAGTGTTGAAAAACAAAGATAATGTGAAATCTGAAAATTGTTAAGAGAGAATCAACACATCATGTACAAGAGAACCTCAATAATATTGTGCTAATTTCTCATCAGAAACCATGGCGGTAAGGAAAAAGTGGAATGATATATTTAAAGTGCTAAATGGAGCAAAATGCCAACCAAGAATTTTATATCCAACAAGATTGTCTTTCAAAAATGAGAGTGAGATTAGAGCATTCCAAGATAAACCAAAGCTGAGGGAGTTTATCAGCACTAGACCAGCCCTATAAGGGATGCTAAAGGGAGTTCATCAGATTGAAAGGAAAGGAATAATGGATTGACTGCAAGAAGAAATAAAGATCTCTGATGAAGGTAACAACGTGGATAAATATAAATGACACTCTAAAACAAAAACTAATGATAAAGCAATTGCTTTAGACTCATAATGTACAAATAGGTAATTTGTGACAAGAACTACATAAATATGGGAGGACTGAGCACTATAGGAACATAATTTGTATATGCTATTGAAGTTAAATTGGTATGAAACCAAACAACATCGTTTTAAATTAGAGATGATAAAATTAAACAAGATGGTAATCACAAAGGAAATATTGAGAAAATATGCACAGAAGGAAATGAGAAAGGATTCTAAAGGGTTCACAGCAAATGTACAACTAAAAACAAAAAAAGTAATGCAAGAATTTAGGGACAAAAAGGTATAAGATTTATAAAAACCATAGAGTAAAATGGCAGAGAAAGTCCTACATTATCAGTATTTACTTTAAATGTAAATGCATTAAAATCTCCAGTCAAAAGGCAGAGATTGGCAGAATTGGTTTTTTAAAAAAAAGCATGACCCAACTATATGCTATTTACAAGAAGACTCACCTTAAATTCAAAGATACAAGTAGATTGAAAGTGAAAGGATGGAAAAAAATAATCCATGCATGTAGTAGCCAGAAGAGCAGAGATGGATATATTATTATCAGACAAAATAGACTTTGTCAAAATATGTTAAAAAGACAAAAAGGACAAAGGAAATCTGTCCCTTTAATGACAGATTTGAAGGAAGAAATAGATGGTTCTTCATTTATAGTAGATCATTTCAATATACCACTTTTAATAATGGATAGAACATCTAAAAAAATGATCAATAAGTGAATGAAAGACTTGAAATATACTATAATCCAATTATACCTAGTAGATATATATAGAAAACTTCATCTAGCAGTAGAGTACACATTCTTCTCAAGTGTGCATGGATCATTCCCTAGGGTAAGACCATATGTTAGGTCACAAAGTATATCTCAATAAATTTAAAGAGTGCCATTATACAGATGATCTTCTCCAACCACAATGGGATGAAGTTTGAAATCAAAGACAAAGGTAGAAGGATGTTAATGTGGGAAAATGTGCAAGGGGTAGGGAGCGGATGGGAATCCCCCATGTTTTTATGTAACATTTATGTAATCTGAGTATCTTTTATATTTTTTTTATTATTAAAAAAAAGGAAGAAACAAAAAAGTGAAAATTAAACAGAACAAAGAAATCGCAAGATAAATGAGAAAATAAGAACACAACACCCCAAAACATATAGGATGCCACAAAAGCAGTGTTCAGAGGGAAATGTGTACCTGGAAATGCTTACATAAAAAAGAAAATGATCTCAAATCAATAACCTACTAACACACCTCGAAGATTGAGAAAAAGAAGAACAATCAAACTCAGAGTGAGCAGAAGGAAGGAAATAATAAAGATTAGCTCAGAAATAAATGAAATGGAGAATAAATAAACAACAAAGGGAATCAAAGAAACTAAGGGTGATCTTTGAAAAGATCAATAAAATTGACAAATCTTTGGCTAGACTGTCAAAAAACAAGGAAAGGATGCAAATAAGAAAAATCAGAAATGAAAGGGGGGCAATACTACCAAATTTTCGGAAATAAAAAGATTATAGGAAGATGTTATGAACAATTGTACACAATTTAGACAATGTAGATGAAATGGACCAATTCCTAGACACACGAACTACCTAAACTGAAACAAGACGAAAGAGAAGATCAGCAGACCAATAACAAGTAAACAGATTGAAGCAGTAAGTAAAAACCTGGAAACAAAGGAAAGTCCAGGACTAGACTGGTGAATTTTACTAAACAGTCAAAGAAGAATTAGCACTAATCCTTCTCAAACTCTTCTAAAAAATTAAAGAGGTGGGAAGACTTCTAAGATCAAACGAGACCAGGCCTGTTCAGGGTGGTATGGCAGAAGACAGGAAGACTTCTTAATTTATTCTCTGAGGCCAGGATCGCCCTAACACCAAAGCCAGATCGAGTTATACCAAGAAAAGAAAATTACAGACCAATATCCCTTATAAGATGAAAATTAAGCTTAAGAAAATACTAGCATTCCAAACTATTTCAAAAGCATTATACTCCATGATCAAATGGAATTTATCCCAGAATGTAGGGTGGTTCAATGTAAAAACACCAGCCAATGCAATATACCTTATTAATAGAATGAAAGAAAAAAGAAAAACTACATCATCATCTCAAGTCATGCAGGAAAAGCTATTAATAAAGCCTAGCACTCTTTTAAATAAAAACACTCAGAAAACTAGGAATATATGGGAACTTCCTAAACGTGATAGAAGGCATAAAAGAAAATCCCACAGCTAAATTTATACACAATGATGAAAGACTTCCATCTAAGATCAGGAACAATACAAGGATAACTGCCATCACCCTATCTATTCAACATTGTATTGGAAGTGGTGGCCAGAGCAATTACACAAAAATAGTAATAAAAAGCATCCAGACTGGAAAGGAAGAAGTAAAACTATCTATAGTCACAGATGACAAGATCCTCTATGCAGAAAATCCAGAAGAATCTGTAAAAAAGCTGCTAGATCTAATAAATGAATTCAGCAGAGTAGTGGAATACAAGATGAAAAATCAGTGGTGTTTTTCTACACCAGGACTGAATAATCCAAAAATGAAATCAAGAAAAAATTCCATTTACAGTAGCATCCATAGAATCCTCTCCCACCCCCTTATGTTTGTTACTCAATCTTGAGGAATTTGGGATGATGTTCACTCTGATTTCTTCAGATTGAAAGGGGGCAAATGGAAGGATGTTTTGCTTGTAGTTGTAGATTGTCCTCGATTTAGGGGGTAGGGCTTGTCCATCATCATCATTTTGTTAGTTGTCCTGGGCAAGTCTGAAGAATTGGAGTGTAGGTTTTGTATTGTCAATTCATTTCGACCTGAAAGCCAAATCCACTCAAGAGGAAAGGATCATCTCTTCAACAAATGGTGCTTGGAAAACTGGATGTCCATATACAAAAGAATGAAAGTAGATTGCTAGATGATATCATATGCAAATTTGTAGAGACAGAAAGTGGAGTATAGATTACCAGCCAGAGGGCCAGGGAGAATAGGGAGCCAGTGCATAATGGGAATAGGGTATGTGGGGAGGTGGGGGTGGGAAAGTTCTGGTAATGGATGGTGGTGTGGGTAGTACATTGTGAACATGGTTGATCCCACTGTGTGGTATGCTTGGGAGTGACTGAGATGTGAAAGTCTGTTGTATATATGTTTTCATAATTCCTCACACACACAAATAGAGCAAGTAAAGATACAAAGGCAATAAATGTAACACATGATCTGAACTGAATCTGATAATAGAGGAGCAAAGGCCACAAAGGACATCATTTAGATATGTGAAAATTTTGGAATATGGACTGTAGGCTTTATATCAATGTTGAATTTCTCAAATCTGATAACTGTACTTAAGGTGGTTATATAAATGAATATCCTTGTTCTTAGGAAATGTACATGAAAGTATTAAGTATTGAAGATAAATTTATTCTCAGATTTAGAAGATACATAGATTACTACATACATACGGATACAATGATGTAGCAAATATGGCAAAATGTTAAAAATGCATGGATCTGGGGGTATCTCTGTGGGAGGATATGTTGGAGTTCTCTGCGTGGGTTTTGTATTATGTTTGCAACTGTCCTGCACATTTGAAATTATTTAAAAAACAAGCTAAAAAACAATGAATTCCTTGTATTGTTCAGGAAGAGAGTGAAGAGAAAAAAAGGAGGCAGCTGAAGAGCAACCAAAGAAACCAATGAGATTTAAGTATATGACTTTTATTTATGAGATTTTTGTTCCTAAAAGCTTCCTCTAAACTTAAGAAAAAAAGATTATGGGGGGGGGGCGGGCAGGAGGGATGAATAAACCAACAAAATCAATTAAGTACAGTAGCTTTTACTGTAGTTCAAAGGAGAATTTTCTCTGATTTTTCTTTTTTCCTCAATTTTC
Source organism: Tolypeutes matacus (assembly GCA_026826555.1). Taxonomy (NCBI): domain Eukaryota; kingdom Metazoa; phylum Chordata; class Mammalia; order Cingulata; family Chlamyphoridae; genus Tolypeutes; species Tolypeutes matacus. The sequence goes on from JAKSZT010054231.1 coordinate 471,792, forward strand.
CAGTAGCTCTTGAAGATTTTAATAGTGGTTGCTGGGTGCTTTGTATGTGATTGCTCACTTCATATCATTTTATGAAGTGCTTGTGAATGTAGAAATGTTTGTTTCCTGCAAGTTCATGTAGCTTCCAGAATAGTAAATATGTCATATTGAGTTTAGGGCAGTAGAATATGAATCAAAGAATGAACTTAGCTGTTCATTGGTATTAACGTTAGTACTTTTAGACCACAAAATACTCTAACTTCCGTCAATGCCTTTTCTTCTAATATATAACAACATCTTGGTGCTGCCACATGGGAAATCTTGCTGTTCACTTATACCCCCAACCAGCTCGTGGATGCCTCCTTCCATCTAGTGAGCAGAGACCCCCCTAGCCAGACCCATATAGATGAGGTATTGATTCTCCTTAAAAATTAAATTCACACAAAGATTTCCAACTGTTAGAGATTATCAGATAATCATGCACTATTAGAAAATCTGTTTGCAAGTAAATAAATTAGATTTTGAGAGCTCTTGTTTTCCCTTTTGTCTGTTTTAAAATTTTAATTTCCTAAAATCTTTTTTGTGTTGTTTCTTTATTCCTACTACTGTGACTTTTGCAAACTGACATTCATTGCCCCATTGTTTTTCCAGTGCTTTATTTTTTCAGATTTTTTCTTGTTGGTTTGTGGAGTATTTTGGTCTTTTTTTTTCTTTTTTTTCTCCAGAGAACAAGCTGTAAATTCTATGGGGGACAGTGGGGTGGGAGAAGAATCTCTTGCTTTTTGTTTCTCTTCCAATTTCTGGAATGCTAGACTTGTAAGTTTTTCAGAATGATGCAAATTAATAAAACTAATAGAATTTAGATTGATGCTGATAATAAAAGTGATGGCTCCCATTGCTTGCCTCCTCCATGAGTTAGACACCGCACAACCAGCTCATCTGTCACCCATTTCTCACAGTGACCCTGCAGAGCGTGAATAGGCCTTCCCACCAGAGAGTTATCCACAGTGGTCCTTCCACTGGTGAGGAGTGATGTTTTTTTAAAATAAAGATGGCAGACTTTGATGTGGACAGAGCCTCTACTCTTTTAAATCCCTCCTTCCTTCACTGCTGCTTTATTGGTGCTTAGAATCTGAAGGAGGCAGCAGCAGAGTGGAGAGTCTCAGGATTGGAGCTGGCCAATAGGCTCTCCTTATTGAGTGCTTCTAATGTCTCCTCAGCACTGGAGACCACAGGACGAATAAGCAAATCTGTTAACTGCACTCACGGGACTTGTTTTAGTGGTGTAGATAGACACAAAGAAAGAAAGAAACTGGGTATAAACCTATTTAGCGAAGGATCTGTGTTGGGGCGGCTGGGGAGCTACACTTTGAGGAAAAGCTTTATAATTATAGTGGATACTTTGTTTTTGTATAAGTCCTAGGCTAAAATATCAAAGTAAGATGGCAGAGTAGAGGCTTTATTTATTCCTTCATTTTCAAAAACAAAATTATATTTTGTTTAACTGAGGTTTCTAGTGGTCCTTATTTTAAATACTTTTCCTCTTGGATAAAATCCTTATCATTAAAAGACTCCTTCAGGTTATTGAAGCTCAATAAAGAGGGAATTTACTTAGTATATGTTATATTCGAGGAATGGATACAATTTAAGCTGTTGGGAAATCCAGGATACAACAGAACTTTGGTTTAGTAATACCTTTATCATGTGAATACTTTTCTTAAATTACTATTTTGTGGTGAAATACAATGCAAACAAGAAAATACAGAAAATATAGGTGTAAAGTTTAACAAGTAGTTTATAAATAGCATATACCCCTGTAACTACCACTTAATCAAAGAGTAGAAATGGATGGCTTCTATTAATTTCAGTGTTGTTTTTTTTTTAACCACTGAAGAAAACAGTAAATTGTTGAGTTATTTTTCTTGTTATTATTTTTTAATGGCAGATAACTATAATTTTTAAGTAATTTAGCAGATAACTATAATTTTTAAGTAATTTATTTACTTTGTCTTATTCAAATTCATTCATTCATTCATTCATTCATTCATATAAACTGCCCTTATTAACTTATTAGCACTATCACTGGCAAAGATATCTGACCCTGTGGTAACATTCTAATTGAATTCTCTTGCTTTTTTATCTAAAATAGTAAAGCTTTGTTTATTAGAAGGAAAAAAAAAACAGTATTTCACACTTGAGGATGTTTTAATAATGTCTCCAAAGTTTTACTTATTGAAGTATATTTTGTAAAATCAGAAGAAAGAAATCTAAAGGGATCAAAGTATTATTATTTCAGAATTGCAAAGGACAATGACTGTAATGTGTTACTTTTTGAATATTTTATTTACACAATTTTATGAAAAAAATGGAAAGAAATCATAAAGTATTCCTTATTTTAATGATTATAATAAAATACTCAGAATAACACTTCCGGGCAATTCTGACTACTGCTTTTTAGAGTTTTTTCATGTACTTTGGAAATGTTACTTACTAAATATTATAGTATAAAATAAATTGTAGGAAACAATTAACAGAGGTTATCATGGGAAAAGGGGTTGGGTTAAGATTTCTTTACAAATACTTTATTTATAAAGGAAGAAATTGTCAAAATCAAATGTATTATTTTCACAATTAAAAGGAAGGGAGGAAAATGTGAAATTGGTAGACAACTCAACCCTGAATTTTACTTATAAAGTACTGAAAATTATACCTTTGTGTCAGGATATGAAAAATTCAATAACTAGACTGGTTTTTCCAGGGAGCTGGTATTAAGAAATGAAGAGTATTATTGTTCTCTATCCTTGAGCCTGATTAGATTGCCAGATTTGTAGGCACAGTTCTCTATTCTTCTCCAGGCTATAGCCAGAGGTTCCCACCAGGCTTTGCATACTGTTCTCCTATAGGTGTGTCAACGTTTTTATGATCCTAAAGGAAAGGAGGGGTGAGATGAGTGAGAAACCCTGGATCTGTGGCCCTCTTCCCCTGGAACCTCTGGCAAATCTCCAGGAAGAGCAGTGGCTGCTGTATTCCTGCCCACTTGGCTGTCTTGGGAAAATGGAGCCCAAAATCTGGCCACACGCCTTGTTTCCCACTTTTTCAAGGGGCTCCTCAGAGGCAGGGAGCCCCTGAAATGGGGTTGTTATCCAAAGTCATTTCAGTGGTTGGGAGAGGAAGAAAGAAAGACCTGGTCAGCATTTTCTATACAGAAATAGCAGTGTGAGCAGGAAGAAGAGCAAAGAATTGAAAATGTCTAGAATTGAAAGTATTCTGTTTAGATATGTGTGTATGTATGTCTAAAATATTTAGTTAATTTCCTTGATGCAGTATTTTCTAATCGTTAAAGAGAAACTTGGAGTAGAAATTGATGGGCCCGTTATTTATACCAGAGCAAGTTGTTTGGTAAACTAAGAGATCCCTTTATTTAGTTGAAAAATAATTGTTAGTAAATACGTAAGAGTTCATCTAAGTCTCCTAGTATTATGTATTTAAAAGCCAGAAAAGAGAAATATGTGTTGATATTTAATTTGGCTGATTGCTGACAATATTCTATGCCTTTAAAAGTTTGGAATTTGGGGCATAGTATGACAAGTTTAAAAAACAATTTATGTTTATTTAGATTTAAGAAATGAGAATGAAGTGAGTTGAAGAAAGATTGTTTTGTAATTCAAAGTCGGTCGTTAAAAAGTCATTTTAATTTTTTCTTCAACTCCTTTTTAACTCTTATACCTTATCTACTACCTTTGTTTTCAGTTGAAGGGATATTGATTATAACCTCTTCAGTTTGGGCTCAGCTCTGTTTCTGCTGGGGAGTTTGCTTCAGTTCCTTTTCTTACTTCCTCTTTCCTCTGGGGTCAAATGTGCTATCTCTGGATTGTCTCCAGCTTCTCTCTGCCCAGTAAAACCAAAAGGCCAATTACAATATTTCAGCCTTATTTTTTTCCTCATCTTTTGTATCCATACCCATGTTTCAATGGTATTTAATATTGTACGGACAAGGAGAATTCAAATGAATACTCTTCTCTAAGTTATTCAAGTCAGAAAATAGGCCACGACTCCCACATGTGATATCAGTTTGTATACTGTTAGAGCCGTGATTTCATATCCTGATTAACTATATAATTTCCAATGATAATTTTAAGTGTAAATTAACAAAGGAGTAGAGTTTATTTTTGACTTTCATAATGTCAAGTTATTTTAAAATTTTCTAATAAATAATGATGAAACCTAAAAATAGAGGAAGGTATGTATACTTAATACCAAACTCATCACTCTTACTAATGTATTATGTCACTCTTTAGCTGTTTTTATCACATTCACTTTTACCTTCATTCCTAGAAATAAATTATTTCTTAAGAATTTTTCTACCTAAAAGTCTATGAAATGAGGTTTGGTGAATTAAAGAGGAATTAAACAATACTTTTGTATTTACTTAAATTATACTTTTTTCTTTTCACATTTTTTTTTTCTATTGGAGAAGTTGTAGGTTTACAGAAAAATCATACATAAAATATAGAGTTCCCATATACCACATTATTATTAACACCTTGCATTTTTGTGGTATATTTGTTACATTACGTGGATGAACATTTTAAAAATTGTACTACCATTTACAATAGGGTTCCCTGTGTTGTACAGTCCTATGGTTGTTTTTTTTTTTAATTCTAGTAACATATATACAACCTAAAATTTTCCTTTTAACCACATTCAAAGATATAATTCAGGGCTGTTAATTATATTCACAATGTCATGCTACCATCACCACCATCTATTCCCTAAACTTAACAGTCAACCAAATAGAAGCTCTGTACAACTGAAGCATTAACTCAACTCCTTATTCCCTACCACCACCCCACTCCTCCCCTGGTAACATTTCTTTTTACATGAAAAGAAAAATAGTAGTTCTGTGGTTTTAAGGTTATTTTCCCATAGACCTGAGGTTTAAAATGATCATTCTGTTGTAAGTGATCTAAAAATAAGACTACAAAGTTAGCCCATTCCACGTGAATTATATAGTGGGTAAAATGTGTTTCCTGTTGAATTCTATATGCTGCTTGATAAATAAAAATGCATTCAAAGGGACCTCGTTAATGATGAAAATTATCTATAAGATAAAAACTCTGTTTTTGACCTTCACACAAGTACTGATATTGGCAAGGTAGCATTTTCTTTGTCTTGCCCAAAAAATTGTCATTTTATCCCTCAGGGTGGTTCCGTACTGCACTGGCATGTGCCCATGCTGCAAAATCTTGTGTACGCCATCTTAACCTTTCCACCAATATAGAGTTCAGAACATCTTCAGCCCATTTTTATTTTCAAAGGGGTCATAGGTTCTCCACTTGGAATCCTATTGCTTGGAGAAGGCTGTTCCAAAGGACAAGCCCAGACTTGATTTTTCCTCACCATTCAGGAAAGATTGCCATCTGGGAGAATGAGTCCACAGGCTAGATGACCCTGCTATTGTTAGCCCAAACTACCATGAATCTTATGAAAATAGGTGTTTTCAGAATGGGTTGCTGTTGATCATATTGTACTTTTTTACTTTCTGAAGAGATATGGTGGTTAATTTATTTTTCTGTTACAAAATAGGAAATGCATTCAACTGGCAAATGGAATAAACAAGTTCTTGGATTAGCAAAATGCGTTTGTAAAGTTGGAAAAATTTTAAAGTATGCTTTTGTATTTTGATAATCTTTTGAAAGGGTAGCCTGCACATCCACTTTCATTTCACTCTTCAGTCTGTCTAATGTCCCCTGTTATGCAGAAATGGTACTTGGTAATCACTGAATCCAGAGTCTTTCATGCAGCACTTCACATGTTTGGTCTTCCTTCCCTTATGAAATCATCTTTTGGCATGGCTTCAAGGACAGTACTCTTTCCTGGTTTGGCGCCTACCTTTTTTATTTTTCTTTCTCACTTACTTTGTTGATGTCTTTGTATGCAACTTAAACATGGTATTCTCAAGGCTTCTGTCCTTGGTCTTCTTTACCACTTTTCATATGCGCTCTTCCTGGATGATCTGATTATCTCCGTGGCCTCAGCTCCCCCAGGATTTCCATGTCTGGAGCTGTGTCCTGTTAGCTCACCGAAGCCAGGTTTCCATGTGCCCAGTGATGGCCTGCACCTCAATGTCCTGCAGGCCTCTCAGACCACACCTATCCCTACCCTTGCTTTCCTTGGTCCAGTAACTGAGCAAGCTGTGATTGAGTTTTCTCTTATGTTTTTAAAATCTACCTGGTCCCCAGATCTGGTGAGTCTACCTCAGAACTCTCTGTCAAGTCCTATCAATTCATTTATCCTTTCTGCTACTATCTTAATATAGGCCCAGGTTCACTCTTCTCTGGAGCATTGTGTCAGTCTCTGTCTTTTCCTTTGCCACTAAACTTTCTTCATTTTCAAACTGACAGAGTTACCTTCTAAGGAGCAAATCTGATAATATGATTTCCCTGCTTTAAAACATTTCCATTGACCCCCTGGTGCCCTTGGAATAGTCACCCTCTGTAGCGTCTTTGGTGTAGACCTTTCCAGTGTGATCTCAGCCCACCTGCCTTAGACTTTCATCCACTGCCCCCTTTCTGTGCTTCCCCACATGCACACATAGTCCGGATACTTCCTTCCTGGATTGAGCCGTGACATTCATGGTTATTAACTTTTCTATTAGGTCTAATGTGTTTTTCTCTCATAATGCTTTGTTTGTATTTACACTTCCAGTTATCCTGTTGTGTTGTAATTACACAAAGTATAAGTAAATTATAACTGTGCAAAGTGCTACAGACATGTAGAGGGCTTATTTAGGAAGCCAGAGCATTGTCTAGTAACTCAGGATATGTTTATTAAGAAAATAAATGGATGACCAATGGTGACTTTTAAAGGGTTTTCTAACAACAAAGTGCAAAAATGGTCCTAGTCAGGAGACATAGGTTCTGGTCCTAAATCTGCCTTAGCTGAAGGCCTGTGTGTACCTCAGTTTCTTTACTGAAAATGGTTGGATTTGTTAAACCTTAGGTTATTTCTTTTAAAAATCTATGTGGCTCTTTTACCTTGCCTTGAGTATTGTTCCCATGTAAAAGTAGTTCTTGAGCATGTTTAACTTGGCATCCACGTGGTCTTTTACTTTCTTTGCTCGTTTTCAGTGATTTGAATTCACTGGTCTCTTGCTACATGCCTTTCAAGAGAGGCACTTCTGTGGTAATGGTTATACTGTGCATTGATTACCAACATTTTTACATACTAATCCTTCAACTCTTTTCTCTTCTCTTTCCCTCTCTTTTCTTTTAGTATTAATTGAAATATCTTTGGGAGGAGCTAGCTCCCAAGACTAAAATACCTACTTTTGTTTAATAGTTGTGAGTTTGCTACATATTTATTGGGACATGGGCTACTGATAATTTTTTTTTTTATTGTATTGACCCAACTTAAAATGACTTCACTGATGAATTAGAAGTTTTTCATTACAATATCCTTTATTGATAATCATTATGGAAAGGGTGGTTTGAGATGTTGATATTGGAGTATCAGGGATAAAATGGCAGTATGGACACACTAGTTCTGTGAATTCATCAGTAAGTGTATTTTTAGCTCTTTCTGCATAGATTCACAATGTGCTGGACTTGCAATGGGGATACTGTGCTGTACAGATGTACAGATCAGCTCTGGCATTCATCGGGATTATTTAGAGGAGGCTGGGTTTGTTAGCCTCTAAAATCTGTGGAATTAATCACTCTAATTAGTAATCCAGGGGAGCCAATGTGGCTCAGTGGTTGAATATGAGGTCCTGAATTCAATCCCTGCCTCTGGTACCTCAAAAAAAAAAAAAAAAAAAAAAAACTTCAAATGAGACATTCCTATTAAAAAAAAAAAAAAAATCTGTTTTAAATCTTGAGATCCTGAAAATTTTCCCATTTATTTTTTGAGTGATGCAATATTTATAAAAACATAGGCATTTATATATCTATTTATACGCTTTCTTACTTTCTCTTTAGTTGTGTTTGGTGTGATTTTTTTGGACATTTTAATTTTTTATGAGCCAAAAATATTACCTATAATGCTATGAAATAGGGTATTTTAAATTACTCAGTAAAGAACTCAATTTCTGGATAATCAGCCATGTCAGTATGCATATTAGGTAGTCTTAGAAGGACCCCTCTTTAAACATCTAACCTGTGCTGGTCCCCTATTGTTTGGTTTTGCATAAACTTTGCTTAGGGATGTAATGTCTTCCTGGAGCCTATGTATGCTTTTTCCTTACTTGGATTTCTTAAAAACCTGTGACCTTTAGTTGCCAGTCAGCTCTCCGGGAAAGCCCAGGGCCCTCTTGGATACCAGCACCATGAAGTGTGGAGTCGCAGTGACGTGCTGAGTCAAAGTGGCAAGGCAGGTCCCCTGTGCCAAAATGCTCAAGGAAGGGTTTGCCGCTTTCCTGTCTCTCGTAGTTGTGATAGACATTAGGGTTGCCTGGTCAGTCTTGTGTAGATTTCTTTTTTAAACAATCAGGTTTCAGATTTCTATTTCATGCTTAGAATTATTGTGGCTTTGCTCGAAGAATATTTTAAACTGGGTGAAAAGGCAAAAAAAAAAAGTGGAATCAAGAAGTGAAAGCACAATTGTTTACAGTTCAGTAAGTACTTGTGGTTTAGAAATGTGTCTGCTCATCATTACCAGATGAGTTAAAATTTGATGGAGGAGCATAAATTTTAAACAAAAAATAACTGCAGTTTACAAGGTAATGATGTGAATTTTTCCAGAATTTAGTTTTTAGGTATTATAATCCAGATTTCCAAGAGTTTTATCCTGAAGTTATCTGTAAAATGAATCTGATGGAGATTACATTTATTCAAGAAGTAAAATTTTATTCACCAAGCATTAGTAATACAATCAGCTATTCAACAGACACACTTATTGAATACCCAAGGGAGAATGGAGTTGCTAGGTGTTTGGGAATTATTGGTAAAATTAGGCATAGTTGTGACTTCTCAAAAGAAAAGACAGTATAAGTATGTACAAATAAGTATAGTTCAACTCTTCATGCCTGCTAGTAGAAGAAAACAGTTGTACAATACAAACAGTGAATAAATAAAAAATCATTTGGACTTGATTTTGGAATGTAGTGTTTGTTTAATTTTCTCTTTGGAGCATCATTTGAGTCACAGTCTAATTTGTATTCTTTGGGTGTACATAGTAAGGTAAGTGTAATTGAAGGAAAGTGTAAAGAGTCAAATGCATCCTGGTAGGCAGTGAAATCAAGACTGGTAAAACAGACCCTGAGTCCTCTGCATCATTTTGTATTAAGGCCTTGCTTGGACCAGATCCATGTGTTACATAGTACCTGGACTCCAGCAGCTTGTGGTAGAGTAGAGGAAGTAATTTGTTCTGCGTGCTGAAGTCTCAGTGAATGCCAGGTGCAGTGATGACAGACAGGGAAGGACTTACTCTGCTGGTTGGGAGAGGAGTTGTGTTGAGGAGAAGGTTCACCAGGATGTGGTAATGAACTACCTAAAAACATGGTTGTTTAGTTTTTACCTCATTGCAGAAACAACTTTTAAGTGGCTTGAATAAGGCTGTGAGATTTGAGGCTAGAGTTAGATGTGAAAATGCTTGAAAAGTTAATAACAGTGGTGACGACTGCTGGTGGGTTGCCTGGTGATGGGTTGAGGGCCAGGCCCTGCACTCTGCTGATGTGTTATCTCTTCTGATCTTTGTAGTGGTCTCCATTTAAAAATGAGATTGTTGTGAGAGAGATAAGTATAGGTAAAGTTTTTGAAGATTTCAGAGGGAAGGAGAGTTTCTTCTGGCCAACTTAATAAGGAAGCCAGTACTATACTCAAATCCAGATCACATTCCACCCATTTAAATCTAGAGCCCTAACTAACACCCAGTGGCTACATGAATCCTTAAATTTTAATCTTTATGATAATTAGAGTAACTCAGCCAGCAAGTAATACTGCATGGTTTCAAAGTAGAAGGGATGTATAAATGGAAGAAGGGTTAACAATCAGCCGTACTATCAAAAGTGTTCATGTTTTGGAGTTAAAAACGTGCTTTGTAAAATGATGGGTTTGAGATTTCCATAAACAAAGTTTGTTTCTCTATGAAAACAAATAGAAGATTGATTACTCTTGCTTAAAATGTATCTATTAAATGCAACATGCAGGCCTATTTTGATTAATGAAAGATGTTACAGTGAACATAACTGATAGGGTCTATACTTCCCTTTTGCAAAGTGTTTTGACTTTTTCTTCAGGTGAAGAAAGGTATCTGAATGTGGATTGTTTTTCATGACCCTTTATTTTCACTTGAACCATATCTTTTGGACTTCATTTTTGCTTTTGTTCTTTTCTTCAACTTGTAGATAGAAACTCTGGTGTCCTAATTGTGAAAATTCTCGAGGTGCATGAGGAATGTGGCATGCAAGTGACCTTCTGTGAGCAGTTAGCAAGACAGCAGGCCAGCAGCCCTGGCCAAGGTGCAGTTCCCATCCCCGGTGCCTGCCTGAAGGTTCTCTTCACCAGGGAAACTGCAGATCATCTCAAAGGGCATCCCCAAGACATCTTGCACATCTTCCCCCCCTGGTGAGTAAAAACAACCCTCTCCAGCAGTCACCAAATATAGATTTGTCTCATAAGAAAAGATACTTCTATCAAGAACGTTTTTGTCACTTTATTATAGAGAAGTGCCAGGGGAAGGAAACCAGGATTTGACTTAGGTTTCATGTAACAGAGAGAGTGAACTGTCTTGATGCCTTGTTTGTACTTCTGGCAGCAGATTTTTGATAATTTGGGAAACAAAATAGCCATATCAAGATTCCTGTCTAAATGTTGTATTGTGTTATATTATATATCTGGCTGGTTTTGCTTTTACCTTTCTTAGAAAAATAATTTTAGTCAGAGATATTATGTGATAATAGGGTAATAAACATTAATGTTTTTTGCTAGTAACTTTCGGGAGGTGGGAGCAAAGGGTAAAAAGAATTAATTAAAGCAGTAGGATTTCATTTCCAAGGAGAATAAATGGTCATTAATGGATTAGAAATTATTTTCAAGGATTCTATGTTTGATTTCTTCATCATGGGCTATTAATTTCCACCATGAAAAGAAAAAAATCTTAATACTTTTGAGGGAAACTTTGAGCAGCCTTCTTCTAAAAGCAAATTATTAATTACTGACAATTCAAAAAAATTTAAAATTTTTTTTAAAAGTTTCATTCATATTAGCATTGGAATCATCTTTAAATTAAACGTCTCTTCCAGAGGGATCTTTTTATTGTGTCCATAGTAAGTAATCATCAACCTCTACTTAAACTCTTTGACTGAAAGGGCCTTAGGATATCAGAGAATAACTTGCTTTATTTTATTTTTAATATATTTTTATTGAAGTATAAGATGCATACAAAAACATGCAGCTCTTAAGTATACATTTCAGTGAATACATGAGTGCAGTCGCTAGCCAGTCTAAGGAATGAAAGTAATCTCAACCTAGGACCGCTCCCCCTGCTTTGCGCCTGAAGGTCTCCATCTCCTTCTGCCCAAGGTTCATCTATTCTTCTGTAGCTATTTAGATGTTTTCAATGCTAAATATATTAACCCTTACATTCTGTCTAGGTTACTCAAGAATACTGTGGCATCAGTTCAAGTCTCTCTTCTGTAAACCTCTGTAAACCTTTCCATCATCCTACAATTATGCCTTTTTTTTTTTTTTTTTTTTTTTTTTTTGTGGTACCAGGGAATTGAACCTGGGACCTCATATGTGGAAAGCTAGCGCCCAACCACTGAGCCGCATCAGCTCCCTTGAGCTGATTTTTTCACTTACTTGTTGTTTTTTGGTTTTTTTTTTGTTTTTAGGAGGCACCAGGGACCGAACCCAGGACCTCTCATGGGGGAAGCAGGTGCTCAACTGCTTGAGCCACATCCACTCCCCATTTTTAAAAAATGTATTTTTATTAGAAAATAGTGAACTTATAAAACAATCATGCATGTGTGGAATTCCAATACAACACCTCTCCACCAACACACTACATTGTTGTGGAACATGTGTTAAAAATTATGAGATAATATCATCAGACTATTACGATTAACTATAGTCTATAGCATTTGGTATATTTTTCCATATCCTCCTATTATTAACACAGTACATCTTTGGCATTGATGCAAGAATATTACAGTATTGTTGACTATAGTCCATTGGTCACATTAATTGCATTTTTCCCATGCTTCTCCACATTCTTACCACCTTGCAATTGTGATGTATATTTATTCTAGTTCATAGAAGGACATTCTTATATTTGTACTTTTAACCAAAATTCTCATCCACCTCTGGGTTCACTATGTTACTCAGGCCCTAGATTATTCTCTAGCTTTCTTTCAATTGACAGTTACATCCCTAGATACGCTTTTCAGCCACAATCCTATTTATAAACCAGCTGCATTCATTCTACTCACTATAATGTGTTACCATCAACTCTACCCATTTCTACACTTTTACAGTCAAGTTAATTAACACTTCTACATACATTAAGTATCAGTAGCCCGTATCAGCCCTTCTCTTATCTCCTAATAACCTATACTCCAGGTTTTAACTCCCATGCATTTATTCTTCATATTTAGTTCATATTAGTGAGACCATGCAATAGTTGTCCTTTTGTGTCTGGCTCATTTCACTCAGCATAATGTCTTCAAGATTCGTCCATGTTATCATTGCGTCCCAATTTAATTTGACCTAACAGCAGCACAGTATTCCATTGTATGTAAATACCACATTTTATTTATCCATTCATCAGTTGATGGACGCTTGGGTTGTTTCCATCTTTTGGCAATTATGAATAACGCCACTATGAACATTGGCATGCAGGTGTCTGATCGCATCACATTTTTCATTTCTTCTGGATATATTCCTAGTAGAGAAATTGCCGAATCATATGACAGTTCTATATTTAGCTTCCGAGGATCCACCAAACTGTCTTCCACAGAGGGTGTACCACTTTACATTCCCACCAACAGCGAAAGAGGGTTCCTATTTCTCCACATCCTCTCTACACTTTGTTTTCTGTTTGTATTTTTTTTTTTTTTTTTTTTAAATAATGGCTATTCTGTGCAGTGTGAGATGATATCTTCTGGTCGTTTTGATTTGCATTTCCTTAATAGCTAGTGATATTGAACATTTTTTTCATGTGCTTTTTGGCCATTTGTAATTCCTCTTTGGAGAAATGTCTAAGTCTTTTGCCTGTTTTTTAAATTGGATTGCTTGCTCTTTTATTGTTGAGTTGTATGATCCTTTATATAGAATGGAAATCAAACCCTTATTGGATATATGAGTTCCAAATATTTTTTCCTATTGAGTAGGCTGCCTTTTCACCTTCTTAATGAAGTCTTTTGAATCACAAAAGTGTTTAAGTTTGAGGAGGTCCCATTTATCCATATTTTTTTTCGTTGCTTGTGCTTTTGGTGTAAAATTTAAGAATCCACCACCTACCACCAGGTCTTGAAGATGTTTCCCTACATTTTCTTCTAGGAGCTTTATGGTTCTAGCTTTTGTATTTAGGTCTTTGATCCATATTGAGTTAATTTTTGTGTAAGGTGTATGATAGGAATCCTCTTTCTTTCATTTGAATATAGATATCCAGTTCTCCCAGCACCATTTGCTGAATAGACCGTTGTGGCCCAGCTGGGTGAGTTTACCAGCCTTGTCAAAACTCACTTGACTGTAGACATGAGGGTGTGTTTCTGAACCATCAGTTTGATTCCATTGATCTATGTGTCTATATTTATGCCAGTACCATGCTGTTTTTACAATTGCAACTAGGTATATGATTTTTTTAAAAACAATTTATTGAAGTATGTCATTCATACATGAACATACATAAACAATAAGTGTTCAGTAAACATTGTGAACTTACAAAACAAACATGCATAACATCATACAGGGCTCCCACACATCACCCCACCACAAATACTTTGCATTGTTGTGAAACATTTGTTAACAAATTATGAAAGAGCACTGTCAAAGTATTACTGCTAACTATAGTCCATATCTTACTCTCCTATACTTTCTTTTTAAGGATTTATTTATTTATTTACTTTTATCCATTTTATCCCCCCACCCCCCGTTTTTGCTGTTTTTGTGTCCATTTGCTGGGCAACTCCCTGTGTCCGTTTCCTGCCCTCTCTTCTCTTTCTTCTCCTCCTGTCTTCACTGGGATTCGATCCTTGGAAACTCCGATGTGGGAAAGAGGCATCCTACTGCCTGCACTACCTTAGTTCCTGGTTTTTCGGCACGTCTCGTCTTGGCTCTCCCTTGTGTCACTCTCCTGTTACATCGTCGTCTTGCTGCGTGGCTTGTGGGGCCTGACAGCACACCCACACCCAGGGCCTGGCGGCACACCCACTCGCGGGGCCTGGGGGGCTCACCTACTTGCTGGGCCTGACAACGCACATGCACACAGGGCCTGGCGGCCCACACGCCTTCTATATTTTTCTTTTTTTAATTTTTACTGGGAGGTCCCGGGTATCGAACCCAAGTCCCTCCATATGGGAGACGGGCACCCAACCATTTGAGCCACATCCGTCCCCCTGCTATATCTCTTAAGGTTGACCAAAGATACCTAACGTTACAGTCATTTCCCATACAGGATGGTCATATAATAAATCAGGCTTAGTTTATCACCAGCATTCTAAAAACCAGACCTAGAGAGAAAAACTAGGTCTGGGAACACACGCATGGTTTCTAATATAGCAAATGTTTAGCCTACCATGATTATCACAAAATCAGGACAGTGAGAATATTCGCATAAATAATATGATTTAAAGTCCAGAACTGAGAGTCCTCCATCTTCTCTCTTCCTTTTGGAGATGTTTCTGGTTATTCGGGGCCCCTTCTTTATCCAAATAAATTTGATAATTGTGTTTTCCATATTTTAAAAAAATACTGGTGGAATTTTTATCAGGATAGCATTGAATCTCTATATCAATTTGGGTAGAATTGACTTCTTAATGCTATTTCATCTTCTAATCCATGAGCATGGAATGTTCTATTTATTTAGGTCTTATTTCATTTCTTCTAGCAATGCATTGTAGTTTTCTGAATACAAGTGCTTTACACCCTTGGTTAGGTTTATTCCTAAATATTTCATTCTTTTATTTGCTATTATAAATGGGATTTTTTTTCCTGACTTCCTCCTCAGATTGCACATTACTAGTGTATAGAAACACTACTGAATTTTGCATGTTAATCATGTATCCTGCCACTCTACTGAGATCGTTTATTAGCTCTAGCAACTTTGTAGTAGATTTCTTGAGACTTTCTAGGTGTATGATCATATCATCTGTGAACAGCAAAGTTTTACTTCTTCCTTTCTAATTTGGATGCCTTTTATTTATGTTACTTGCCTGATTGCTCTAGCTAGAACCTCTAACACTACATTGAACAACAGTGGTGACAGTGGGTATCCCTGTCTTTTTCCCCATCTCAGTGGGAAAGAGTTCAGTCTTTCACCATAGAGTACAATGTTAGCTGTGGGCTTTTCATATATGCCTTTTATCACGTGGAGAAAGTTTTGTGGTATTTTTATCAAGAAAGAATGTTATATTTTGTCAAATGCCTTTTCTGCATCAATTGAGATGATCAGGTGGCTTTTCTTCTTTGATTTATTAATGTGGTGTATTAGGCTGATTCATTTTCTTGTGTTGAATCACCCTCTCATACCTGGTATAAAACCCTTTTGATCATAATGAATAATTCTTTTAATGTGTTGTTGGATTCGATTAGCAAGTATCTTTTTGAGGATTTTTGTATCCATATTTATTAGGGAAATGGGTTTATAATTTTCTTTTTTTGTAATATCTTTATCTGACTTTGGTATTAGGGTGATATTGACTTCATGGAATGATTATGGTAGTGTTCCTTCTTGTTCAGTTTTTTGGAAGATTTTGAGTAAGATTGATATTAAAACTTCTTGAATGCTTGGTAGAACTCACCTGTGAAACCATCTTGTCCTGGGCTTTTCATTTGGGGAAGTTGTTTGATGACTGTTTCACTCTTCTTTACTTGTGATTGGTTGGTTGAGGTCTTCTATTTCTTCTAGGGTCAGTGTTGGTTGTTTGTACATTCCTAGGAATTTTTCAATTTCATCTACATTGTCTATTTTTTTTGGCATACAGTTGTTCATAGTATCCCCTGATGATCTTTTTTATTTCTTTGTGGTCAGTAGTAATACTCCCGTTTTTGTTTTTTATTTTATTTATTTGCATCTTCTCTCTTTTTTTCTTTGTCAGTATGCTAAGGGTTTGTCAATTTTGTTCATCTTCTTGAAAAAACAACTTCTGGTTTTGTTAATTCTATTTTTGTTTTGTTTTCAGTTTCCTTTATTTCTGCTTTGATCTTTATTTCATTCCTTCTGCTTGCTTTAGGCTTAGTTTGCTGTTCTTTTTCTAGTTCCTCCAGCTGTGTAGTTAGGTCATTGATTCTAGTTCTTTCTTCTTTTTTAATGTAAGCATTGAGGGCTATAACTTTCCCTCTCAGCACTGCCTTCGATGTATACCATAGGTTCTGATATGTTGTGTTCTCATTTTCTTTGGATATTTATTGACTACTCTCGTAATTTCTTCTTTGACCCACTGATTATTTCAGAATGTATTGTTTAATCTCCATATATTTGTGAATTTTCCCTTTTTCAACCTGTTAATTTCTAACTTTATTCCATTATGATCAGAGAAAGTGCTTTGTATAATCTTGATCTTGTTGAATTTATTGAGATCTGCTTTGTAACCCAACATATGTCTGTCCTGGAGAAAAATCCATGAGCACTTGAGAAGAATGTATAGCCTGCTGATTTCGAGTACAGTATTCTTTATATGTCTATTGGGTTTAGCCCATTTATCATATTATTCAAGCTTTTTGTTTATTGATCCTCTCCCAAGATGTTCTGTCCAATGCTGAGGGTATTGTATTGAAGTCTCCAACTATTTTTGTGGAGACATCTATTTCTCCTGTCAGTTTTCCAAGTGTTTGTAATTTGGGGCATCCTGGTTAGGTGCATACATGTTTATGATTGTTATTTCTTCCTGGTGAATTGCTCCTTTTATTATTATATATAATGTCTTTCCTTGTCTCTAATATCAATTTTGCTTTAAAAGTCTATTTTGACACAACCAGCAAGATGGTGACAGAATAAGGAGCTCCTAGAGTCAGCTCATGCTACAGGGCAATTCTTAATCACTCAGAGCTACTTAAACCATCTATTTGGGGGCTCCAGGAGACCAGAAGAGTATCCTGCAACATCCTTGAAAGAATAGAAGGAGGAGACTGCCCATCTGCAGAGAAGATTCATAAGTAGAGCACTCAGTGCCATGGAGGCCGGCACCCATCCTCCACTGGCAGCACAAGCCGCCTCAAGAGCTTTCCGAAAACAAGGGAAGAAGAGATGGTTGGGTACCAACTTCAGCTGCTGATTAGTTAACTCAGCAGGCTAAAGTATAAACCTGAGAACAGCTAAAGTTTGAACCTGTCCAAGTCAGAAAGAGGCTGGTAGCCTTCATTTTAACTCTGCCACCGGCATGAAGGGAAATGGGGCAGACTGAAAATCACAGTGCTGGTAGAGACCGGCTTCTTTCCATCCAGGTCAGATTGCTGCTCTAGCCTAAGCCCCAGCCACACTCCAGCAGGGAGGAACCTGGGGGGACCTGTACCAGCCTCTCTAGGAAAATACAGGCCACACCACAGAGGCTGGTGATCATTTTACTCTGACGGTGCAAGCTGCCTCAGGAGCTGTTCTGTGGCTGGAGATGGAATCTCCATTTCCCAAAAACGGGACGGAGAGACAGTTGGCCACCAACTTCAGCTACTGATTAGTAAATTCACCTAGCTGAAGTATAAGCCTAAGAACAGCTAAAGTTTGAACCTGTCCGTGTCAGAAAGAGGCCAGTAGCCGCTATTTTGACTCCGCCCCCAGCATGAGGGAAACCAGGCTGGCTGAAAATTACAGGGACCTGCTTCTTTCACACAGATTGGACTGCAGCCCTAGCCTAGGCTTCAGCCCCACCTCTAGCAGGGAGGAGGCTAACTGGCCCTGCACCAGCCTCTCTGGGTAACTACAGGTACATTCAGCTGGCACAGACTAAATAGTCGAAAGTCTGCCGGGGTAACTGCAGTCATTTTAGACCTACATGTCATAGACTGCTACCCACACCTGCAGCTCCATTCTGCCCCAGGCAGGGGAGGAAGAGACATGAAACTTCATCAGTCTCTCCGGGCAACTGGAGTTTAGGCCTGCACCACTTGGATTATTACGCATGGCTGTGGTTCTGGGTAGGGACCCCTGGCAAAGGAGAAAGTTGGGAGAAACTTCATCTGTCCCTAGGGCAATGTGGGCAGCTTGAGCCTCCACAGCTTACAGTACCAACTACATCCTTGGCTCCTACTACACAACCAGCAAGGGAGAAAGGGCAAGAAAGCCCTAAACTAAAGAGAGAAACTGCACCCAGAATAAATACATCTAGTAAGACAGATGCCAAGATGCCAACAAAAAGTACAGTCCACACCAAGAAACAGGAAGATATGGCCCAGTTAAAGGAACAAGATAAGCCTCCAGTTGACATAAAGGAGTTGAGACAACTAATCATAGATGTTCAAACAAATCTCCTTAATAAATTCAATGAGATGGCTAAAAGAGATTAAGGATATTAAGACATCGGATGAGAACAAAGAAGAATTTGAAAACATTCATAGAAAAATAGCAGATCTTATGAGAATGAAAGGTGCAATAAATTAAATTAAAAATACACTGGAATCATATAATAGTAGATTTGAGGAGGCAAAAGAAAGGATTGGTGAGCTTGTAGAAATAGCCTCTGAAAGCAAACATACAAAAGAACTGATGAAGAAAAGAATAGAAAGAATTCAACAAGATCTCAGGGAACAAAACAGCAGCAAGAGATGTACAGACATACATGTCATGGATGTCCCAGAAAGAGAAGAGAAGGGAGAAGAGGCAGAAGGAATATTTGAAGAAATAATGGTAGAAAATTTCCCAACCCTATTGAAGGACATGGATATCCATGTCCAAGAAGCACAACATACTCTCATCCAAATAAATCTGAATAGACCAGCTCCAAGACACATACTAATCAGAATGTCAAACACCAAAGAAAAAGAGAAAATTCTGAGGACAGCAAGAGAAAAGCAATGCATAACATATAAGGGATACTCAATAAGATTAAGTGCCAGTTTCTCATTAGAAACCATGGAGGCAAGAAGACAGTAGTATGATATATTTTAAATACTGCAAAAGAAAAATTTCTAGCCAAGAATCATATCCAGCAAGATTGTCTTTCAAAAGTGAGGGTGAGGGGAAGCGGATGTAGCTCAAGTGGTTGGGCTCCTATTTACCATATGGGAGACTCTGGGTTCAATTCCTGGGGACACCTGTTGAAGGCAAGCTGGCCCATGTGGCGCAGTGAGCCATGAGCTGGCGCAGCAAGATGGTGCAACAAAGGGAGACAATCAGACACAGAAAAACGCACAGCAAATAGACACAGCAAGCACAAACAGCAAGGGGGAGATAAATACATAAAATCTTTTTTTAAAATGAGGGTGAGTTTAGAATATTCACAGATAAACAGGAACTAAGAATATTTGTAACCAAGAGACTGGCTTTGCGGGAAATACTAAAGAGTGTACTACAGTCAGAAAAGAAAAAGACAGGAGAGAAAGGCTTGGAAGAGAGTCTAGAAATGAAGATTATATCAGTAAAAGTAACTAAAAGTCTCAAAAGAGTAGTGAAAATAAAATATGACAGATAAAATTCAAAGGTCAAAATAGGTGAAATAAGAACTGCCTTTACAGTAATAACATTGAATGTTAATGGATTAAACTCCCCAATCAAAAGACACAGAATGGCAGAATAAATAAGAAAATATGAGCCACCTATATGCTGTGTGAAAGAGACTCACCTTAAATCCAAGGATACTAATAGATTGAAAGTGAAAGGCTGGAAAAATATATTTCACGCATTCAGTAACTAAAAAAAAAAAAAAGCTGGAGTACCTATACTAATATTCAATGAAATAGACTTTAAAAGACACTAGTAATGTGCGCTCTGAGGAGGAAATCAGGAAAAAAATTTCCATTTACAATAGCGATTAAAAGAATCAAATATTTAGCAATAAACTTAACCAATGATGTAAAGCACTTGTCTTCAGAAGACTACAGCTCATTGTTAAAGGAAACAAAAAAATACCTAAATATTTGGAAGAACGTTCCATACTCATGGATTGGAAGACTAAATATCATTAAGTTGTCAATTCTACCCAAATTGATATACAGATGCAATGCAGTCGCAATAAAATTTCCACCGGCATTTTAAAAATAAATGGAAAACATGATCATCAAATTTATTTGGAAGGGCAAGGAGTCCCAAATAGCCACAAACATCTTAAAAAGGAAAAATGAAGGGAAGCGGCTGTGGCTCAATCAGTAGGGCTCCCGTTTACCATATGGGAGGCCCCGGGTTCGGTTCCAGGGGCCTCCTGGTGAGGGCAGGCCCGCCCGCACGGCGTGGTTGGCTGACCCAGCGAGCACAAGCAGCAAGGGGGGGATAAATGAATAAATAAATAAAATCTAAAAAAAAAAGGAAAAATGAAGTTGGAGGACTCTCACTTCTGGACTTTAAGTCATATTACCTGGCTACAGTTGTAAAAAAAAGCATGGTACTGGGAAGCGGCTGTGGCTCAATCAGTGGGGTTCCCGTTTGCCATGTGGGGGGCCCCGGGTTCGGTTCCCGGGGCCTCCTGGCGGGGGCGGGCCCGCCCGCACGGCGTGGTTGGCTGACCCAGCGAGCACGGGCAGCAAGGGGGGGATAAATGAATGAATAAATAAAATAAAAATCTTTAAAAAAAAAAAAAAAAAGCATGGTACTGGCATAAAAACAGACACATAGACCAATAGAACTGAATTGATGGTTAAGAAACAGACCTTCACATCTATGGTCAAGTGATATTTGACAAGCCTGTCAAACCCACCCTGCTTGGACAGAACAGTCCATTCAACGAAAGGTGCTGAGAGAACTTGATATCCATAGCCAAAAGAAGGAAAGAGGACCCCTATCACACACTTTATACAAAAATTAACTCAAAATGGATCAAAAACCTAAATATAAAGGTAAGAACCATAAAGCTTCTAGAATAATATGTAGGGAAAATATCTTTTTGACCTGGTGGTAGGTGGTAGATTCTTAAAGGAGAGAAGAGGAGGACTGAGATGGACTACTGATGTTTAATGTTTTTGAGGTTTTAATTAACTTTATTGTAAAAGTGTGAAATGTATAGAGTTGATGGTAACACATTATAGTGAGTAACAGCTGGTTTATAATTTGGAATGTGGCTGAAAAGGGTAGTCTAGGGATGTAAATGCCAATTGAAAGAGAGCTAGAGAGTAATCTAGGGACTGAATAGCACAGGAGACCCAGAGGTGGATGAGACCTGTGGTTGATGGTACAGATGCAAGAGTGTCATTTGTGAGCTAGAGCAGATGTATGTCACTATTACAGGGTGATGGGAATGTGGAGAAGCATGGGAAAAATATAACTGGAGTGACCTATGGACTGTGGTTAGCAGTAATAATGTAATATTCATGCATCTAAGCCAAAGATGTACTGTGTTGATAATGGCAGAGTATGGAAAAAGTATGCCAGATATACTCTATGGACCTGGTAATAGTCTGATAATATTATCTCATGGTCTGTAACAAATGTTCCACCATGGTGTGGTGTGTTGATAGAGGGGTATTGTATGGAAATCTTGCACATGTTTTGTGCATGATTGTTTTTTAAGTTTACAACTTCTGTCATAAAAATATATTTAAAAAAAAATAAGAGGGTGGTTGGGGGAAAATACACCAAATGTAAGATAAGGACTATAGTTAGTAGTAAGATATTGACAATATTCGTTCATCATTTGTAACAAATGTCTCACAACAATGCAAGGTGTTGGTAGTGGGTTGATGTATGGGACCCCTGTATGATGTTAATGTATGTTTGCTTCGTAAGTTCACAACTTTTCACTATACATTTATTGTTTATGTATGTTTATATATAAATGATATAAAAAATAACAATAATAATAATAGGGTGGGATGGGGGGAAAATACACCAAATGTAATATACTTTGGAAGTAATATTTTGTGCCTACTCTTTAATCATTAGTTAAAATTGTTGTTGTTAGGGTGAGGTATGATGTCCCTGTATGTGTTATGTATGTTTGTTTTGTAAGTTCACAACTATTTGTAAGTTTATGTATGTATGATATACCTCAATACATTTTTTAAAAATGGGGAAAAAAATAGTCTATTTCATCCAGTACAAGTATGGCTACTCCACCTTTTTTTTTTTTTTTTGGTTACTGCATTCATGGAATATCATTTTCCAGCCTTTCATTTTCAATCTATTGGTATCCTTGGGTCTAAGGTGAGTCTTTTATAGACAGCATATTGATGGCTCATATTTTCTTATCCATTCCACCAGTCTGTGTCTTTTGATTGGGGAGTTTAATCCATTAACATTCAGTGTTATTCTAAAAGCAGTTCTTAGTTCACCCATTTTGACCTTTGGATTTTTATCTGTTTTATATTCACCACTCCTTTTAAACTTTGTTACTTTTACTGATATAATCTTTATTTTTGAGATTCTTCCAAGCCTCTCACTTCTGACTTTTCAGGCTGTAGCTCTCCCCTTTGTATTTCCTGCAAAGCTGTCTCTTGGTTACATACTCTCTCAACTTCTTTTAAAAATCTGTGTATATTCCAAATTTGCCCTCATTTTTGAGATGTAATCTTGCTGGATATAGGATTCTTGGCTGGCAGTTTTTCTCTTGCAGTATCTTAAATATATCATACCACTGCCTTCTTGCGTCCATGGTTTCTGAAGAGAAATCAGCATTTAATCTTATTGGGTGTCACTTTTATGTGATGCATCACTTTTCTCTTCTGCTCTCAGAATTCTCTCTTTGTCTTTGGCAGTTGACATTCTGATTAGTATTTGTGTCATAGTAGGTCTATTCACATTTATTTGGATGGGAGTATGTTGTGCTTCTTGGACATGGAAATCTAAATCCTTCATTAGGGTTGGAAATCTTTTACCATTATTTCTTCAAATATTCCTTCTGCCCCTTTTCCCTTCTCTTCTCCTTCTGGGACACACATGACATATATGTTTTCACATCTCTTGCTGTCATTTAGTTCCCTGAGACCCTATTCAATTTTTTCCATTCTTTTTCTTGTCTTTTGTATGTTAGCTTTCAGAGGCCATGTCTTCAAGCTTACTGATCCTTTCTTCAACTATACTCTTTAATTCCTATAAGAGTCAGAATAGAATTGAAAACAAAGAATCAGAATACAATTGAAAACAAAAAGTTAGGAATTGTTAATTTCTTACAATGGACATGCAAAATATAAAAAGGTAACTTGGGACAAAAAAAAAAAACCATAAAGGTGGAATAGAGAGGGATATGGGAGCAGAGAACATGTATGCTATTGAAGCTAATTCATTATCTTTTCAAATTAGTAGCTTATTGATGTAGGTTGTGTAATACAATCCCCAAAGTAACCATGAGGAAAGTATTTAATAAGTATACAGAAACAAAAATGTGAAAGGGGTCAGTCAGATATATCACAAAATATCAACTATACAGAAAAGGAGGTTTCAATTAAAAAAGAGAGAGAGAGAAAAAATATGACATAAAAAGCAAAGGACAAAATGGCTGAAACACTGTCATCATAGTAATAACACTGAATGTTAATGAATTAAACTCCCCAGTCAAAAGACACAGTTTGGCAGAATGAATAAAAAAGCATGATCCAACTATATACTGTTTACAGGAGACTCACCTTAGACCCAGACACAAATAGATTGGGAAAAAAAAAAGATATTCCCTGCAAATAGAGCTAAGATGGCTATACTCATATAGGACAAAATCGATTTTAAGCAAAAGTTGTTTTACGAGAGAAATAATGACACTGTACATTAATAAAACAGACAATCCAACAAGAAGAAACAACAACCATAAATATTTTGCACCTAACCATAGTGCACCAAAATACATGAGGCAAACATTGGCAAAACTTAAGGGGAGAAATAGACATCTCTACAATAATTGTTGGAGACTTCAGTAAACCACTCTCATCTATAGATAGAACATCTAGACAGAAGATCAATAAGGAAACAGAGAACTTGAAAAATATGACTATGAATTAGACCTGACAGACATACAGAACATTATACCCCAAAACAGCAGGACATAGATTTTTCTTAAATGTACGTGGATCATACTCCAGGGTAGACCACATGTTGGGTCACAAAACAAGTCTCAATAAATTTAAAAAGATTGAAATTATCAGAGCATCTTTCCTGACCATAATGGAATGACGTTGGAAATCAATAGCAGGCAGAGAACTGGAAAATCCACAAATACATGGAAGTTAAATAACACACTCTTAAACAGCAATCAGTGGGTCAAAGAATACATTGCAAGGGAAATCAGTAAATATGTTGACATGAATGAAAATGAGAATGCAGCATATCAAAACTTGTGGGATGCAATGACCACAGTGCTGAGAGGGAAATTTATAGCCCTAAATGCTTACATTAAAAAAGAAGAAAAAGTTAAAATCAAAGACCTTACTGCACACCTGGATGAACTAGAAAAAGAACAGCAAAGTAAACCCAAAACAAGCAAAAGGAAATAAATAAAGTTAGAGCAGAAATAAATGAAATAGAGAATAAAAGAACAGTAGAGAACATTAACAAAACCAAAAGTTGGTTCTTTGAAGATTAAGAAAATTGAGAAACCTTTAGCTAATCTGACAATGGAAAAAAAGAGAGAAGTTGCAAATAAAATCTGAAATGAGAGAGGGAGGGGATATTACTTCCGACCCCACAGAAATAAAAGGATTGTAAGTAAATAGACTGCAAGCAAGACAGTTCCATCCACTTGTCCAATGGGATCTAAGCCCCCTCTCAATCAGAAACAGAGTGGGCATCACCATCCCCAAATCCTCAAGATTGAGGAATGAACAGTCATAAGGGGAGAATACAACTATAAACTAATGTAGACTTACTTTTATTCTATCAATGGAAGAAGTTATAAGATTGATATAAAGACAGTGATCACCAGAGATTCTGAGGGGAGGGAGTGAGAAGAACAGGTGTAACATGGAGCATTTTTGAGACATTGGAATACTTCTGCATGATATTGCAATGATGGATACAAACTATTAATCATTTTATCAAAACCTATAAAATTTTGCTGTTGAACCCCACTAGCTAATTGAGTATGTCCTACCACTAAGTCTAAAGCCACTGAAGACCAGCAAAAGATAAGTATGTGATGGTACATACAAGGACAAAGTCTTCATCTGATTATATTCTAGGATATTTGTAGAAGTAGAACATTTTGGTCATAGAATGTGGGTTGCTTTTGAGCTACCATAGTAACCTGGAAGGTTGTATCTATCTCAACTGCTGCCAGTCCTCAGCAGTTATATCAGTAGCACACTCATTTTTCTTTCTTTCTTTCTTTTCTTTTTTTTTTAAGAGAGAACAGAAAGAGAGAGAGAAAGATAGATACAGAGAGAGAGAGATCAGCATTTTTCTTAAGGGCTGCAAAATAGGCTATAATCTCTTTAATCCTTACTGTATTCTCAGCATGTGGTACATACCTACTTTTTTCCTATCATAAATAAATATCTTTATATACATATATAGTTTTGTACATATTTTAGACTATTTTTAGAAATGATATAGCTAGTGTTTTAGTGGTTTAAAGGGTATACATTTTGTTTTTGCTGTTCTGATTTCTTGATATGGTTAAGTAGTCTGTAAGCTTGCTAGTAGAGTGCCTTGCACTCATCAAATGGAATACATTTCCTTATATTTATTTACTGGTGACAGCTTTTTCTTTTTTTAGCCTTTGCTCATATGTTTGTTCGGGTCATAGGGATTTTCTAATCAATTTGTATGCCTGTTTTATATAATAAAACTATTATCTATGTACAATTATATCACTTATCATAATAACTCTGTTGTTTCCTTCCTAATACTTATGATGCTTTATCTGTGTCATGTCTTACTGCTTTGGCTAAAACTTCCAAATCAAAATATTTTCACTGTTATATCCCCAGTGTCTAGAATACTGCTCAGCACATAGTGTATACTTAGTAACTATATGATTAATGTTGAGAATGAAATGATCATGAGGATATTGTCACCCTTTCTATTATCCTTAAGTCAATGGCAGGACTTAGACGATTTGTGTATCCATTAAAACATTTATTAAACATTTATTTACTGTGTGATAGGTTTTGTGCTAGAAAATGGAGATACAGTCTTCAAAATGAATGACAAATTATCTCTGCCTTTAAGGCATTCGTAGTCTGGTAGAAGAGAAAGACAATATAAACAAGTTATAAAGGAGTCTGTTAAGCATAGTAATAGAGATTAGTGTAGAGTATTTGAAAACTCTGAGTATGTAAGCTTGTGTGGTTTGGTAGGTAGGTATGTAGGTATGTGTATGTTAGGGAGAGATCAGATTGAGGGATGGGGTGGGCTTTAGGGATGGCTTTCTGAAGGTGGTGGTCCACTTTCTAAGCCTTAAAGATTAAGTTAGATGGAACCAAGGAAGGGACTGGAGGATATTTGAAGTAGAGGAGACTGCAGGAGCAAAGACAGAGAGGCCAGAGATAGCATGATGTAGGGTGGCTATGGGGGTTTATATAGTTCTGTGTTGATAAAGCCAAAATTCTGAGCCAGGGAGTGGTAGAAAGTGTAGTGTATACAGTGCTAAAGGGCTGTTGGTCAAGGAGAAGAATGCTGTGATCTGATTCATACTTTAAAAGGTTTATGGAAAACTACTGTGGGTAGAAGGGCCAGAGTAGAGGCAGGAAAACTCTTGAGGAGGCTTTGGGAATAGTTGAGGTGTAGAATGATGATGACTTGGACTAATTGTCAATGGTGTATTTGCTGATGGATTTGATGGGATATGTGAAAGGAACACAGGAACCAAGGAAGACTCCTATGTTTTTGGCTTGAGCAACTAAGTGAATGATGATGCCATTCACTGAAATGGGGGCCTTGGGAGACAGACTTGTGGGGCACAGCCAATAGCACCTTTTTGGCCCTGTTAAGTCTGAAATAGCCATTGGACTTATGGATACAGATGAAAAGTAGGCATTTGGATATGCAAGTTGCGAGTGTAAATGTGTGCTCCAGAATGGAGATAGAAATTTGAGATTTACTAGTTTAGCGATAGTATATAGAGCCAAAGGAATAATGAAATCACCTGGACTGAAAGAGTAACTAAGGAAAAGAAGTTGGCCCTGCAGATGCAGCCATTGACCTAGAGGAGGAGTAGCTAAAGAAGGTTGGAAAGAGAGCAGTTATTAGGTGGGAAGAAAACTAGTGAATTTGATATCACAGAATCCTGAAGGGGGGGGGGAGGTATTTCATGAAGCAGGAAGTGGTCTTCTGGGCCAAATATTGCTGAGAGTTTGAGTAAGATAAGAACGGTGAATTGAGCAATTGCTTTTGGCAAGATGTAAGTCATTGGTAGCCTGAATTTTTGGTGTAGTACTGGGGACAAAGGCTCAGTTGAGGATCCTCAGTGAGGATAGTAAACACGTACAACTCTTTTGAGGAGTTTCTGAGTAGGGAAGCAGAAAAGTGGGAGGATGGTAGCTGGCAGGGGCCAAAGAGCAAAGGTAGATTTTTTTTTGTTAGGTAGATAGGTAGGTAGGTAGGTAGGTAGGTAGGTTGGTTGGTTGGTCACTAGCTAGCTAACTAGCCATCTTGGTTTTAAATTGGGTGACATGACATGCTAATGGTAATGATCCAGGAGCAAACGACAAAGGACTATGCAGTGAGGAAGGAGTCAAGAGTGGCTCCTGGTTTCTACCCATTCCAGCTCTAGAAATCTGTTTTCTTATCTCACAAGGCTAGAAAGAAGTTTTGCGAGGACCTTTTACATGTGCAAAGATCTGTGTCAATAATGTGAGGTCCCCTAGGAAGAAAAGAGGGCAAGGAAAAAAAAAAAGAATACTGAGAATAAAGCCCTTAAGTAAAGGAACTGGTAATGCTGCTAGGCAGGGCTCTCACCTGCCTTTTTTAAAAACTCTCTTGACCTCAGAGAGAGATGGGGCAGAGCCACAGGTCTGGAGAAATAACTGTATAGAGACCTGCCAGGTGAAACACAGGGCCACTGCCCTGTAGGCGAGCACTAAATCCCAGAAACCAGAGACACTGGTTCTGTTTAAAATCAGCTTCAGGACACATCTCCGTAATTATATGGACAAACCTTTTATAAAATCCTCCAACAGTAATACTATCTATAGGTTTTTAAAACAATTAGTCTTTCTGTAATCTATTTTATTCAAGTGAAGAAAGTAGTTAGGAATTTAAAAGGAAAACAGAAATTAAGAACCAAATTGTCTCTGTCCCATAAATTTAAAAAGGTCAATTAACTATTAACCAGTAATTAGTTTATGTTGACATGAACAGAATATCAAATTTTCAAATTCCTAACAAATGGTTAAAAGGTCAAAGAGCTTATTTGCTTTGTGAATGTATGTTGAAGAAAATGTTCATGATTAAGTTAACCAGTTAGATTTACCTGGAGAAGTGGCTATATTGCTTGGTAACTATACACACACACACACACACACACACAGTCATATACAGTCAACACTGTAAATATACTAACCAGGTTGCACAAAGTTTTCTGATGTAACAATTATTTTTCTAAAATTATTAGAGACACCTTAAAAAAATTAATACCATCTGTTTAAGAATTTTTTTAAAAAAATGTGTTTTCTTCTACTATCTTTACAATCCCCATGGGAAAATTTCACCATTATCATTGTAATGTTACAAATGAAGAAATGAGGTTCAGAGAGTTCTTGCTGTATACCTAAGAAGTAAGTGACAAGTAAATTCTGAGGACAAAGGTCATTTTTTACTCTTGAGTATAACACCATGCAAATGTTTTTCTGCTTCATTTTAGAGAAGATATATCATTATTAGGTGTTTTTGGCATACATGGAAGATTTTCCTCATATCAATTGATTCTAGCATTGATATTAAATCTATATATGTCAACTTAAAAGAAAAAACTAGTTAGAATTTATCCTACCTTTCAGTCAAAAGATATGATAAACAGAATAGCAAAATAAATGTATATTCAAGACTTAGAAGGAAAGCTAGAATATATGTTGATTTACAACAATCCATTGTAATGTTTCAGCCATGAACAACTAGGTTGAATGTAAAATTTTAACTCTTATAACTTGTTTTAATATTTATTTGAGTAAACATTTACAGGACATCTATTGTTCATTATACCACACTGTGCTGACTAGTATTCAAAATTGAATTAGATACTCCCAAGGAACTGACAGTTTAATAAGAGTATAGGAAGAGGCCTCAATAATTTACACTGCAATTGGGATACCTAAAGAGAAACTCTGACCAGCTGGTCTGGGTTTTCAGTGTGACCCACACGTAGGAAGTAGTAGAGGGTTGAGGTAGACCCTGTAGGCTTGTTCACAGGTGCTTTGGTTCCTACTTTATATTTGCCAACTGGGAGCCTTTGAAATGAAGAAATTTCTGGCTCCTGTTGCTAGGAGCAAAGCAGTGCTAAAGATGGAAGGTTTGTTTCCTGGGTGGGAATGTCTTCCTGTTGGCACAGCCAGGAAGCCTGTCTTTTTAAACCAAAATCACAATGCCTTAACAGGAAACAAATAATGCGAATATTCTTGCTGTTCTGATTTTGTGATAATCAGGGTAGGCTAAACATTCGCTATGTTAGAAACCTTGCATGTGTCCCCAGACCTAGTTTTTATCCCTAGTCTGGTTTTTAGAATGCTGGTGATAAACTAAGTCTGATTTATTATATGACTATCCTGTATGGGAAAAGACTGGAACTTTGGATATCTTTGGTCACCTTTAAGAGATATAGCAGGGGGACGGATGTGGCTCGGGTATTTGGGCGTCTGTCTCCCATATGGAGGGACCTGGGTTTGACCTCCCTGTAAAAATTTAATAAAGAAAAATATAGAAGGCACATGGGCCACCAAGTCCTGTGAGCAGGTGAGCTGTCAGGCCCCGTCCACAGGTAAGCCGCCAGGCCCTGTGTGTGGGTATGCTGCTGGGCCCCACAAGGCATGCAGCAAGATGATGACACAACAGAAGAATGGCACAAGGGAGAGCCAAGACGAGATGCACCAAAAAAACAGGAACTAAGGTGGCACAAGTGGTAGTAGGACGCCTCTCTCCTACATCGAAGGTTCCAAGGATCAAATCCCAGTGAAGATAGGAGAAGAAGGATGAGAAGAGAGGGCAGGAAACGGACACAGAGCGTTGCCCAGCGAATAGACACAGAAACAAATGGATAAAAGTAAATAAATAAATAAATAAATAAATAAATCCTTAAAAAATGTATAGGGGAGGAAGATTTGGACTATAGTTAGTAGTAATACTTTGACAATGCTCTTTCATGATTTGTTAACAAATGTTTCACAACAATGCAGGATGTTTGTGGGAGGGTGATGTGTGGGAGCCCTGAATGATGTTATGCATGTTTTTTTTGGTAACATCATGATGTTTACTGAACACTTATAGTTTATGTATGTTCATGTATGAATGATATACTTCAATAAATTGTTTAAAAATAAAAAAATAAAAAATAAAAAAAGTTTAAAAATTAAAAAAAAAAAAGAAGAAATAAATAGAAAAGAAGACTAATGCAGTGTGTAAAGGAATAAAATGAAGACCACAAGGGTAATCTGGAGAACTAGAACAAGTGGATGTGGGAGAGAAGGCAAGTGTGTATGCTTGCATGAGGGAAGGGGACTTCCACCGGTTGCCTAAAATGTTCTTAGCTCACATAAGTTTGAGAAAGGCTGTCAGACGTAGACCTGTTGTACTGTAGGACTTTAGAGTTTCTAATATGTAAATATGCATCAGGACTTCCAAGAGAGAGAAACAGAAACAGAGGGAGAAGTTTGAACAAAACATTAGCAAACAAATGGCCAAGCTCTTCCTAAAATAATACTGAATTGAGAGAACAAGTAAAAGTTATCCTTGGCTACTTATTCACTGGTGTTCACTTCAGTTCATAAATTACTTATCTAATCAAAATTCATATCTGTATAGTATGCATATAGATGTGGAGCCAAGATATAGTTGTAGATATATAAGTGCAATTTAAATGGAGTCTTTAGTAAAATATAGTTCTGTGTATTAACAACGGTTACATTGAATTAAAGTCAAATATTTCCCTTTGGTTCTGAAATTTCAGTTCATGTCTCAACCAATTAATCATTAAATTTACAAACAGCACAACAGTGACCACTGCTGACATTTGCAGGAGTGGTTTTCCCTAGGCCAGGTACAATGTTGAGTGCTGAATCTTACTAACCCTCACCGAGCCCTTCAGGCTGTTCCTCTTATCTTCCACATTGTCTACTCAGGAAACCTAAGTATAGGGACTTGCTCAAAGTAATACAAAAACCCTGTGCAGCAAGTTTGTTATTCAAACTTGGTTCTATCTAACAAAGCCTAAACCGTTAACTCGCTACAAAAAACTTGTAAAAGTACAATATAAAATTTTTTGTCTGCTAAATATTTTATTTTGTAAATGCTAATAAATGGGTTCAATAAAGTGGCAGGATATAAGATCAACATGCAAAACTCATTAGACCATTTCTGTACATCAATAATGAGCAATCTGAGTAGGATATCAAGAAAAATAATTCCATTTACAATAGCAACTAAAAGAATCAAATATCTAGGAATAAACTTACCTAAAGATTTAAAGGACTTGTACAAAGAAAATTACACAACATTGTTAAAGAATATCAAAGAAGACCTAAATAAATGGAAGAATATTCCGTGTTCATGTGTCAGAAGACTAAATATCACTAAAATGTCTGCCCTACCCAAACTGATTTACAGATTTAAGGCAATTCCAATAAAAATTACGACAGAATTTTTTAATGAATTTGAAAAGCTAGTTATAAAACTTATTTGGAAGGGCAAGGGGCCCCAAATAACCAAAAATATATTGCAAAAGAAAAACGAAATTGGAGGAATCCCGCTACCTGACTTTAAAGCATACTGCAAAGCTACAGTGGTCGAAACTACCTGGTATTGGCACAAAGATAGACCTATTGATCAATGGAACCGAATTGAGAGTTCTGATAAAAGATCCTTGCATGTCCAGTCAACTGATACTTGACAAGGCCATCAAACCCACTCAACTGGGACAGAATAGAACAAATGATGCTTGGAGAGCTGGATATCAGTATCCAAAAGAATGAGAGAGGATCACCGTCTCCCACCCTATACAAAAATTAACTCAAGGTGGATCAAAGATCTAAATATAAGAGCCAAGACCATAAAGCTCTTAGAAGAAAAAGTAGGGAAGCATCTACAAAGTCTTGTAGTAGGAAATGGTTTCATGAATTTTACACTCAAAGTGTGAGCAACAAAAGAAAAAATAGGTAAATGGGACTTCCTCAAAATTAAGCACTTGCACTTTAAGGACTTTGTCAAGAAAGTGAAAAGGCAGCCTACTCAATGGGAGAAAATATTTGGTAACCATTTACCCAATTAAAGCCTAATATCTAACATATACCAAGAAATCCTATATCTGAAAAATAAAAAGATAACTCATTTAAAAAATGGGCAAGACATTTGAATAAACACTTTTCCAAATGGCTAAAAAGCACATGAAAAGATACTCAATATCACTAGCTGCTAGGGAAATGCAAACCAAAACTACAATGAAATATCATCTTACTCCTATTAGACTGGAAGCTATTAAAAAAAAAAGTCAGGAACTACAAGTGTTGGAGAGGATGTGGAAGAGAGGGAACACTCATCCACTGCTGGTGGGAATGTAGAATGGTGCAGCCATAGTGGAGGACAATTTAGCGGTTCCTCAGAAGCTAACTATAGAACTGCCATGTGACCCAGCAATCCCACTGCTGGTTATGTACCCAGAAGAATTGAAAGCAGGGGCACAAACAGATATATGCATACCAATGTTCATAGCGGCATTATTCGCTGTTGCCAAAAGTTGGAAACAACTCAAATGTCCATCAGCAGATGAACGGATAAGCAAATTGTGGTATGTACATACAATGGAGTATTACCTAGCTGTAAGAAGAAATGAAGTATTGACACACGGGACAACATCAATGAATCTTGAAGACCTTGTGTTGAGTCTTATTTGCACTGAAGGACAAATATTACATGACCTCACTGATATGACTTAAGCAAACTGAACAGACTCACAGAGCTAGGTTTGGAAGACAGGTATCAGGAAACAGAAAGGGAGTAGAGTGTGGTGACCCGATGCTCAATATGGGCAAAACCTACGATAATGTGGAAGGGGGTGTTTGGGTAATGGATGGGGGTGATATTAGTGCAAGGATGTGATCTCTAGGGATTTGTAGGTCTGTGGTTAAACTACAATGGTAGGGGAGGGGATGTAGCTCAAGTGGTTGAGGTACTGCTTCCCATATACAAGGTCCCAGGTTTAATCCTCAGTACCTCCTAAAATAAAAAGAAATAGATGAAAAAACAACTCTCACCGGAGTGGCTGTAGCTCAGTGATAGAGCACCTGCTTCCCATGTATGAGGTCCTGGGTTCAATCCCTGGTACCTCCTAAAAAAAAAACTACAAGATGAGAATGTTCTTTTGGCAAATATGATGGGAGGGTTACTGGTGCAGGACATCAGGGATGGGGATATATGTGGGATGGGGTGCACCTGGGGCATGCTTCTGTGGAATATGAAAGTGTTCATCTTGTCATAGTGTGTTATCTCAGTGGGTGGAGACCTAGACAATAAACAAGAAAATATTAAACTCCCATCCTGGGGAGTCCTGCTGTGTTCTCAATTAGAAAGGCAAGAGCCTCTCAAGAATATAGACAGGGCCTAATAAAAGAAAACATCAATATGTCAAACCCTCAATATTAAAGCATGTAACTATGAACCTTATTCCTCCAAAACTGAAACTTAGTGGTTACCACAGGTTTCAAGGGGACGTGGCGGGAAGAATAGAATAGATGGAACAGGGCATTTTTAGGGCATTGGAATTGTTGTGCATGATCTTGCAATGACAGATACAGGCTATTATAAATTTTGTCAAAACCTATAAAAGTGTACGGTGCAAAATGTAATCCAAAATGTAAACCATTGACCATGGTTAGTAGCAGTGCTTCAATATTTGTTTATCAATTATAACAAATATATCATACTCATTTAAGATGTTATCAATAAGGGAAAATGTGAGAAGGGGAGGGGTTGGGGTATAGGGGGATCCCCTATATTTTCTATATGACTTTTCTGGAACCTAAAGCTTCTTTGAAAATAAAGTGGAAAAAATAAGACACTGGGAGGAAAAAAAGTACAAGATAGGTTAACCCCTCCCACCCCACACTACCCTACCCCAACCCTCCCCCGCTTCCTTGAGGCTTCTCTCTCCAAGGAAGGGCCTGTATAATAGATTGTCACCCTGTCATATCTGAAGGCTTAAAAAGCCTTGAAGAGCCCTGGGATTTGATGTCATATTTTGGCTAGTGATGATGTGGCCACAGAAAGAGGAATGTGAGAGTGTTGGCTTGAGATGGAGGGCAAAGCAGGGTGGTGGGAAAGTGGCCACAGCTGGTGAGACCAATGATTCATTAGATTTGAGGCAGCAGGGTGGAAAGAGGACTGTGCTTGCCCTCACCAGAGTTTATGGCCTAGTACCACCTTTGCAGTCGTTTTGCGAGCCTCTGTGCGTTCATTTGTAACATGGGATGGCCTCTGCTACACCCCTTCATAAGGTGACTGTGAATAAACAATAATAAATAGAATGGTATATATTTCATCTCAAAGGATTAAGTAAAACACTGCTTGCAAGATCTCACACGAGTGAACCAAGGGAAGTCATCATACTATTGACTTGTTTCTAAAAAAAGTGTAGTTTATTAAAGGGAGAGTATACTATAGTTTTTCTCTAGAGCAAAGTTTATTTGCTTCAGAGAAGTTAGTCATCACTGATCTCAAATAATTTTTACACAACAACATAGTTATTTGTGAGAAACATAAGGCTGTTTTTTTATCCAACTTTGAGACTGTTAAGACCTTTATAGTTAAAGTAATAAACTCATGGTTAAATATTAAACATTATTAAATGAATGGAATCCTTCATGTCTAATGCAGCCTTCTCATTGGCCCATTTGTACTCCTTATCACAAAGATTAGAAAAGCAAACAAAAACGTTTCACTGTTTAAAAATTTTGCTTTCTGGCCCATGGTCTTCCAGGGGTGGGATATTAAAGGGCCCAGCCCCTGAGTCCCTGACTGTGGTTGCCTGGCCTCTGCACACCTGCACAGAGGAGGGACGATAGAGATCACCACATTGCACCCCCATGTCTCCCCTCTTTGAGGGTATTCCTCTTATTTCTTTCAGAAACACGGACACATTGTGTCCATCATGCTAAAGAACATATATGGACAGGGAAGCAGCTGTGGCTCAATCAGTAGGGCTCCCGTTTACCATATGGGAGGCCCCGGGTTCGGTTCCCGGGGCCTCCTGGTGAAGGCAAGCCTGCCCACATGGCACGGTTAGCTGACCCAGTGAGCACAAGCAGCAAGGGGGGGATAAGTGAATAAAAATAAATAAAATCTTTAAAAAAAAAAAAAAAAAGAACATATATGGACAAAAATGTTATATTTCACAATGTAGTATAGATTCATTCTTGCTTAAAAGGTCTTGGAAACAACAGTGTTCTCTGTCTTCTGTGACCTCATATCACAGTAGTATAACATGCTACACTTGCATGTGTCCCAGCTGGAATAAAGGCGGTTTTCCTATTTTTGTTTTTATTTTCTCATCAATTTTATTTTCTTACCACAAAGGCAATTGTCTATAAAATAAAGGGAAAGGGTCAGAATAGGGGTGGCCTTCAGCTGTGCTTGTTCTCAAAGTAGCTAACTCTGTGGTAACAGAGGGTCTATTCATTGTCTCCTCTCTGTGTGTACCATACTTCCTTCCTGGAGTGTCTCACACCCTTTGGTCTGACAAATTGACTCCTCCTGCTCCTTCTCCTCTCTGCTATCTTCCTCCCAACTCAAAGGCACATTTTGTCATTCTCTCCTCTGTGCCACCAGGGCACCTTATACAGCCTACATTAAAGCACATTCCATAAAAAATCACCGATATTTATATTTTTTGTCTTTCCTAGTACACTGTGAATTTCTCAAGTGCAGGAGGAGTATGATTTCTGGCTTAATTGGAAATTTTGGATTTTGCAAGACCAGTGTGGCCATATAGTCTCCAAATTTTCCCAGGCGATCTTGAAATTAGATACCAGCTAATTTTTGAGGAACTAGAAGTGGTTAGAAATATATATGCTAGTATTTTCAGCTATAAGAGTACATGGTTTAGTGGATCTTCCTACCCCAGCTAAGATACAAATGCTTGGGATATTTTCATTCTCTTTTTACAACCTTACATGACAAAGGGCTTATAGAGGAGAGCTGGATGATCTTCACTTAAAAAGTGTTCTATTGTTAAATTAGTGGCAAGCAGACAAGGAAAATACCTTTGATCAGACATAGTTACCATGCTTTCAGTTGTTTCACATTGCACACATAGCTGTGTTAAAGAGTTCCTTCAAGAAAACTGACCAAAAGGAAAATAATAAAACCAAACTTGTCTAATTAAGGACTGCTAAATAGAGGACCTGTTTGCTTTATGTTTGGCCTAAGCATATTATGGTGTGATTTTTTTTTTTTTTTTTTTCCTGCAAAATAGGGCTTCTCTTCATGCTGTGTAGATCATTCATGGATGTTTTGAGAAGAATTTAAGTGATCTTCTGAAAAATGGATATATATTAATTATAAATTTACCTAATAATTTTTCTCCATAAAAAATTCTTTCCCCAGCTATTTTAGGGATATAATCTTAGCAGACTAACTTCAAGGATAAAAAAGTGATGCCAGTGCTTAAATATGATCACAGCCATGACCACAATGTCACTTTTTCAGGGATGGCTCTGAGTATTGGGGTTCTTTCTTGAGTGGGTCAAAGAGCAGGTCTTCTGCTTTGCCTTTGGGAGATCTGTGAACAAATCAGGGTATCATTTTGTATAATTTCTTTTTCAGACCAGTCAATAATGCAAAAACAGAGTTCTAAATCTTTATTCCCTTTTTAGAGTTGACATAAGAATACCTTTTCCCAGGCAGCATAAAATATAAAGACCTGTTTGACTCTATACTGGCATTTAGAATCCTAGTAGTACCGTGACATCCAGAAAGGATTAACTTAATACCAGAAATGAGAATCTAGTCCAACAGTAAATTAATTTTTTTAACTTCTCTCTTTTGGAGGATGTCAATAGAATTTGTCATTTCCATTTTACAGTTGAGGCTACAGGGGCACAGAGGAATTTAAGTGTGGTTGGTTTGCTGCAGGTAATTAAGTAAGACTGTAGCTGGGTCATAACATTCAGAATTCTTGGCTCTCAGATCTGCATGGATTGTGCCAATCATCCTTTTTTCTAACAGTTTCATGGACTGTACATTATAGAAAACAATTTTTGTAATATAGCTTAAGTTTCTTTGGTCATCTGGCAAGCAACTTTATGTTCTGGAAGTAAATGTTTCC
The DNA here is from genome assembly GCA_026826555.1 of Tolypeutes matacus. Lineage (NCBI taxonomy): Eukaryota > Metazoa > Chordata > Mammalia > Cingulata > Chlamyphoridae > Tolypeutes > Tolypeutes matacus. The sequence goes on from JAKSZT010054231.1 coordinate 509,458, forward strand.
TAGATTCTCTTCACCACTGAGTAAGTAACAATAGGCAAATAAGGGAACATGTTAGGAAAGGAAGATTTTTATTTGGATTCCTTGAAAGCAACACTGCTTCTTGTTTAGGAAAGTTGCAGGAAGCAGGCTGTGTAGCTCCTCTGCACAGGCATCAGGTAAGTCCACAGAGCAGCTGGCCAGGGAAAGTACTCTGACATGCCCATTCAATGTGTCCCCTGTCAAGTTTCAAGAAATATTGCCTGTATAGAAAGTACTTATGAAGGTAGCTGTACTGGTTTGTCTTTTGTGGACCCCAGAAAATTATGTTCTTAAGCTAACCCATTTCTGTGCATGGAAGCCTATTGTAAACGGGCCTTTTGGTTAGATTCAGTTAAAAGGATCTTTTGATTAGATCTCTTCAGTTGGAGGCCTTTGATTAAATTGCGGGACGCAGGGTGGGTCTTAATCCTTTTACTGGGGTCCTCTATAAATGGAGGAGCCGCACAGAGAAAGACAGTTGCCATTTTTACCCTGCCATGTGAGAAAGGACACCAGGATTGTCTCTACCTGCAGAAAGAGAAACCCTGAAAGACAGAGAAAGAGTGTGGAGTCAGGAATCAGCAGAGCAGCTGAAGTGAAGAGAAGAGAAGGGAAAGATGAGCCATGTCCCTGATGGCCCACAGCTGATCTCGGGGGGAAAGCGAGCTTGGAGGGAAAGGCCTCCATTTTGCCTTGCCACATGGACTCCAGGGTCACCAGCAGCCGGCTTTGGTGAGAAAGCGTCTCTGCTGATGCTTTGATTTGGATATTTTTGAAGCCTCAGAATTGTAAGCTTTTACCCTAATAAATCCCTGTTGTAAAAGCCAACCCATTTCTGATATTTTGCTCCCAGCAGCTTTAGCAAACTAAAACAGTAGCAAAATGGTCTGGACTATTTCCTCACATTTATTTATTTTTAACTTCTTTCCTACCTTTCATATAAGAATCAAAGCAAATGTTAAGGATTAGACTTGTGTTTGTTAGACTGGTGGTGTTTCATAATTAAAATGATCTAAAGATCATGCAGTGAGTGATCTTTAAAATCATGTTTTGATTAAAAAGTAAATTCTGTACAATAAAATTTCAATGAGAATATCAACTCCATATCCACAGCTGCGAAACAGAGCCTTAATCCCCACCTCACTTGAAATATCACGTGAAAACACCCAGCCTGCGGCCGTGAGAAGCAGGGCTCAGTAACTGACAACTGAAGCTGAAGGACAATTCTAAAGTTAGATCCCCAGTTGGCAGGATATTTGGTTTATGCAGAGTCCCCACGGGTTGCCTTCTGTTTCTCACCATGGCAGGCACTAGCACCTACTCACGTTGCATGCCCCAGGGAACTTGCCACCAGCAGACCACTGCCTCTTTCCCAAGTGTTCTTGTTCTTTATGGACTGAAGGTATAACTTCCTTAGCAATTAGCACTGTTCATTTATGCATCCTATCTTATTCCAAAATGGATTTTAAATAGCATAGGAAAATATACACAAGATTTAAGACTGAGAAGAACACATGCAAAAAATCAAGCAGGCCATGACCAAAAGGGGGCCTCGATGGCTGCTGTGGCTGCTGGGCTTCACACACCACTGATCTACCACATGAGGAAAGCAGTGAGGCCTTAGGAAAATCTCATAAGGAGAAAGCTGTAATGTAGAAAGAAAACAGTTTTGCATAGCACATATAATGATCAGTTTAACAGACACTATTAATGTTTCTTGGTGCAATAGCTCAGTGCTATGGTGAACCATGGATTTTATGGTCTTGGGCTCTTTGATCATGGGAATAGGTTTGAACATTTCTGATGCTATATGAAACTTAATGAGTAAAGAAGAGTAAATACTACAGAGGATAATATTAAACTTGCAACAGACCACACAATGTCTAGTACATAGTAGATGCTCAATAAATTTTAGTTGTCATATTATTCATACTAATTGGTAAGGATTTCTAACACAATGATAATTTTTTAAAATGTAGTCCTGATGTGTTTAATCCAGGAGTACTTTTCTGAATATCATTTGGTAAGAATAAAAGCAAAACCTTTAAGCTATTCTCAGTGGATATTATTTCTTGCAGACTTTTTCTTGATCAGTATTATGTGGCAGTGAATTTAAAATTATACTGCTGACATAGCTTTCATTCTGTTTAATTCAACACATATTTTTAGAGTGCTGAGTGCTTGGATATTCATGAGCAAAAGCTTCATGGAGTTGCCAGTCTACTAGAGGAAGCCATCCTTGAAGCAAACTTTCACAGGGCAAAGCAGGCATAAGCAGAGGGAAGAACAGGAAGCACAGGTGCAGAGAGCGCTTTGGGGAGGGGTGAGGGACGCTGGGGATGGCCCCCTACCAGAGGGATGCAGTGCTAAGATCAGAAGGATGATCTGGAGGTGTTAACCAGACAGCAGGACAGCAAGTGATAAAGTTTGGTAGCAAAATAACTCAGTTGAGGGAAGGGAAGGAGGTTGGATTGTAGGGTGTGGCCCAGGGATACAGCTAAAGAGTTTAGTAGGAGGCCAGAGCATGAAGGGCTTTGTCTTGTGCTAGGAGGAAGGCTTGGTCTGAAAAGCAGTGGGTGCAAGTAGAGGACACATGTGAGATTTGTACTATAGAAAATTCATGAGATATGAAACCAATCTAAAAGATAGAATAACTTGTGTTCTGGGTTCAGGCAGCATTGAGTAAAACTTTAACTTCTAAAGTCCCTAATGCTGGTGATGATTGTTATAGTTTCTTTAGTGTTCACCATCTAATTTCTCTTAAGTTTGTTTTTAAAATGGTGCTTGTTCAGATTACTTGGCTTTACTCTAAGGCTGAAAGCTTAAGCTATTTCACATTCCAAAGTATTGTGCCTCACTATGATTTGAACTTTAAAATGAATCACAGTGAAAAAGAGATTGTGGCTATCAGCCTAAAACAGTGAATTCATTTAATTTGAGGCTGAGGATGGAAAAAATAAAATAAAATAATATCTGGGATAAATTCTCTTCCTATTTTACCAGTATTTGCCTCTTTTGAACCTATCTACTACATCAAAATACATTCATTTGCTATTAATGAGTACCTCCCTGGTGTCAGATACTGTGCTACGTACTGAAGGTTCAGAGATGAATATGAAGAAAAGATAAGCTGGATTTAGTGTCCAAAACAGAAGATTAGGAAGAAAGTAATTTAAGCTATTACTTTATTTAAAGTGTTACCAAACATTGCTTTATTGAATTGTTAAAATATTCTGTCTTAGGTACAAATATGTTCCCTCTTAGTGGATGGGTTAAGTATTTGATTAGATGAGTTTGTCTTAGTTTAATAAACTTAGCGAGGGAAATGTTCTAAATCCTAAGATGTAATAGCATGTACCATTTTATCAAAATGTAAGGTCTGTACTTGAAACTTCTCAGTTCTTACAAATGAGGAAATTCCAAACATTCTGCAGTGACAGATAGTGTTATTGGGTAGCTAGTGGATGACGGCAAATCCTGGAATGGTGAACAGCTTTGTTCATGTAAACTAAATGTGTACAATCTTGGATAAAGTGTTCTAGCTGCTATCAGTCATCTGTGGGCAGTCTGCATGTCCTTCCACATGTGTCCTAACTTGAATCTCAAGACTTTGAGTGATAAGCAGCTAAAGGATCCAGGAACCCACATAGCCAGAGCCTTTGTCTGCTTATCCAGTCTAGCGAGCCTCGGATTCCTGAGTCATTTGAGAGGATTCTTCCTTTTCGTTCCTTTGGAGTGATTAATACCTTTATTGGGAATGGTGCTTGATTTGTCAGAAGAATTCTACGGTGCCCACATAATGACATCATCATTTTTTGTCCAAGCTTTAGATGTTTTAATACTAATTTTATTAACCTTATTAGTACTTTTCAGATGGAATGTTGATAAATGAAAGCAAAAATTAGGGATAATGGGGGGTCGGATGTGGCTCAACTGGTTGGACGTCCGTCTCCCATATGGAGGGTCCCGGGTTCGATCCCCGGGACCTCCCGGTAAAAAAAAAAAAATTAAATAAATAAATAAACTTTGGAAATAGGTAACTTTAAAAAAAAAAAAAAAAAAAAAAAAAATTAGGGATAATGAAAAGTTAATTTAAGGCAATTGAAGGACCTGAAGCTAGCTGCCATCATTGCTATTTATTGAACAGTGTGTATGGTAATTTCAGAAAAAGTGAAGACTTTTTCTTAAAGGGCAGTACAAGAATTACCTGCACTATAGATATCTTTGCCGAGGTTATGCTTTAATGTGTGCTGGTTGCTATTATCTTCTGACTGACTTCCTTGTTATATTGTCATAATGCTATGATTTATGGGAGATGTAATATATTCTGGTCATTACGGTTTCTTTAGGATTTGTTGTAATATGTGTAGTATATATAATTTTTATGCAAAAATTAAAATGAATCAAAGATATAAATGTAAGAGCCAAAAATATACAACTCTTAGAAAAAAATATATGGGTAAATATGACCATAAATTTGGGAATGAATCCTTACATATGACACCAGAAACACAAATAAAAAAAGAAAAAATAGATAAATTGGACTTCATCAAAATTAAAAACTTTTGTGCATCAAAGATTATTATCAAGAAAGGGAAGACAGCCTACAGAATGGGAGAAAATATTTGCAAATCATTTATCTGATAAGGGGCTTGCATGGGAATATATAAAGAACTCTCACAACTAAACAACAAAAAGATAAACAATCCAATTTAAAAATGACCAGAGAACTTGAATAGACATTTCTGCAAAGAAGATATATAAATGGCTAGCAAGCACATGAAAAGATGCTCAACATCATTAGTCATCAGAGAAATACAAATCAAAACCACAATGAAATGTCAGTTCATATCCGCTAGGATGGAAATGTGTTCTTTTAAAAAAGAACATAACAGATTTGGGCAAGGGTGTGGAGAAATTGGAACCCTCGTGCATTGTTGATGGGAATGTAAAGTGGTGCAACTGCTATAGAAAGCAGTTTGGTGGTTCCTTGAAAAGTTAAGTATAGAATGACCATATGATCCAGCAATTCTACTCCTGGCTATATATCCAAAAGAATTGTTAACAGGTACTCAAACAAAAAATTGTACATGAATATTCATAGCAGCACTATTCACAATAGCCAAAAGATGGAAACAACTCAAATGTCCTTCAATATATGAATGTATAACCAAATTGTGGTATATGTGTAAAGTAGAATATTACTCAACCATAAAAATAATGAAATACTGGTGCATGCTGCAATGTGGGTGAACATCAAAAACATAATGCTAAGTGAAAATAACCAGTCACAAAAGATATATGATTTCATATACATGAAATATTCAAAATAGGTAAATCCATAGAGAAAGAAAGTAATTTAGTAGTTGCCAGGGGCTGGGGTTAAAAGAAGGGGAGAATGTAGAGTGACTGCTTAATGGGTACAGGGTTTTCTTTTGGGGTGTTGAAAATGTTGTAGAACTAGATAGAGGAGGTAGTTGTACAACATCATGAATATGCTAAATGCCACTGGGCTGTTCACTTTAAAATGGTTACTTTTATGTATGTGAATTTCAATTTGAAAAGAAAACAGAAATGTGTCAGTACAGAGAGTATAATATAAATACTGGTGTCAGCAATGATCAATATGTATAGATTTCAGAATGAGAATCATACAAATGAGATATTTCAGTACATTGTGGTTCCTCATAAGTTCTCCATTAGGAAGTAGCCAGATTGTGAGTCTTTCTATAAGTCATTTGGAAGGAGAATTGAGAGAGTCTCCTCAGCCAATCCTGACCCTAGGGAAAACCACAATGAACTCCAGAATAAACCTAGAAAAGTAGATCTGACTCATTCAAACAGGCCTTTAAAAACATTCTACTAGATTATAATATAATTTTGAATGATAAAAGCCATATATAGTATGAATCTACTTACATAAAGGGGGAAAGCAGCATAAAAAATGATGGGATGGAAGTCTTTCAAACTGTTAGAAATGCTTGATCTTGGATGATAGAATTAGGAAGGTTTTGTTTGTTTGTTTGCTTTACTTCTTTAAATTTTCAAGATATTCACTTTCTATTATAGGCAGGTGATTCCTTTATATTCAGAAAAAAATAAATAAAAGCTTGAGGGGAAAGAAAAACTGTAAAATATTGAACTCCAGTTAATGATATGCAAGCTAAAATATTGGGGAGGGTGTGTTTGCTGATTGCAATTTGAAATGCATCAAACATAAGTTAGACTGATGGATGGATAGAGGAAGAGATACATTTTAAGAAAATATTTTAAAACGTTAATAGTCAAGGCAGTGGGTATACAGGTATTTCCTATAAAACTGTTTCAATTTTTATGTGTATATAAAATTTTGCCTATAAAAATGATAGAGCAAAAAGGAAGGCTTATATGGGGTTACTTTTTAACTTAGGATGTTTAGAAAACAGGAATAATAAAGATGTTTTATGGCCATAAATTTCCAGCTAGTAAGTGACTGATAAGAGAAGATTTATCTACGAATGTAATTTGAAGCCATGAGATCCCAAAAGGCAGTAGAGATCATCTGTGTGACAAAGGATGGAGTCCCAGGGAACACCAAAAGGTGTTCACCAAAAAGTGGTGGTCACTAGGCTGCACTGTCCTTTACAGCACAGTCTATTTTGCTTATACCTGTATTTCTGGTCCCTAGCATAGTGCCTGGTTTGTACTTTGTGCCCAGTCTCTATTGAATGACTGTTAACTGAATGAATATTAAGAAACAAGGAACTGATGGTGGTAGAAAAATAGTTTGGGGAGGCTACTACCTGTGAGTAACTGGGCTGAATATACAATCCACAAGGTTAACTATATAAATTGAATTTTTAAGAAATCTAAAAAGACCATTTGAAGTTGGCTGAATGAAAGTCCCTGGAGATAATAGAATTCTTATTCCCTTGTTCTTCCTTCTTCAGGCATTCATCTATTTTAGATGTGATAGTCATCTGTCTTTCTCTTAAGAATAATTGCAAATGAATGATTGTATTACTTTTTTTTTTTTTTTTTTTTTTAAAGATTTTATTTATTTATTCATTTATCCCCCCCTTGCTGCTTGTGCTCGCTGGGTCAGCCAACCACGCCGTGCGGGCCCGCCTTCACCAGGAGGCCCCGGGAACCGAACCCGGGGCCTCCCATATGGTAAACGGGAGCCCTACTGATTGAGCCACAGCCGCTTCCTGTATTACTTTTTAATATAGGCCAAAGCCAGTATTTGTCCTATGTCACTCTACTCAGAGTAGATCACATTTTGGGGTGACTCTTCATGTGTACTTCATGTGACAGTTTGTAAAGTACAAGTTATATCTGGTAGAAGGATATTTGTATCTAAAAGGTGCCATTTTGACATTTGACATTTTGACACTGATGTCTCTCCAGCTTACCTTTGGACTGGTGTAATTGGCAGTTCAACCCTCATTGTTTCTCTCTAGGCTTTGAAACCTTTTCCAAAACATTTATTCACTCCTACCCTTTCCAAGGCCCAGAGCACCCTTTAATTGACATTGCAAGACCTTGCCGATTTCCATTCAGGGAACTGTAGCTATGTGTTTTTTTGGTTTTTGTTTTTTAAATCAGTATATTGTTTGTATATGTGTTCTTTTTATTATATTCTTGGACATACTTTATTAAAAAAAAATTTTTTTTAAATACTATTTCTGTTTATCTTTGGAAAGTGATTGACTTTAAAGTAAGCCTTTTTTCTTTACCTGTTAAAAAACCTTTTAGTTTTTGTCATCCAGCTTATATTACCTTTGCCTCTTTTACTTCCTGTCATTCAACATATTTGATAGAAAATGATAGCATAAGAGATAAGATATCTCAACAAGGCAGGCTAAATGCCTTTCTTCATTCTAAGAAGCCCTGAATAGAAAACATTTTATTGGTTCTTTAGAAAGTTAAACATAGAAATACCGTATGACCCTGCAACCCCACTTCTAGGTATTTATCCAAAAGAGATGAAAACGAACTCGAACAGATACTTGAACATCAGTGTTCATAGCAGCATTATTCACAATAGCCAAAAAGTAGAAGGAACTCAAGTGTCAATCAGCAGATGAATGGATAAACAAAATGTTGTATATACATACAATGGAAAATTGTTCAGCCTTAAGAAGGGATGAATTTCTGATACATTCTACAATGTGGATGAACCTTGAAAATATCATGTTAAATATAATAAGCCAGACACAAAAAGATAAGTATTCTGTGATCTTACTTAAATGAAATGACTAAAATATGCAAATTCATAGATACAGAAAGTAGGTTACCAGGGATTGGGGGGAAAGAATGGAAAGAAGAATGAGGAGTTATTAATTACTGGGTACACGGTTTCTATTTGGGGTGATAGGAATGCCTTGATATTGGATGTTGGTGATGGTAGCACAATGTTGTGAATATAATTAGTATCACTGATTTCACTGAACCACTGAAAGCGGTTAAAATGGGAAATTTTGAGTTTTATATTGTTTACTGCTGTTTAAAAAAATTAGACAAGATATTAATTATGGGAATTTACTTGAGCAATTTGTAATTCATGAATCGGGCAGCATCCAAACTGCACGTGGAAAGGACCTTTACCAAGGGAGAGTTTAAATAGGGCAGATGCAAGTGAGGCAAGATTCTGATTGACTGGCATTAAGTTTCCATTTAAATAGAAGAATCTTACCAAGTAGAAAGCAGATATACATAGATTAGTATGGTATGCTTATCCATTCTGATAAATTTTCTCTGCTGGACCAAAACTGGTTGTTGCTCATCTGCAGTCTTGTAGGGTATGTTCCATTTTCTTGGAAAGCCATTCAGGTCAATTGTTTTTGTCTTCTGAAATATTCTTTCTCAGAAAGAGTTCCCTCCTGGCAATGCCCAGTATAGGTGGACCTTTTGTTTTACTTAGCCCCTCATTTTGGTCATTTTTTCCAGTGATCTCTTTGGAAATTTCACCAAAATTCTCTGGTCACCACCATTGACTTCTTGTCAGGTTGTTGAGTAGGCTCTGTCAGTCATTTTGTTCCTTTTTTTTCTTTTTCTTTTTGTGTTTATTTCCTTTCTTGATTGCAGTGAGGTTCATTAAGTGGATTTTCAATTGCCTTTAAGAACTTTGGAGTGGAATTACCTGCTCAGTTAAGTGGATTACTGGTAGAGCCCTCTCTCTGAGTTAGGGTGTCCATTTTTTTTTTTTTTTTTACCGGGAGGTCCTGGGGATCGAACCCAGGTCCCTCCATATGGCAGACGGACGCCCAACCATTTGAGCCACATCCGCCCCCCAAGGGTGTCCATTTTTAATTTTATATTTAGTCTTGGTCCACCAGAGACGGTATCATTTCTATCTCATTTTCCTTTTCATTAGCTGTCCTAAGAGTCTTTCTTATGGGTTACAAGGAATTTGAACAGACTCTTAAAACATGATTTGTACAAGAAAAAAATATAGACTGATAATAACAATTAAAAGCATAAATCCAAATTGTACAAGTTGTTCCATATTCATTAAATTAAGAACTCGGTCAGGAAATTTCCATTGAAATGCTTCCATCTGATTGAGATCATGAAATACCTTAACTTGGTCATTTAAAATATTTAGGTTTTATCACTGTGCCAGACTTATTAACATAAATACAATACTGTTTGTGGGCATTCAAGGTATCTAGAAACTGTTTTGCAAGATCACTTACACCAAGCTGTCAACTTCATCCTGGAGGACCTGAAAGAGCATTTAGAGTTGTTTTAAAGCTTTGTTTCATTACTTTAGATATATTTAACAACACCATATGTTCCAGATCATATGTTTCTAGGGAAGGTATGATGATGTGCATAAAAGAATGGAACGCTGTATTACTGTAGGTTAAGGGATTGGTGGTATTATCCCTCTTCTGTTAGTTTGAGGCCTGGTATGCAAAACATTCAAAGTTAGCTTTGCTGGTGGTATTCATAAAGAACCTCAGATTGGACTTGAATAGACATTTGTTCAAAGAAGAAATACAAATGGCAAAAAAACACATGAAGAAATGCTCAACATCACTAATGATTAGAGAAATGCAAATCAAAACTACAATGAGATATCATTTCACACCTATCAGAATGGCCACTATTAAAAAGACAGAGAACTTCAAGTGTTGGAGAGGATGTGGAGAAAGAGGAACACTTATTCAATGTTGGCCGGAATGTAAAATGGTACAGCCACTGTGGAGGACTGTTTGGCAGTACGTGCAAAAGTTAAATATAGGCTTGCCATGTGACCCTGCAATACTGCTACTGGGTATATACCCAGAAGAACTGAGAGCAGTGACACAAACAGACATGTGCACACCGATGTTCATAGCGACATTATTCACGATTGCCAAAAGTTGGAAACAACCCAGGTGTCCATCAACAGGTGAATGGATAAGCAAACTGTGTTCTATTCACACGATGGAATATTATGCAGCTGTAAGAAGAAATGAAGTCATAAAGCACATGACAACATGGATGAACCTGGAGGACATTAATGTTGAGCAAAGCAAGCCAGACACAATAGGACAAATACTGTATGGTTGAATTACTATGAACCAAATATATTATGTAACATATTGTATGATTCAAAAAAAAATGTATATGTATCCAGTACATTTAATTGAGAAATGTATGTTTTTATTCAACTGTTTTCTTTTTAGTTTTTAAATGTTTATATTTTCAATTATTAAATGTACAAATAAAGCTTTAAAAAAAAATGAATTACTGGGAAATAAACCCAGGACATCATACTTCAAAGCAGGCGCTCAACCATTTAGCTTATACCTGCTCCACAGATTGGACTTTTGAAAGCCTCTTAAGGTTAGGAAGCTAAACCAAGAACTTGACAGCAGATTTCACCTGCATTGTCTACAGATTTGAGTGAATTCTTCTTTCTCAAAGTCTCCAAAGTATCATATGCTTCCTATGCCTGCCAGAAAATAACCTTCCTTATTGACTTTTAAGGCTGGGAAAACTGGAGCCAAGTACCAGGCTGGTTTTTCCAAAAGGGTTTTGTTAACATTGGCTCCATAAAGTTAACCTTAGTTCCCTAAACTCTGGTCATGTCTGATTAAATGAACATCATTCTCAAACGTGACATTCCACTGAAAGCCTTGGTTATATAACCAGTGTCTCCAATTATGTCCTGTTAACAAGGACAGATTCTGATTGAACTTATGCAGATAATTATATTGCCATAAAAATAAGAATACTCAGTAAAAGTTACCAGATTCCAGAGGAGTCAAGCAGGGAGGAAAAAGATGAATGCTTTATGAATTACAGATAGCTTAAGGGAAAAGAGTAAGGTATTCCTTATATCTAGAAAATAGAACATTAAAACATCAGCAACAATCCAAACAAAACTTAAAATCATTATCAGTTCATTCAGTTCTAGATAACTAATCCTTGTTCCACTCAATCGTGTGTTAGCTGTTCCACTGGCTTCTTCACTAGATTCTGGAGATATTTACTCAGTCCAGTGGTGTTGTTTCAGAAGCTGTTTAAGCAACGTCATTAGAAGCTTTGCCCCTAGAATACCTGACATTTTCCTTTCCATGGGTTTTGGAGACTATCCTTTTTGTTGAAGATGAAGCCCTCTGGTCTGTAGCTGATTGCAAGTATTTTCAGAATAGCATAAGAATAAAAACTATCTGTAGATGACAAACGACTTTAAATGCCATGGTTAACATGATTTTACAAAAGTGGAAATTTTGATGAGAGTTCAGTAAGCTTTTTTTAATAATAATTGAAATCATGACCAATAACACTATATTGTTTTTAATTATCATGCAGATGAGTGCTAGGACATCTTATGGACAGCAAGGACATTGACAGATATCTAGGAATCTTATACAGTTTCTAAAATATATTTATATTTATTTATTTATTCCCCCCTCCCATTGTTTCTGTACTCGCTGTCTGCTCACCATGTCCATTTGCTTTACTGTCTTCTTTGTCTGCTTGTCTTCTCTTTAGGCAGCACTGGGAACCAATCCTGGGATCTTCTAGAGTGGGAGAGAGGCACTCCATCTCTTACGCCACCTCTGCTCCCTGGTCTGCTGTGTCTCTTATTGTCTATCCTCTTTGTTTCTTTTTGTTGTGTCATCTTGCTGTGCCAGCTTTCTGCTCAGGCCAGCTCTCCACTTGGGCCAGCACTCCTGCGCGTGCCAGCACTCTGCATGGGCCAGCTTGCCTTCACCAGGAGGCCCTGGGAATTGAATCCCGGACCTCCCTTATGATAGACAGGAGCCCAATCACTTGAGCCACATCCGCTTCCCTGAAATATTTATATTAATAACATCTTACCCATACAAATTTAACCAACAAGTTAAAAAATCATTAATTTAATTTGACATCACTTTCCACTCAACTCATAACTTATCAAATAAACCTATTTCTAGCACCTCTCCTTTTATAAGGTGAAAGAACAAATCCTTTGTGATTTTCCAGGGGCTCTGACAAATCCCAAAGACAGTTTAAGATCAAGAAGACATTATTTAGGGCTTGATTTGGGGAAGGTGAAATGTCAAAATTTGTCAGGTTGGACATTTTGCTAAATAGGAACTGGGTCACTGTGAAAATGGGTTACTGTGAAACAATATTTGGTTCCCTATTTAACCAAAATAACAGTAAAAATTTAAAAAGTAAATAGAGGACTTACCACGATTGTTAAAAAAATAAAATAAAAACTTAATTATTTCAAAAGTGAGAAAACTTTTTCTCTAAAAAAATAAAAGGATGATAAGGTCAATATAAAGCACTGCCTAGAAGGGAAAAGTTCTGTATCTTATCAGAATATTTTCCCTTCTAGGCAGATTACTCAGATCCTTGGGGGAAAAAAAAAGCTGTTTACCATCTCTTACTACCAGGAGACCAATAATTCAAGAAAACTTCGTCATTTTAACTGAGCAAAACCAAATTCTAGTTTTGCATGAGATATGGTGTGATAAGAAAACTCTTAAAACTCTTATACACCTATCATCTCTTAGCCAACCTTGACCAGGACAAATAAAATTCCTTTTCCACTAACCTTCTGCAGCTTTCTATATTGAATCAGGTTTTGTCCTACACGTTCTTGTTTCTTATTATTCAATTACAACTCATTTTACTTTAGAACAAAACAAATTTCTTTTTCCTTAACAAAAACAATTCCTGCATACCTTACATATTTAAGTTACCAAAAAGATCTTGAAAACTGTCTTCAAGCCAACATTCTAAAAACCACTTAGTGCTCTTGAAATAAATTTGTCAAAATAACAACTCAATTATTTAAACACAAATTCATATTTTTCCCTATCTTAAAGGTCTAGCAGATAAAATGCTAGCTTATTTGCTCTGTTAACCTGTATAAATTTAAGAAGAACAGACCTAAGGATAAAATTGTATGCTTACATTGTCCTTAAGATTGATAACTCAGAAGACATAGCTGTTTTTATTTGACTACCAATATTAAACTAGTTACAATTGTCAAAGGTTCGCCTAAATTATGTGAACTTGAATATTTTTAAAAGTACTTTTGGGCTTAGTTCTATGAATGATCTTTTTTCACTGGAAATATTAGAAGTTTAGTTTCCTTAATTTCTGGGACTTTAGTAGTATTAAGTGCTTCTTTATCTTTCAGCCATTTTGAATGCAGCTTGTTTTAGTTTCCTAGGCTGCTCAAGAAAATCCATGAAATGGGTCAGGTTAAACAATGGGAGTTTATTTGCTTATGGTTTTGAGGCTAAAAGAAAGCCCAAATCAAGTTGTCATCAAGGCGATGCTTTCTCCCCAAAGACTGGCGTTCTGGGGCTGGCTGCCATTGATTCTTAGTTCTTATCACGTGGTAAGGCATATGACAGTGTCTCCTGGTCTTTCCCTTCTCTTCTGGGTTTCATTGATGTTCAACTTCTTGCTTCCTGTGACTTTCTGTCTGTCTGAATTTTACTCCACTTATAAAGGACTCTAGTAATAGGATTAAGACCCATCTGATTCAAGTGGGCCACACCAAAGCTGAAGTGACCTCATCAAAAGGTCCTACTTACATTGGGTGCACACCCACAGAAAGGGATTAAGTTTAACAACATGTTTTTCTAGAGTATGTATACCCTCAAACCACCACAGAACTCTTAAGGAATTTTATAAGTTAATTTGGTAATACCATCCAGAGGTAGGAAAATATCATACATCAAACAGCCAGACAGACACAAATAGAGAGCTTATATCTTCAGTTTAAAATTTTTCAGCCATGAGTCAGACATAAAAACACAAAAACATAGAAATCATAGAAATATAAAACTCACTAGTTTATGTAAAGGAGCTGGCTTTGTGTCCTTGCCCCACTCATATTTTTAGCAGAATTTGATCTTGGTATACGGGACAAGTTGAGGTTAATTGCTTAATATGGGGGCTAAAGCTTGCCCATTAACATTTGTGTGGGAGACTTAAGATTTCCTTTACCCTTATATGTAATTTTATGGAAGCTTTGCTATTTCTGGGGCCTGCTTGACCCTCAGATTTATTGTGGAAAGAGGGATCCTGTAGATCCCTTCCCAGGTCACTTTTGCCTTCCACGATTTAGCATCTGAGGTTCAAACCAACACGTATAGATCAGACAGCCCTAGATCATATGCACCCATAAGAATTATAAATTCATCCTCGTTTTGCCGATAGAACCACAGCCATTGGTATGTTCTTTGATGGAGACTTCAGTGGTCTGTTTCTTCTTTGAGGTTCTGCCATGTGTAGTTTTAGGTGAATCAGGAGTAGATTCTAGGTACATATGTGAAGGCTGTCATTACTTGGGTTTCATGGTTCAGTTTTTTTTTTTTTTTTTTTTTTTTTTTGCTATTATCATTAATATCATTAATTTACTCCTTATTTTTTTTGATCAATTCAAACAGCTTTTGACTTTGAACATGTTATTTTTGCTATATCTCTGCACTTCCATGTTTTGGTAAAAAAACTTTTCTAAAGCCTCCTATGAAACAAGCAAACAGAAGAAAATTTTAAAGTAATAAAATTTAAGGAAAATACATTATCAAGTTACATTTTTAAGGACTTATTTGGTATTATGGTATGATTTATGTTTGAACTTATTTCTTGGAGAGTAAAGAATTACATCTGTAGAACCTTAATTCCTAAAGTAGTGAATGGTTTTCTTCCAAATATAAGAAATTATAAATGCAATCTCTCCAAATTAAAAGGACCTTCTGATCTGAAAAATAATTCCCAAACTTATTAACTTGTGAAGAATATCCATATGTCATGAGAAATAGTATTTTATATAATATTCAATGAGTATTTAAATATTAACTTAAAGAAATATTTTTAATTATATTAGAACTGAAAGATTTGTTTATACTATCAGATTTCGCATTGACTGAATTCACAGAACTTAAAAATCACAGTTGACTATCTAATTTGGTCATTCTGGACAAAAGGACTTACTGGATCCCAAGAGGCTTTTGTGAGGATCAAGTAAGATTATAGGCCTGAAAACCTTTCACACATTGTAAACAACAAATATTAGACATTTTTATTAAGTGGCATACCACTAAATATAGATGTTATTGTGCCTGCTGTGACCTTGTCTCTTCACATAAGAAGTTCCAATTTATCCACATCCTCACCAACACTTATTATTGTTTGTCTTTTTTATTATAGCCATCCTAGTAGATGTGAAGTATATTTTATATTTGCCCCTTAACTAATGATATTGAACATCTTCTCATGCATTTTGGGCCCTTTGCATATATTCTTTGAGAAAATGTTTATTCATAGCTTTTCCCCCATCTTATAGTAAGGTATTCATCTTTTATTATTGAGTTGCAGTAATTCTTTATGTATTCTGAATACAAGTCCCTTATCAGATACATGATTTGGAAATATTTTCTCCTATTCTGTGGATTGTCTTTTTACTTTCTTGATGGTATCCTGTGAATGACAGACATTTTCAATTTTAATGCAGTTTTTCGTTTATTGCTTGTGCTTCTTGTGTTATTTAGTCTAAGGTCATAAAGATTTAATCCTAGTTTTCTTCTAAGACTTTTATAGTTTCAGCTTTTCCATTTGGGTCTGTGACCCATTTTGAGTTCATTCTTGTCTATGTGTGAAAAAGAGGTGAACATTCATCTTTTGCATGTGGATGTGCAGTTGTCCCAACACCATTTGAAGAAAAGATTACTCTTTCCCTATTGAATTTTCTTGGCACCCTGTTGAAAATCCATTGGCCATAAATGTAGGATCAATTCTATTCCCTTGGTCTGTATGCCTATCTTTATGTTGTACCAACTTGTGTTGGTTATTGTAGCTTAGTAGTAGGCTTTGAAATCAGGAAGTAGGTGTCTTCAATATTGTTCTTCATTTTAAGCTTTTGGTTTGTTGTTTTTTTGGGGGTTTTTTTCGAAGTTTTTTTTTTTTTTTGGCTTCTCTGGGTTCCTTGCATTTCCATATGAATTTTAGCATCAGCTTGTCAATTTGTGAAAAGACCAGCTGGGATTTTGATTGTGTTGAAACTATAGATGTGTTTGGAGAGCATTGCCATTTTATTAAGTCTTCTGATCTATGAATATGGAATATCTTTCTATTTATTTAGTTCTTTAATTTCTCTCAACATTGTTTTGTAATTAATTTTTAGGTAACAAGGTTTTTACTTCCATTGTTAAATTTATTCCTAAATATTTTACTTTTTGATGTTATTGTAAATGGAGTTTTTGTTTTTATATCATTTTCAGAATGTCTATTGGTAGTGTATAGAAATACAGTTGAACTTTGAATACTAATCTTGTATGCTGCAGCCCTGCCGGAACTTGTTTATTGTTTCTAATAGATTTTTGGTGGACTCCCTAAGATATTCTAAATAGAAGGTGTTCATAAACATAATATAGTTTTACTTCTTCCTTTCCAATTTCATTGCCTTTTATTTCTTTTTCTTGCCTAATTGCCCTTATTAGAACCTCCAGTACAATGTTGAACACAAGTGGTAAGAATAAAAATCCTTTTCTTGTTCTCATTTTAGAGATAAAGCGTGCTGTGGATTTTTTTTTTTTAGATGCTCTTTACAGGTTGAAGAAATTTCTTTCTATTCTTTGAGTGTTTTTATCATGAGAGGGTGTTAGATTTTGTCAAATGATTTTTCTTTTTCTGTTGAGATGATCTTGTGGTTTTTGTCCTTTATTCTGTTAATATGGTTGTTAAACCAGCTGCATTCCTGGGGTAAATCCTGCTAGGTCATTACGATAATCCTTTTTATATGTTGCTGAATTTGTTTTGCTTGTATTTTTTTTTTTTTTTTTTTTTTAGGAGGTACCAAGGATTGAACCCAGGACCTTGTATGCGGGAAACAGGCGCCCAGCCACTGAGCTATATCTGCTCCCTGCTTGTATTTTGTTAAGGGTTTTTATATCTATATTCTTAAGAGTTATTGATCTGTCATTTTCTTTTCTTTATTTTTTTAAAGATTTTTTATTTATTTCTCCCTACCCCCTTGTTGTTTTTCACTTGCTGTATCTGTTCGTCTTCCTTGTTTCCTTAGGAGGCACCAGGAGCCGAACCCAAGACCTCCAATATGGGAGGGAGGTACCTAATTGCCTGAGCCACCTCCACTCCCTGCTTTGTTGTATCTCTCATCATGTTTTTTCCTCCCCGCATCTCTTGTTGCATTATCCTGCGCCAGCTTGCCGCACCTGCCCATTGCATCAGCTTGCTTTCTTATTTAGGAGACACCGGGAACCTCTGCTCCCTGCTTTGTTGTGTCTCTCATCATGCTTTTTTCTTCTTGTGTCTCTTGTTGAGTCAGCTTGCCTGCCCGTCATGCCAGCTTGCTGTCTTCTTTAGGAGGCACCAGGATTCGAACCAGTGACCTCCCGTGTGGTAGGCGAGAGCCCAGTCACCTGAGCCACATCTACTTCCCCATTTTCTTTTCTTGAGATGACTTTTTTTGTTTTTTTGTCCCTCCTTTTCTATATTTTTGGAAGAATTTGTGAAGAATTGGTATTCTACTATAAATGTTGGTAGGATTCTGCAGTGAAGCTGTGTGGGTTGTTTTATGATTACTAATTCAATATATTCACTTATAGATCTCTTCACATTGTCTATTTCTCTGGCCCCATTTTTGATAGTTTGTGTCTTTCTAGGAATTTGTCCATTTCACAGTATTCTCTTACAGTGTTCCCTATAATCCTTTTTATTTCTGTAAGGTTAGTGGTAATGCCTCCACTGATTTTAGTAATTTCAGTCTTTTCTCTTTTTTTCTTTATCAGTCTAGTTAAAGGTTTGTCAATTTTGTTGATCTTTCCAAGGAACCAATTTTTGGTTTCATTGATTTTCTTTGCTGTTTCTAGTCTCTATTTCTTTTATTTCTGCCCTGTCTTTATTAGTTCTTTCCTTACGTTTGCTTTGGGTTTCATTGCTTTTATTTTCCTAGTTTCTCTAGATGGAAAGTTAGGCCATTGATTTCTTTCTTCTTTTTTTTAATGTAGGTATTCTCAACTATGAATTTTCCTGTAAGCACTGTTTTGGCTGCATCCCATACGTTTTTGAATATTGTGTTTTTGTTTTCAATCCTCTCAAAGTATTTTATAATTTCCCTTGTGGTTTCTTATTTGACCCATTGGTTATTTAGGAGTATGTTGTTTAATTTCCACTTATGTGAGTGTGCCAAATTTTTTCCTGCTATTGATTTCTAATGTCATTCCGTTATAAATGAAGAAAATGCTTTGTAAAGAGTGTACATTCTGTTTTGAAAGCTTCTTGCAGTTTTTTGTTTAGTATAACCACAGCTTTTCATTCTGCTTGATCTTTTGATAAAACTTTCTGGCATCTTTAGTCCTACAAGTGCACAGTGTTTAGTGTAAATTGATATTATATGTAAATGTAGTGTTTTATGGGTTCCTGGAGTATCTGTCTAAAAGTCTGACTGTTCAATGGACAGCTGTTGTTCAGGCATCATTTTAAATGACAGGTTCATAAGGAAACTGTGGAAGACACAGTCCTCATTTGGAGAGTTTCTTCATTGTTAATTTAATAAAGTAAATTGTGGTATTTACATACA
Source organism: Tolypeutes matacus (assembly GCA_026826555.1). Classification (NCBI taxonomy): domain Eukaryota; kingdom Metazoa; phylum Chordata; class Mammalia; order Cingulata; family Chlamyphoridae; genus Tolypeutes; species Tolypeutes matacus. The sequence goes on from JAKSZT010054231.1 coordinate 528,506, forward strand.
GTTCTTCCTTGCTAAAAGAAGGCATACATTTATACAACAGAATTATTAGAGAATCTGAAGGAGAATGATTAAATAAGGTGGTACTGTTTCTTTTTTGAATTAATAAAGTTGAGTGGATACTATCAAAATGTCAAATATTAACTGTGGCTTTCAATATTGAAACAATGAGGACAGGTGTTATGTGTTTTCTCATCAAGGCTGCAGGAAGGATGGCTCTTTTTTTCCTTCCTTTTTTCCTTTCAGGACAAAGCAAACCTTATTGCTGGCCAATGGATCTAAGAGTTCTTTTGCATGGTTCAGATAATAAGCAACAAACACAGTTATCAGCATGCATTCTGTCTTGATTAATTGGGGTCAGCAGTTTGTATAGACTGCAATTATATTTTTAGTTATTTGGAAGAACAAACTTCCATTTTTCTTCAGTAATTTCTAGTATCAGAAATTCTGAGTATTTTCCAAAACAAACCAAAAAATGCACTTACATGAAGCAATGAGTTAATACCGTAGAGCTGTCTTCCAGGGGATACTCAGTAAATGCCTGTTGACTGATAGAAAAAAATCACTTCAGTAAAATTAAACACAGAATAGATGGAATGCATAACACGTTGTTTGCTTTATAAATGCATTCATGGATGCACTGCATTGATATATAATAAAGGACTTAAGCTCAGGTGAAGTATGTGACCTTCATATTTCTAGAATATGGTTGATATCATAGGTTGTTAGCATCTAAATTATAGGGTATAAGTTTGCACTGGAGTTGGCTCATAGAGTCTCTTGAAGTTTGGGGGCTGCCTGTAAAAGATTGTTCTTCCCTGGGCTCTCTCTCCTATCAACCAAACTCAAATATATGGCATGGCTCTAGAACTACTTTGGCTACAGAAGTGTGTGTTTGAACATGCCTGGAAAGTAAACAAGCTGCTGTTGGCATTTATTTTTTCTGACTGTCAAAAGTATACACGTGGGAAACGGATGTGGCTCAAGAGGTTCGGCGTCCGTCTACCATATGGAGACACCGGGGTTCGATCCCCGGTACCTCCCGGTAAAAAAAAAAAAAAAAAAAGTATACACGTCACCACGTAGGTATATTTAGGTGGCTTTATTTGCCTGCTATTTCCAACCTACTTGTGCATGATTTGACAGAGCTTGATAAAACAATAGCACTAATAAGCCAAGAAAATATACAGTGTTCTGTAACTTCAGGCATTACTCCAACTTCAGCCAATTAAGTGTTGATGCTTACCCAGAAGACAGAAAATATAGGTGGTTCAATGAAAAATTAAAACTCTTATTGAAAAAAGTAATGAAAACATTTTTAATTACTAGTGGAGAAAACATCTCCACTACTAGTGTGGAATCCAGTGCCATGGCTTTCAGAAATAGGGAACATTAAATTACATAATAGAATTTCAAATGCACTGATATGCCATGATATAAGCAAAAAAGACCTAGCAACAAAACTAGAATTACAGCTCAGGTTTCCTAGCCGAGAGTAATAGTTTTTACTCTCTCTGAACCTTTAAATCTTGTAAATTCTTTCACACATATGTGCTTTTCATTATATGTGCATTCGCTGATATGTGTTTTTTTTTTTCACTATATATGCTTTTAGCCTGTATCAATATATTGTATTCTCATTGAATATTTCCCTCCTCTCCTAATATGTCTTCTGACTCATTTTTTTCTCAATCTTAAAGTATGAAATGGAACATTGCACCTTACATATGTGTTTTATACTTTATTTCTCAAAGCACCTCTGCAAAAATTATCTAGTTTGATTCTTGCGGTAATGCTGGGTATTAGCAGAGTTTAGTTATAGACTAGAGAATCCAGTCTAGTTAGTAAAGCCTGTAGAGCACGTTTGGATGCCACTCTCCTGAAAGTTGTGCAGGCTGGAGTGAAGCCCAGAGGATTTATGAGACAAATCCTGCCATTGCATCCACAGGTTGCCAACAAGTTTGGCTGTCCTGAATCAACAATGCTCTTGCGAATAACAGTATCAACCGTATGAATATACCTATTACAACACAACTGTCCCTTTATAAATACTAAGAATCTTTTCTCTTCCCAAAATTGCTTCAGTTCATGCAGGCATCTCCTTAAGAGCAAGCACTCAGAGTGATGAACTTTACTTCTCTAGTTCAAGCACCGACCTGCCTTTTTTTTTTTTTTTTGAGGTGCCATGGGCTGGGAAATGAACCCAGGACCTAGTATGTTTGAAGCCAGAGTTCAACCACTGAGCCACATTGGCTCCCCTGAGTTAGTTTTTTTTGTTTGTTTTGCTTGTTGTTTGTTTTGTTTTGTTTTTTATCTAGGAGGCACCGGGAACCAAACCCAGGACCTCCCATATGGGAAGCAGGTACTCAACTGCTTGAGCCACATCTGCTCTCCCCAACCTGCCTTGGAATTCTGAATTGCATGGCTAACATCACCAGCACACTGTATCTAAAAATATGGGAAAGGGAGTAGGAAAATGAGTTAATATACATAAATGTATACTTGATACCCTGAGGAAGGAAGAAATATGCTTAGCTATTATAGTTCTCACTTTTACAAGGGGTTACAATCCATTTCATCATTTATTTTCCCTAAGGTAGCCAAAGTTTATTCCATGGCGGGTTGAACTACATGTAACAGTACTTCTGGCAGAAGCCTAGCAGACAGGTAGAGCAAAGCCATGCCCCAAGTAATTGCTTATTCGAGCGAAGATTAATTGTTTCTCTCTCCTGATAGAAAGGGTTCAATTTGTAATTGAAATCCTAGGAGTTGGCATCTGACCCTTAGGATTATGAGGTGGCAGCTAGTCCTTAGGATTGACAGTGGCCCATAAATTGGATACTTAATGGTGTTAGTGGACAGACTGGCCATGGTGAAAGGAAGTCCATGTTGTGGTCTTTGCCACCATGATCATTTTGCTTTTGACTATTGAATAAGGCCTGGATTACTGTGGGGAAGAGTCAGGCAAGCATTTATTGGGTGGCTTATTGGGTTTGCCTGGATTATTAGAGTCTTCTGTCCAGTTATCATTCAGATGGGGCACAATATTTCATTATTTTATGTTCAAGAGATCCATTCACACACCTTTCCCCAACATTTTATTGCAAGTTCTTCAGTCTTCTTCCTTCCACATCTGTGATCACCGGTCTATAAACTCTGGTCCTTAGTGGATCAGGTCCGCAGTGCAATCTGTCTCAGCTCCTGAGTTAAGGGGATCATGAGCTGTTCCCTAAAAGAATGTTCACACCATCCAGCCAGACAGTTGTGGTAGTATGTGAATCCATGTGATCCACATTTCATGCCCTGCCTTCTGGCCAAATTGGACTTGAGCTTTACTCATTTCTTGGGGCTTTCTCTGAGAGGCGCTGTGAGGCTGAGGTCTCATCTACTTTCAGCAGTTGCCAGTAAATCGTATTGGCCATCTGTAAACCAGGCCTTAATTTTTTCTCTGCAGCCAGTAGGCCACTGGGACTTTCCCATGTGTGAGTTGAGGGAGGGATGGCAGGTGTTGGCAGCCGGCATATTAAGAGCTTCTTGCTCATGAATCTGACAGTCAGGTGCTATCACACCTGATCATGCTGATATACCACCTTCACTTGTGGATCAAGTGTACCCTGACATGTCCATCACTGTGGCCAGGTGAGTCACACAATAATCACTTCCCTGTGGGGCATGTGGCCATCTTGTACCCCATGGTCATTTTTTAGCCTGAGGTCAGGCATTCAGTCTCCACTGGGAGCCAGTAACAAGCCAAGATCTGTTTATCAAAAGGAACATAGTTATTTGTTGAATAGGGCATGGCATTGCCCATTTCTTAGTGGGTCACAGTAGTCCATAAAAAAGTGACATGTGTTTCTTCCAAAGTGCAATGAACTGTACTAAGCATTTGTGTTTCTTTTGGTGATAGGCAGTAAATAGTGCAATAACAGTTTTTCACATTGGAGGAAATAGCATGCCTCAGATCATTGCACCAAAAGAAATTTCATTCAGGGAGCAGGCTCCAAATTTTGCAGTATTGATCTTTTACCCTCTGGCACATACTTGTCTTACCATGATATCATAGGATACCTGTTACTTTCTGCCAACAAATCCTGTGGACAGTAATATGATGAAGATTACTTCACATTGCATGGAAGCAGAGTTGACATAGCACCAAGGCAAGTTGGTAAAGATTTTTATAATATAGCCCCTCATCCCCAAAAACATTTTATAATTTTGGAGTTTGATAAATTACGGAGTATCATGTTATAGCATAGGAAAATATTTGATATATGATAAAAGAAGAATACAGAATATATGTATGAAATATTTGTAATTATGTTTACAAATAGGTTCATGGCCAAATCCAGGAAGTTACAAAAAGAAAATAGTATACACTACTATCATGTGTATGTTTTTATTTTCTTTGTAATAAATACACCTTTTCTGTTTCTATCACTATGCAATATTTTTTTCTTTTCTTTTTTTTAAATCAATTTTATTGATACATATCATAAAACATACAGTCCATCCAAAATATACAATTAGTGGTACTTGGTATAATCACATAATTGTGTGCTCATCACTTCAATCATTATTAGAATGTTTTCATTATTTCTATAATAATAATAAATAACAAACAGGCAAGCGAAAAAAAAACTTTACCCCTTAATAATCACCTCTCTCAAGAGAAAGACTAGAGAGATTGAGAGGTACAATATTTCTCTTTAAAACATACCCAGAGAATTGCTCTATCCATGCAGAAATTGAGTTGTGGTAACATCTTAATCAGAATGATAGAGCATCCTTCTGGGTTGCTGGCATTTTTTCATTAACGAAGGTCTTGTGGTTGATGCCTAAACTATTCTGTAATTCTACACATTGATGCCTAAGCTGAGTGGTCTGTGGATGGTTGTTGTTTAATCATTTTTTCCCTGTCCCAAAACAACACGCACACAAAAACACAAAAAAACACAGTTTTGAAGATTAACAGTAAAATTTGACTTTTTGTAAAAGCCAACACTGTTCCCCACTCCCCGCCCCCCTTTTTTTGAGGAAGATAAAGTTCATCTCTAAAGCACAACATGAAGGAGTTCTTCCTATGATTTAGTCCAGGCCTCAGCTGTTATCTCCTGCAGTGGATTTTGCTAGAGGCTGGAGTTTCCCGGCAGCCGGATGGCCTGGAGGTGGAATGCAGGACTGACGTCAGGAGCTCCTGGGAGTGTTTTGCATGCCTCTTCCAGGCAGTGGTCAGGTGGCTTCCAGCAAGAGTGAAGGACAACAGCTTCCAAAGAAGAAAAAAAGAGAGGAGGAAAAGAACAGTTTATAATCAAAGTGTTGTGGGGGAAGCACTTTTATTCTGAGCCAAGATTGAAATTAGAACCAGATGTCTTGCATTCTGATGCTTCATGAATGTTAAACATATTTATTAATGACTATAATATCTGAAATATTTGGCTTTTTTACTGAACTTAAATCTTGAGTTGCTCTTTAAAAATTATGGAAAGCAACTTCTTGTAATTGAGATTTTAATTAGGAAAGCAGCTTTCTGAATGTAAAGCTAGAAAAGGTACCCTGAAGGGTGGGTGTTATGGTTAATGTACAGGTTGTTTTCTGAAACAAAAAATCTCTATACTCTATTAGTGTATTCTGTGCTGATAAAATTCAAGTCATTAATTTAGAGAAGATATAAATTCTGTTTTAGTATTTGCTGCATAAGGTTTTTTCCTCAAAATATTTACATTTCCATTATTATTTCTATAGATTACATTAGTGCCCAAATCAGATATTCAAAACAAGAGTTAACAGAGTCTTAATATAGTAAACATAGGTTTTGTCAGAGACACAACTCTGAAATATGTGGAGCAGAAAAATAGACAGTAATTGAGTTAAATTGTAAACTTAATCTGTGTTGTTCTTGCCTTCCAGCCATTTAAATACCTTTGTTCAAATTTGCTGTACTGGTTTAATAAATTAGCATTTGTGTCTGTGTATTTTTAAATAAAATGTTTTACTTTATTTTTTAAGAGATGACTTTCATTAGATTTTCACTTATTTTATTTTAACATTAACAACAGTTCTAGAGCTTAGGTGAAATCTGTTCGAATTTTTCCTGTTATACATTGAAATGGAAAGTTGGCTTCCTGTTGTAGGTCATGTTGCTTGTAAGGAATTTCCAGAAATTTGGAGAAGTGCTGACTCACAGTATACAGTGAACTGATCCAGCCACAGTAGGGCTTGAAGGGGCTTTTTGAGCTCTTGGCTGAAGCAAGCAAAAATGTGGCTGTAATGTTTTATTTTATTTTTAGATGTGGGGGTGGGGGTAGAAGAGAAACTGTTGCTTGAGATGAGATCCTTGCTAATAGCTTTAAAATGACAAAAAGTCCTAGGGTTAGGTGTTCATGTTGATGTGTGTTTTTCTACAGTCTATTATTAGAATTTGGAAAACAGGTTGTTTTTGCTGTAGTCACCTGCTTTTCTCTTTTGCCTCTTACCTGCAAGTGAAGCACATGGCTCCTTAGGCAGGGAGTTGACTAAGTGTGTGCTCTGTGATAGGCCAGTCATTTCGGTGCTTTGCATCTAGGGGATTTGACTAGAAGAGGTCCATGGCATTGCAGGTTTATGTTGGTGATTACGAGTCCTAGAAGCTTTAAATATTATCTGGCAGGAGTCAAGAAAAGAACTAGTGTTTGCTGCCTACAGTGTGCCTGGCTCTGTATTAAATATTTTATGTTTGTTAAATCATCTAACTCTGAAGTTATTAAGATTTCTTTTTCATTCATTTGGTATGGAAACGATTGCTAAATGATTTTGTGGGGGGAATGGGGGGCACTTTCTGTAACAAAAACTCATCTTTCTAAATACATCCCTGGCCTCTTAAAGTTAATATATCCCAAAATGTCTTTATCCATTAATTCCACAAACACTGAAAATTTGCTCGGTGTCAGGCCCAGCACTCAGAGCTGAACACGTGAGAAAGAGAAGAGGAGCTGTGCTCCTTGTTCTCTGTTTGAGAGGAGTATCACAATAGGGAATATATATGTGTAACATTGCTTTCTGGTTTCCATGCCAGAAATTTCAGAGCGAGGCTTAAAGGAGGGGATTATCAAATCTAGGCTTAGTGCTGTGGTAGTGGTTTCCACTGATGTGATTCCTAGACGGTCATAGTTGTTGGTTGAAAGTAATTTAAGTAGGTGATGCTAGGAAAGATAACAACAAAAAGATCTGATGGGGAAATAAAGAAATATAAGTATTTATGACAGATATTCAGAATTTTTAACAGGAAAAATTAGCAAATAATGGGTGGTGATGAGGGTAGTAAAACATTGTGAATTTAATTAATACCACTGTATTGTATGCTTGAAAGTGGTTAAAATGGGACATTTCAAGTTGTGTTTATATTACTACAATAAAAAGTTAAAAATAAATAGGCAAATATAGATGTTGTACTGCAAATTATGTTCATATGTGTTTTGAGACCACCCTTCAAGACCGTGTGCAGGCTTCACTGGCCCTTTACGGCATTCTGGCCATGCTTTCCAACAGAGGAAGCCATCATTCCTTTCCTTTCTGAAGTCCACCTTTCAGGATACAGTCCTGAAGACTTTGAATGGTTCTTTGTTAACAAGTAATCACAGGACACTATTCTTAAAATATTTTCTGTTTCTTGGGTGATTGACAAAAGGAAAAGCACATCTTTTGATTATAAGTCATATGCTGCTGGGGGTGGCACAATGTGGGTTAGAATCTTAGCCTGCCAGTACCCATAAATTATCATTTTAGATTGCTCTCTGACCATAAGTATAGAGGTCCACCAGCTTCTTTGTCTATTAAAAGATGAAAAAGAGGGGAAGCAGGTGTGGCTCAAGTGATTGAGCTCCCACCTACCACATGGGAGGTCCAGGGTTCGGTTCCCAGTGCCTTCTAAAGAAGACGAGCAAGACAGCAAGCTGACATGATTATGGGCTGGTGCGGCAAGCTGACGCAACAAGAGACACAAGGAGGAGAACACAATGAGAAACACAACAAAGCAGGGAACAGAGGTGGCTCAAGCGATTAGGCAACTCCCTCCCACATGGGAGGTCCCAGGTTCAGTTCCGGTGTCTCCTAAAAAGAAGACGAGCACATAACGAACAGACACAGCAAGCATAAAACAACAGGGCGGGGAGGGGGTGAAATGAATCAATAAAAATAAATAAAATTTTTGAAAAGATGAAAAACAAATGTGACCTATTTTGTAGGTGCTTGTGAGAAATTAACAGAATCAAACTCATTTTTAAATGTTCTCTGCCTTTTTAAGTGTGTGCTCTCTAAACACTTAGCAAAGAGGAAACTTGTTAACATCCCCCTGATACTCTGCATAAGAACCAAATAAGTACAAATGGTTTGTAGTCACCAACTTTGATTCTCATTTGACAAGGAGGATTGGAAAGTGATGAGGGGCTATTGAGGGCCTGCCACACTGTCTCCAGAGGACCCCTCGGAAGAGGAACAGCCCTTTGGGGAAATAATCTACAAGTCTCAGGGCCAGAACAGTCACTTACATGCTTCTAGTATAGCACTTAATAACACTTCATTAGATTTATTTCCTTTTTTGTCCACTGTTACCAAATTTCTCTCTGAAATTCTAGGTGCTAGGATGGCTTAATTCTTTTTCTATCCATAGCTCATAGTGCATAGATATTCAATATGTTTGTTGACTGAATAAACTTTGAGGCAGAAATAAATTCTTTTCTCTTTAAGTTCTCCTGTGAAAATACACACAGGACATCATACGCTTTTATATTCTAAAAGACTTCCAATAAAAAATTAGTCACTCTTAACTGCAAAATAAAAGCATGCAGCAGAGATGCAAAGAGCTCCTTATCAATCCTTCTCTACCTCTGTAGCAGTACTCCCCTCAGCCTGTCTACGTCCATTGGCCGTCCTTGGCAGCTGTCCACCGAGGGCAAAAAAGGACCGTGGGTTTCCTCTCATGAGCTAACCCTTCTACAAAATGTCCTTTTGTTATATTTGTATCAAATATCAATATGTAAATCCCAAAAGTCTCATTAGGTATCCAAAGTGTAGCTGTTCAAGTATACTGATTTTAGTTTTCTCAGAAAAAAACAAGTTTTTAATCTAATGTTATGAAATGTAGACATTAAATATTTGGAAGAGAAAAGGTTTTCGTATTATTACTTTACAGAGAGGACATCCTGAAAACTTGAAATCGTGCAATCAATGACATGTTTGCCTATTTCTCCACTAATTATTTCATGGTTTCGCTATTTGTATTTAATTCCTTAATCCACCTGAAATGTATCTTGGTATATTAATATGAACTAGGCATCAATTTTAATTTTTTTCCAAATAATTTTTCAGCACCACATCCTAAATAACATTCCTTTACTGATTTTAAATGTTTCGCTTATCACATACTGCATTCCTATGCATTGTAGAGTCTGTTTCTCACTTCTGTATTCTATTTCATTGTGTTGATAGTCTATTTTTTGTCCTTCTCAACTTTTTAGCTTTATTAATATAATATGCATTCTGTAGTTAGAGTTTTTACCTTAAATTTTCATTGTTGTTAAATATAAAACATACTTAAAGTAACTGTCACCTATTAGGTAAGTGTTCATAAATATTATCTATATTAACAAATATATTGATAGCAGTTAATAAATATATTTGATTTGACATGGCAGCTGGACAATTTTATTAATTCTAGTTTTATCCCATGCTAGACATTGTGAGCATTCCAAAGGTTCAGATGTGGTCATTTGATGTCTGAACATCACTGAATTGGGTAACTTATAATAGAAATTAAATTATAGAACCTATTGCTCCCATCTTGTTGGCCAGGACATTCTCTTGTTATTAGCTATTTTTCTTTGGGTTTCACAGAGCCATCTTTACTAGAAGAGTATAAATATTTAGGATTTTCCTTTTGTGAAGCAAGTATCTTAATTATGTCTGAAGATGTTTTTCTCTTTATTTATTCAAGTGAGGTTTATATAGTGTGTTCTGTGCCCAGATGCTGTGCAGGAAGAGGTGGTGAGAAGGGAAGCCAGGGAAGCCAGGTCCCTGGGGCACATGTCTCAGAGTAGGCACCTAGGGAGCCTGGGCCACGTGCATTTCACTATTCTGATCAATATTTTACATTGCTTTTGAAGTCTTACTTGAGCCAGGTGAAGGAATGTAAATAATTGGTGAAGCATTGAAAGCCATTTATTAATTAATACTGGCAAACTAAATTTGAGGTGCTGTTAAGGAGAGGCACCGGTTTCCCCCTCTGGGACCTCTAGTGGGGCCTCTGCACTTCCAAGGGTGACCCAGAAAGGCATAGGAAGTAAGGGGAGAACCTACGTCTAAGCATCTGTTTTTGTTTTTGTTTTTTGTTTTGTTTTGTTTTTAAAGAAGTAAATTAGGCAATGATGTTTCTGTAAACCTACAGCTGCTCTAATTTAAAAAAAAAAAAAAAAAAAAAGAGTGCTTCACTTATATATGGTAAAGTAATTTCCTCTACATGGCCATACTCCTCTGCCTGTCTGTTGCATGCCATGCAGATACAGAAGATACCTGAGGGAAAGGTGGGGTTGGGGTGTGCCATGCATTAGTGGCTACAGTGCTACTGCCCATGTTTTTCAATTATTGTAAAGGGTCATAGTTGACATGCTCAGTAAAGTAGATTTATAAATTATATGACCTAGTTTTAATTAAATGTAACTCTACAAAATATCTGAATAGTTTTAAAAGATTCCTGCAAAGAACTGTACATTGATGATAAATCTAAAAATGCAAGTATAAGCAATCAAGAAAATGACAGAGTTGACCTTTCTCTGTCTTGCAATGAGTTCTTTATAATCCACATATAACAAAGCTAGAAAACAGATCATTTATCATATATGATAAGTTGGCAAAAAAAAAAAAATGAGATTATGAATAAGTATGCTTGAATTGGGGGACATGTTCTTTAATTTTTTTTTCTAATGTTCAAAATCAGTTTAAAAGACAACTGAACTAGTCAGTAACACAGTCTGACAGATTTAAAAATTCTACCTCTTACCTAATATATTAGACTCTTGAAACAATCAGTAGAGCAAAAATTCCTTCTGAATCCTAGAGTTGGGGGAGAGAGGGTTAGTTACCAAAGATCTTATAACCTCAACTTCTAAAAAGGAAATTCTAAAAAGGAATTTTAAAATGATTTACCTCTTGTAACACTAGGAAACAAAATGTTTTATAAGTACTGCACACATTCCTATGTTGGTCAACTAGCTTGTTAATGGTCACCTAGTTTGTTAATCATCAATTTAGCATGTGTAAACTCCATGGATGGCTTGGACCTTGTCTTGCTCATCTTTTTACTTCCTATTGAAACCAGTAGTATCTTACACATTTTGCGTGTTTGATATGAATTGAATAAAATTTGAATTGTTGAAATTTATGCTTATATCAGACAAGCTCCAAGAAGTCCAGCAGGAAAGTGTTTTGTTTTGTTCATTTAAAAATATAACCTTGAGAATCTTTATACCTGGAATTTATCTCTCAGCCCTTGAGCTGATCTCCACCTTTCCTAGTCTAACCTTTAGCAACCCAAAAAAATGTTCTAGAGTTAGCATGCAAATTCTGAACTTGTTCCTTTAAAAAGACCCTGAATGTTTAATGCTTTGTGTATGCTATTTCTTTTCATCCTTAACACAAGCATAAGGGAGGCATTATTACTATAAATATGCAGAGGGGGAACCGAGGTCAGAGAGATTAAATCACTAGCTTGATATGGTGTCAATATAAGTGTGGATTCAGCCTTGCTGTGAAGAAAGATGAAAAGGCTTCTCTTCTTTAGAGGGGAATGCATGTGTAGCATTTCAAAAATGAGTGGTTGGTCCAAACCATCTGACAACAAAGAGGTTCCTTAGAGTAGGGTATCAAATAATAGGTACCTTGGATAAGATCCGCTTTGGTATTGAAAGCCAAACTTGTTCCCTACAGGGAAAGTTGAGAATGACCTCATTCAGTTTTACTAGAGAGAGTTAATTGAATTTGCTTTGATTAATAAAGTAGTAATAACCACGTTTCCCATTTTTCTCTTCCTTTACTATGTTCTCTTTAAGAACCAGTTAAAGTCAGAAATTCTGTCTTGGCTATTATGGAATATGTGTGGCTGTAAAATGAAGGAAATCCATAACATACAAGGAAGATATCAGAAACAATACCTAGACATTTTTATACTGTTGTTCTATTAGAAGAGAGATCCATACTGCATTTGGAAGCATTTCAGCTAGGTTTTGTAGGTGGAAATCTAATCTAATCAGCAAGATAAGGGAGTATTTTGTGTTACAATGGGTGTTCCTAGTTCTTAGAAATGTATGAGCAGAAGAAAAAGAATTTTAATACTCAAGGGATCTTCCTGTTCCTGCAGTTCTTCCTTGTTTTAGATTAACCATGTGCTTTATCTTCTAGTTTCTGCAGCATCCCTAACACATGACTGTATTTGCCCACATGTTTTGCCCCTTGCATGGTTTTTTTCCCCAAATTTGTGGAGAAAATAACTTTCAAAATGCATTTAAATTCCCCACTTGGTTGTCAACAGCAGGAAAGGCTACTCAAGGCTTTGTCAGAGCCAGTGTGGGAATATGACTGGTTGTGGACCCAAAGGAGAAAGTTTCATCCAGGACTTCATTCAGACCCATGGGGATTAGGAGAGTGCCTTCCCACTCTTGGCTGCTGGAGTGTCCCAGGGCTTAAACACCACCATCCCCAATTTGCAAAAATTGTTTAGGATGCAAATGTATTCATATCAAAAATCACAAGATAAACAATTACTTTTTAATTCTAAAAAGTGTTGTTTACTGGGTATCCCTGTTTTGGGATAGATTTTTTTCCTTTGGGTGGTAGTATTCTGTCTCTGAGAAAGCTTTTTATTATTCATTATTTGTGCAATCTACAATAACCTGATAATATTTCTGCCACATTGTTTTAAAAAACAACATTTTGAAATTAAGATTTTGAGGAGACAGATCAAGATGGCGGAGTGAGATGCTTCAGGGCTTTGTCCACCTACAAAAGCTTTGAAGAACTAGCAAGAACTAGCAGAAACATCTTTCTCAAACTCCGGAAAAGCCAAAGGACTGCAATAATAAAGCAATCATTGAATCAATGAAAAAGGCCACTTAAAAGTGATTAGATCTCCATTACCATGTCTGACCCCTCTCCCAGCCATTGCTGTCTTCCAGTGTGGATCCTTAGTCCCTGTTCCAGTGGGGAGCAGAGTAAGCCTCATGAACATACTGGGAACATGTATGTCTGGTCCAGTCTGTCTGGTGGTGGCCTGAGGGCCTTGCCATCCAAGAACTTGGCCTGCGTGTAAAAGGCAGTTCACAACAGCACACTGTGGACGAGCAGTCAAGTCATCCTGCCTGGAACAAGGGATAGCTGGCTGTAGGATAGACAGTGTAGTGCCCGGGAACATGAAAAATGTATTTCCTAGGGAAGGAGGGATAATTGGAACCAGGTAAACCAGGGAATACCTAGGGCCACATGCACATACCCAAGGCAAGACACATGCACAGAAAGGACCAGGGAGGCCCCTTTACTTTGGCCTGGAGCAAAATGCAATGTATGGATAAGCCCTGAAGAAGAGCACTGGTACTGGTCAATCTGCAAAGACTAGAAAGGGTGTTTCTTCTTCTTCCTCTTCTTCTTCTTCTTCTTCCCCTCCCTCCCTTCCTCCCTTCCCCCCCCCCCCCCCCTTCTTTCTTTCTATCATTAACTCTTGGCATTCAAGGAAAGCTCTGTCATGACACTAGCTGGATACAGGCTTAAGGAGCAGATAGCTCAGAGTCTAAATTCCAGAGATAACACAGTAAACATCAAAATATCTAGGTTTCAACAAAAGATGACAAAAGCTAAAAAGAAACAGTAAGCAATGGCCCAGGCAAAGAAGACAAAACTTTAAAAACTATCAATGAAGAGGCTCAGAACTGGAACATATCAAAAATTTTTTAAAGATGGTCCTAATTATACTTAAAGAGCTAAAGGAAAACACGGGAAAAGAACTAAAGGAAATCAGGAAAATGTAGCTGAATACAAAGAGAATATCAGTGGAGAGATGGGAATTATGAAAAGGAATCAATCAGCTGAAATTAAAAATAACAGTAATAATAAACAATAACGAAAATTTAAAATTCCCTAGAGGGGTTCATGAGCAGATTGGAACTGGCAGAAAAAAAAGACCAGTGAACTTGAAGACAAGACAATCAAAATCATTCAGTCCGAAGAGCTGAAAGAATGAAGAAAAGTGAACAGAGCCTGAGGAACCTCTGAAACAACATCAAGCATACCTATATATACCTTGTGGGAGTCCCAGAAGGAGAAGTAAGAGAGAAAGGAACAGAGAGAATATTTTTAAAAATTAACAGCTGAAAACTTCCCAAATGTAACAAAAGACATGAATATGCACATCCAGGACACTCAGCAAATTCCAAACAGTATGTACCCAAATAGGCCCATGCCATGGCATATTATAATCAAACTGTTAAATGCCAAAGAGAAAGAGGGAATTCTGAACACTTGTTACTGCAAAAGAGAAGTGATATGTCATGTACAAGGGAGCCTCAATAAGATTAAGTGCTGATTTCTCATCAGAAACCATGGAGGCAAGAATGCAGTGAGATGACATATTTAAAGTGCTGAAAGCGAAAAAAAAAAAAATTGCCTACCAAGAATCCTATATCTGGCAACACTCTCCTTCAGTAATAAAGTAGAGTTTAAGACATTTCCAGATAAACAAAAGCTGAGAGAGTTTGTCACCACTAGGCTGGCCCTCCAAGAGAAGCTAAAGAGAGGTCAAAAGGAAAGGACAATAGGCAATAGATCGAAATCACATGAAGAAATAAAAGATTTCCGGCAAGGGTAACAACATGGTAAATATAAATGCCAGTACTGTTGTAATTTTGGTTTGTGACTCTACTTTTTAATTCTTACAGGATTTGAAAAGCAAATGCATTAAATATAATGATAAATTAGTGGTTTCAGACTCATAATGTATAAACACATAATTTGTCACAAGAACTTCATAATGGTGGTGGGGGACGAAGGGGTATAGGAACATAGTTTGTGTATACTATTGAAGTTAAGTTCGTATCAAAGCAAATGAGATTGTTATATTTAGAATGTTAAATTTAAGTCCCATGGTAACTACATGTAAAATATCGGGGAATATGTAAGCTCGTAATGACAGGAATTCGAGTACAAGTTGCCAAGGGTGGGAGGCAGGAGGAATGAGGAGTTAATGCATGATGGGTTTAGGGTTTCTCTTTGGAGAGATGGAAAAGTTTTAGTAATGGAAGGACCACAATATTGTGAATGTGATTCATCCCACTGAATGGTATACCAGGGGGAGGTTGAGATGGGAAAGTTGATGCTGTATATATATTCCCACAATAAAAGGAAACTGAAAGAGCAACTAGAGACAATGACAATGAAATGCAATACATGATCCCAGATAGCATCTAACAAGGGAGACTCAAAAGGACATACGAAAAAATTGGAATATAGACTGTAAGCTTTATATCAATGTTAAATTTCTTGAATTTGATTAACTGCACTTAAGGTAGTTACAAAAGTGAATATCTGTGTTCTTCAAAAATGTACTTGGCAGTATTAAGTGTTCAAGGAACATGTGTTTAGAAAATGGAGGGAGGGAGGGATGAAGGTAGGGACAGAGAGAGAGCACAAATGTGGCAAAGTGTTAAAATTGGTGTACCTGGGTATCTGATGGAGGGTGCTGGGGGCAGTTGCAGAGTTCTGTATGAGGTTTGTATTGTTTTTGTAAATGTCCTATAAGTTTGAAAGTATTTCAAAATAAAGAGTTTTAAAAAATGAAGATTTTGAAGAGTTTTTTTTTTTTTTAAGCAAGTTTTATTTTTGTGATTTGAACATTAATACTGTTTTGAGTATTTTCACCTAAGTTCCATTTTTTGAGCTTCCTGGTATTTTACTAAAAGCCTGTTTAGTTTTATTTTATCCTAACCAGATTGGCTCTCTTCATGCAATACTGAGGCATCGCACAAAGGGGTCTCTATTAGGATTGTGGCCACAGATGTCAATTCTATGGGCAAATCTAAGTGGCCTGGCATATGTAACAGTGTGGACCTAGAAACTGACTTAGGAGAAAGATACATTCCCACCCATTCATGAAGGTTTGACCACCGTGTGAGCTTTTGTGGAAAAGACCAACCAAATACATAGGTTAAAGAAGCCTTAATACTTCGGCTTTTTTTTTTTTTTTTTTTCCCCCGGAAATTCCTTAGTGTAGCTTGCCAATTTAAATAAATTATCTAGAGTCTACATCAATACAGGTTGCGTCCCAGGAGATGTTGTCCTCTGGTGTTTGATGTTAATCTCTTTTCTTGTTGGTCATTGATACAGTTACTTAAATTGATACTCAGGTGACCCAGAGAACAAAGAATAGTTGAAAGTGCATGATATTAAGATGGAGGTCAGAGGGAAAGACATTGAGAGAGTCAAATGGTAATCAATATCTTCTAAGACTTTAGCAATCAGTATTCAAAGGAAAATAGCCCTGGCCCAGCGAGCTGGTTAAAGGAATTCCAGTGTCTCCTGTACAGCGTTTCTAATAGCATATGAGTAAAATTTAGTCTGTTGTGGACCTTTTGCAGAAGGAAGCTTTTATTTCCAAAAGACTTCATTAAAGGTGTAAAGGCCATACTGTAAATGAGGGGCGACACACCCTGTGCTGAATAGGTTTCCAGCTAGTTCTGATCCGAGGCATTCTTCCCGGACTTGGGTGAAATCAGCTCCAGTACTTGCTTGTAAAACTGAATCCAGTCATTGTATTTGCAGCCTGGCTTCCTGCCTGCTATGAAAGTAGAGAGCAAACTTCAGCTATTTACTTCCTATGATTCTGTGTCCTCCTTGAAGAGCAGGGAAAGGAAAGGGGAAAACCCAAAGGGTGACTGAGTTCATTTACATACCATGCCAGAGGGCGGCTGCTGGCTGCTTGTCATCACATGATCTTTGGCGCTGGATACTCCATTTACTACAATAGGAGACAGCAAAAAAAAAAAAGTCTCTTTTTATGCTTCTAGCTTTTATTTTAGCACTATCAGCTGAACACACCTGCTTATTTCTACTTTGTTAGCAAATGTAAATAAGAAAGTTCAAGATGCTTATATCCCTCCCTCTTTTTAAAGTTTAAAGAAAAACTTCTATGGGGAAGATCCCAAGGCAGGGGTAGTGACACTGCTGGCATGTCCATCAAAACTACTTCTGAGTGTGGAGGGAGTACCAGATTGCCTAGGCTGCTGTCTGAATTTGTGGGTCACTGGATTTGTGGGGCCACTCAGGCTCTCTCATGGAACACCTGACACAGTAAACAGAGAATGTGGATTAGAACAGGGATCATTTCTTCATTAGATTCAGAGGACTCCCAAATGAAACGATGACACCGCCTGGGTTCTTGAGGAACAGTGTAATTCATTTTTTACTAAGAGTCACTCCCCTGAGCTAACTTGAAGCCTCTGAGCCCTTTTCCAAGTTTAGAGTTCCCAGGGTCTGCTTCCTTAAAACAAGGCTGAACCACCCGGTGACCGAGATAAGGAATACTGAAATGACAAATAAGGATTAGTGGCTAAACTTTGAGTTTACTATTAACAAGAGTCCTGCTACTTTGCCAAAACTTTGCCAGGTGCTAGGAGAGGAAACAGAAAATTTAACATGGGCAGCCTAGGGTCTTCTTTTGGATTGAAGCTTAAAAACCAGCAAGTCATCATAGCACAGACCATAAACAAACAAAACACACACACACACACAGGTCCTGCTTAGTTGTTTTATGAAGACTATATGTTCAACTGCCTGGTATTCAGAGGAATCAAATGTGTAGAAATGAAGAAAATATTGACGAGATTCCCAAAACTATTCGTAAATACTGCGGGGAAATAAAAACTGAACATCCAGGGGATGCTAACAGAACAGTGTTTGAAGAGCTGAAAGAAAAACATTCAGAAACAGGAATTCCCAGAAGTCGCTGTGAAGATTAATTAAGGCTGAGAGGAAAAAAGAATATGAAAGCAAAATAAATGTGTATTGTCAGCCAAAGATAAATTCCTGAAATGCTGTTTTATTCCCTCAGTTTTGAGAATTACTCATCTTGATCTAAGGCATTATTTTTAATGTTTGCCTTCTCATTATTTGCAGCTATACATTTGATCCAGCTCTACCTTACTTTGTAAAACACGGGCAAAACAAAAGCCTTCAAAAAGAAATTGTATAAATTGAATTTTCTTTTTTATGAAAATATTTACTTTTTTCTAATTATAAGAGTAAGAAATGCTTTTTTTGTAAGATTCTTGAAAAATGAATGCTGAGAAATGTAGATTAAAAGACTAGAAATCGCCCATTATTGTATTACCCAGACATAAACCTTTTTAAAAAATCATTGATAAAAAATAAGATTTTGCAATCCATTTTTTGCTTTTCATAATATATAAGTACTTCTTATGCCGTTAAAATGCTTCCTAAACATTTTTAATGATTACATCAATTTTGATTAGATTAATGGATAATAGTTTATTATATTTCTAGGTTTGGTAAAAATATTTTAATTCTTTTTTTATTATTTCCTTTGGATAGATTTAGTCAAAAGATATGTTTGTGCGTGTCAGAATACATTCCTAGGTCTCTCCAAATAGGTTTCAAAATTCCCATTGATCTCACAACATTTGAACATATTCATATTCTGCCAGTATTGAACAGACCCACCTATAGCATATGCAGGGCCCACGACAAGACTACAAATGGAGGCCCACATATGTTCAAACCTTACACCTCAAGCTGCCAAAATAAAATGTTAAATAAATATAGTCTGTCCTCCTACCTTGATAGCTGTACTTCTTTTATTTTTTTTATTTCTTTTTTAAAAGATACTTAGATTACATAAATGTTACACAAAAAAAATATAGGTATTCCCATATGCCCCACCTCCCACACGTCCCACAACCTCTCACATAAACATCCTTCATTAGTGTGGCACATTAATTGCAATTGATAAATGCATCTTAGGGCTTTGCCATTAAGCATGGGCCATAGTTCACATTGTAGACCACACTCCCTCCCACACAGTTCTGCATGTTATATGATGATATAAAATGGCCTATATTGACAGATACACTTCTAGAAAAACCTAGAAGGGCAGGCTTGACATAGATTTGAGAGCAGAAGCATCCAGTCCACTACCGGGGGCGGGGGGGGGCGGGCAGTGCGGGATGTCCCAGCCTGCCTGCTCCATCAATGGCATTTGGCTGAGAACCACACACAGTCCACCTTGGAGAGGATGGACCTGGAGAAGAGTTCCGTTTGGGCAGAGAATCCTGAGGTCCCTAGAGCATGGTCTGAATAAAAGAGGGGCAGGTGTGCTGGCTCCAGATGGCAAGTCACTTAGCTCTGGGAGTGTAGTAAGATGAGGACCAACAGGGCCCATCCTAAGAGGGCTCAGGTCAGTATGAGATTGTATGGTTTCATTTTAATTTGTATTTTTAAAATTAATGAGGTTGAATACTTTTTCAAGCATTTCAGATTTCTTCTTTTGTGAATTTTCTGCCCATGTTCTTTGCCCATTTGTGGTAATCTTGGTGATTTTCTAAGAGATTCAAAATGCTTTTTTAATCAGGTATTTTTTTTTTCTTTTTTTGCACAAATTACTGATTTTTAAATTAATGAATATGATTTTTTGGAGACTAGGTTGACCATAGAACATTAAAAATCAACCTTTAAGTCCATTGAAATGTTCAGGGTTTATTTTATTTTTAATTTTGGATATATTTATTGAGATTTATTTTCCAAGTACTTTGCTGTGTATCTAAGGTACTATAAATATGAATAAGACATGGTTTCTGCCACCAAAGAATGAAAAGACATGTTTATATACTGAACTTACGTAGAAAAATATTCCAAAATATCTTTTGTCTCTAAAATTTAGGCCTTCTCAAATAACTTTGTTTTTGTTTTTGTTTTTTTTTAAAGATTTTATTTATTTATTCATTTATCCCCCCCTTGCTGCTTGTGCTCGCTGGGTCAGCTAACCATGCCGTGCGGGCGGGCTTGCCTTCACCAGGAGGCCCCGGAAACCGAACCCAGGGCCTCCCATATGGTAAACGGGAGCCCTACTGATTGAGCCACAGCCGCTTCCCTCAAATAACTTTGGACATCCAACTTTTGTTTTCAAGGAGATTATTCTAAATATCTACTTAATACTACCTTCATTCTTTTATATTTAATTTTAATTCAAGAAGCAAATATCAGGTACAAGACAGTGTGCTTGGTACTTAAGGAGCTGCAAAGATCATAAGACATGGTTTTCAAACTCACTATGTAATAGGAATAGTAAGACATATACATAATGTTAAAAGAAAAACTTCATGCATTTTAGGGTCTCACAGCTTTATTGAGTGATTGTTAAATCGGGCAGCATCCCACTCAAAAAGAGCTCTGACAAAGGAGTGGAAATGGGAAGCTTATATAAGATGAGTTAAGAAGCAAGAGAGGAAATGTTCTGACTGGCTGACGTTGCCATTTCAAACAGGGAAGTCTTACAGAATGGGGAGCAAACGTACATTAGTTAGTATGGTATGTCCAATTTGATAAGCTATCTCTCCTGGACCAGAACTGGTTTATCACCAGATGTTGCTTGTTTGCAGTTATAGGTTGTATTACATTGTTCCATTTTCTCAGTAAGCCCCTACAGGTCAATTGTTTTTGTGTCCTTGAAAATCCTTTCTCAGAAAGGGGTCCCTCCCAGCAATGCCTAATGAAGGGAGTCATTTTATTTTACTTAATAATATATAACTGTAATACAGAGTATTATGTAGTATACTTCTTACCATCATTTCCTTAACTGAAAAGAAATGGTTTCTAATGTGCTGTCCATCCATCCATCCATCTAATTTTGTAATACCTGTTACTTTACTTCACCAAAGTGATATCTCAATATCCAGAAAACAAAGCAGCAGAGTTTAAGTAAAACATGCTTGTTGTGCACTTACTAGGTTTCAGACCCTAAGAGTAAAAAGGTGAATAAGACACAGACTTCTTCATTTAAACAAACTGTTACAATGTAGGTTGAAAAATGTTATAATAGGGATATGTAATGAGCTAGAGAAGGTATCAGGGAAGAACAAGCAGGCACATATCTGGATTTAGAAGGATGAAAAGGTTTCTAGGTGGACTAGTATGTTTATAGAGAAGGAATACCCCCAAGTCGAGATAACAGCTTGTATTGTGAACCCCAAAGCATGAAACCACATTCAGGAAACTTCGTAAAGTTCAACATGGCTGGAGTAAAGGTAGGTAGTTGCCCAAAGGAGGTGAGAAGGGTATGCAGAGTTTAGACCATGAAGGCCTCATTTGGGCAATTGGCTGTAGGAAGACACTTAAGACTATTAAGTGGGAAACTGGTGTGGCATTTCTGTTAATTTCATTCATTCATTCTACACACACTGAACATCTGGTGTGTGCCAGATACTATCAAAGGTGCTGGTAATACAATGGTGAGTGAAAATAGACAGTTTCGGCCTACCTGGGCTTTTTTATCTAACAGAATGGCAGAAAATGAAATCCAATAAACAACTCATGCTTCAGAGCAGCTTCTCTGAGGAAGTGACCTTTAAGCGAAGAAATGAGGAGAGAAAGACTCTGAAAAGGGAAGGAATTGAGTTTCAGACAGGAAGCAGCAGGCTCAGAGAGACCTTTTGAGAAGAGGGAGCATGGAAGCAGGAAGGAATAAACGGACAGAGATTTATGGAACAAGGTTGGGCAGAGATTCCTGTTTCTGATAGCAATTGTGGCAGAGTTTGAGGAGTGTACTACATAGAGGTGGGAAGAGAGACATTGTAGGAAGCTGTTGCAAAAGAGATGCTAAGAGCTAAAGCAAAGGTGTGGCCTTGGGAGTGGTATTTAAAATTAACATTACTTAGGTCAGGATTGTTTGGATGAGGTAGAGAGAAGAGTCTGTGACAATTCCCAGACTTCTGACAGTGGATGTTGATAGGGCTCTTAAGGTAGGAAATACTGAGGCCAGAGAAGGCTTTTAGCTCCATTTTGACAGGTTTCATTGAAAATTCCTGTAGTCCAATAGGTGTTGGATAGTCCAACTAGAGTTCAAAAGAAGTCCAGGCTGGAGACCCAGAGGCACGGGAACAGACAAGAACAGCCATTGTGTGGAGTGAGGCAGTGTGGTGGGCTACAGGAAAATGTGTAGAGTGGGAAGAGCAGAAGGAGGAAGGAACCTCGGAAATGAATGAGCCACCCTGGGGACCAGAGAAAGCAATGGTCTTATTAGCCTAGGGAAAGAAGGTGATCAACAGAGAGATGAAATAAGATAAAGTGCTCCTTCAGTTCAGCCATCCTGAGATCATTGGCTACTGGACCAGGAGGCATTTTAATAGACTGACTTACAGAGAAACTGTGCTACTGAAGGTTGAGGCAAGCAATTCAGTTCTCTCTCTCTCTCTCTCTCTCTCTCTCTCTCTCTCCTTTTTTCTACAAAGGAGAACCAATGACATTTTTCCCCTGAGGGGAAGAAAGCTTTGGATAAGAGAGAGAAGTCAAAGAAAAGGAAGGATTATTCATGCGATAAATTTATGAGAGAAGTTTGGAGACAGAGCAAAAATGTAGGATTAATCTTGGATAAGAGAATGCTGTCTCTTCTAAGTCAGGCAAATGAAGGTCTGAAGGGGTATACTTTTTGAGCACAGGTGCTATGTTTTATTAATCTTTGTACCCCCAATACCTATCACAGGGCCTGTCATCCAATAGGTGAAAAGTCAAATTTGTTCAATGGGTGGATGGATTGGATAGGTCCATCTAAATTTATAGGTTCTAGGGTCTAAAAAGTAAGCCTCATCCTACCCCCACCCCCACCTTCATGAAGTAGTAGGCAGTGTATTTCCTAAGAAAAAGGGCTGGAGAATAGGCTCGAAGAAAGTGAAAGTGATAGTATTCCAATATAACCTATGTGTGAAATTTGAAAAGGGAGCTGACAAGACCTATAAGAAACAACTAAGATTAAAGATGATTTTATGATAAGTCACTTCCATTTTCTCTAGCTCACTTCAGAGCTCAGCAGGCCTAGATGTAGAAACAGAAGCAATTACAAATGTGAGAGGCTGCAGATCTTTTGCAGGGGTGAATTAGAAACTGAAGACATTGAGTCTGGAGCAGTGTGCTAGAGTCTATGCTGAGTAGGGAGAGGGTAATAGAGCTGCTAAGCCTGGGAGGAAAGTGTGAATAATCAAGTGACAAGTAAGTGGTCACAATGAGATCAAAGAACTGACACAGCAGGAGTAGGTCTGTTCTTGTCAGTTTGCTTTGGCTGTTAAGATTCTAGAATAGAGCCTTTCTAATAAGGCTTGTCTTACAATGGTATTCTTATGTTAGGTGGTATGACAGTTTGAATTTGGCGGATACAAAAAAAAAAGATTTTGTTCTTAAACTAATCTATTCCTGAGGGTATGGTACCCTTTGATTGCCTTAGATTCACTTTGGATCACTTGATTAGATTGCTTTTGATTGGACTACTTCAGTGAGGCGTGACTCGGGTTGAGACCCTGCCCTCTTGCTGAGTCTTATATAAGTGGAGACACAGAGAGAGACATACACAGAGAGAAAGAAAGCTGCCGTTTTTGATCCTGTTATGTGAAACAGGGCTCGAGGATTGTTTAAGAATGGAGTCTCCAAGAGATTGGACCCTCAGAGCAGTTCAAGGCTAAGGAGACTAGCCCTGCCGTATGCTTGATCACCATGTGGCGGGATGCTAGGGTATCTAGTAACTGACTTTGGTGAGAAAGCATCTCTGATGATGCCTTGATTTGGACATTTCACGGCCTCAGAACTGTAAGCATCAAGGCAATGCTTTCTTCCCAAAGGCTGGCATTCTGAGGCTGGCTGCTGGTGATCCTTGATCCTCTGTCACATGGCAGTGTACATGGTGGTATCTCCTTTTTCCAGGTTCCCTTGAATTTCATCTTCCTGTTCCTGTGGCTTTGTCTCTATCTGTATGAATTTCATTCCACTTATAAAGGACCCCAGTAATAGGATTAAGACCTTTCTGATTCAGGTGGGTCACATCTTAACTGAAGCATCCTCATCAAAAAGTCCTACTGAAAATGAGTTCACACCCACAGGACTGGATTAAGTTTAAGAACATGTTTTTCTGGGGTACATACAGCTCCAAACCATCACATTCAGTAATAAAAATCCTCCTAAAAAATAAAACCTCAAGATGAGATGAGTTCATTGGTGTATTCTACCAAACATTTAAAGAATAATTAATTACTTTCAAAATCTTCCAAAAAATAAGAGGGAACACTTCCTAACTCATTCTTTGAGGCCAGTATTACCCTGATACCAAAGCCAGGTAAAAATATCTCAAGAAAAGGAAACTACTGATAATATCCCTTATGAATATAAATACAAAAATCCTCAACAAAATACCAGAAAACCAAATTCTGTATTATATTAAAAGGATTATGCACCATGACCTCCAAATGGGATTTATCAGAGGAATGCCATTGTTGTTCAACATAAGAAGATGAATCAATGTATACAACACATTAATAGAAGAAAGGATCATATCATGATGCAGAAAGTGCATTTGACAAAATCCAACACCTTTTCCTGATAAAAACACTCAGAAAAATTGATAGAAAAGAACTTCCTCAACTTGATAATGAGCAATTATGAAAAACCCACAGCTACAGAAGACTGAAAACTTTCCTTTAAGATCAGGTACAAGACAAGGATGTCCACTTTCACCACTGCAAGTCAACCTTGAACTGAAAGTTCTAGCTAGAGTAATTAAGCAAGAAAAAGAAAAACAAAGCAACCAAGTTGGAAAGGAAGAAGTAAGCTTATTTTTTTCAATATATGTCATGATTCTGTATGTAGAAATCCCAAAGAATCCACAAAGAAAGCTACTAGAACTAATGAACAAATTCAACAAAGTTGCAAGGTACAAGATTAGCACGCAAAAATCAGTTATGTTTCTGTGCACCAGTAGTGAACAATCTGAAAGGTAAATGGATAATAACATCCAAAAGAACAAAATATCTAGGAATAAATTTAACCAAGGATATAAAAGACTTTTATGCTGAAAACTATAAAGCATTGCTGAAAGATATTAACAAAGATTTAAATAAATGAAAAGACATCCATGTTCATGGATTGAAAGACTTAATATTGTTAAGATGGCAGTACTACCCAAAGACGATCTGATAATTGGACCCTTATCCTTGTTTGTTTGTTGAAGAATTGTCATTCAGCTGTCCATTTATACCTCACCTGTCCATTTGTACTTTATGTCTATCGTTTTTTGCTAATTATGAAATGCAAGGGCTATGTTCTTGTCTCCCTGCATTTTTAGAAACTGATTCCTAGAAATATTGAGGGTTAGATGTGGTGGAAGTCTGTATGGAAGGCTCCTTGAATACAGTCAGATCCCTGCTCTGCAGGTGAACCAACCAGTCCTTGTAGGGTAATTCCTGGGAAGTGGGGTTTGGTACATAATTGATAATCCAAGGTCCTTCCCTTTCCTCCTGAAGAATTCTGTTTTCCTGAGGGAAGCTGGCTGTTGGTGGTTTGGTTGTTGTTCTCAACCCTGAACCCCAGTTAGAACTGCTACCAGCTGCTTTCCCATCCATAACTTTCCTACTTGTGTATGAGTCAGACCAACTTCCTCTTAATCCTAATCCAACAAGAACATTGAAGAAGCAGAAAATTCTACAGACCTAAGGGGGGGGGGACATATTTTAGGTAAGAAATAAGAATTGGTAAGAGTAATTTTGCTGAATGTATTGCTCCAAGTTGGTTTTATTCCCTCAAATTAATGCTTACTAGGAGGTAAATAAACCTGTGAAACCTGTTTGGCTCACTGTTTGAGGGGCTATACTGCAATAGGGTTTGAGTTTAGAACACTTTTATGACTAATACTGTAAAAAGGTATGACCATCGTTTTCTAATAAAACAGAACCAATAAAATTATTTCATAGATTTTTCTTTGGCTGGGAATGGGCAAAATGGCCTGAAGCACAAGGGAAAGTAAATGTTGACATTATGCCAGAAAGCAATATGCTGACTTTTTGCATTCATGCATTCAAGTGAATGAAAACAGAAAAGAAAATGGAAGAGTTTTTTATATTACTTTTTACTTTTATAAAGAAGGATTCCTAATTACTATTTTTTGAAAGTTCATATTATCAGGAAAGGTATTCAAAAAGTATAATTGCAAAATTATAATAAAATATTTTAACCCTTTTTTGGACAGCCCCCAGCCTTGTTCTGCCCGATAGTCAGCTTGCCCTATAACTTTTTTTTCAAAGCTGAGCATCTAGCATCATCTCTTCTTAGGAACTTTCTCTAATTCCACTCTGCATGTAACACTATCTTCCAAGACATACGTCTAATAAGTATGATTTATTGTATTGTCTATATAAATTTCTTTAAGAAGAAAATTTCTGTAAGCAATGTGGTCTTTTTTTTTTTTTTAAGATTTATTTATTTATTCCCCTCCCCCCGCTCATTGTTTTTGTACTTGCTGTCTGCTCTCTGTATTCTTCTGTGTCTGCTTGTCTTCTCTTTAGGGGGAACCGATCCTGGGACCTTCCAGAGTGGGAGAGAGGCTCTCAATCTCTTGTGCCACCTTAGCTCCCTGGTCTGCTGCTTCTCTCATTGTGTCTCCTCAGTGACTCTTTTTGTTGCATCATCTTGCTGCACCACCTCTCTGCACAGGCCAGCTTGCCTTTCACCAGGAGGCCCCAGGAATCAAACCCTGGATCTCCTATATGGTAGACGGAAGCCCAGTCGCTTGGGCCACATCCATTTCCCAGCAATATTGTCTTTTTTTTTTTTTTTTTTTTAATTTTATTTATTTATTCATTTCTCCCCCCCTTGCTGCTTGTGCTCGCTGGGTCAGCCAACCACGCCGCGCGGGCGGGCCTGCCCTCACCAGGAGGCCCCGGGAACCGAACCCGGGGCCTCCCATATGGTAAACGGGAGCCCTACTGATTGAGCCACAGCCGCTTCCCAGCAATATTGTCTTAAATTTCACTTTCTAATGAACAAGATTGCAGAAGAGGAAATATGGGGACCAGATAGGGGCGGGTGGGTGCTCAAAAACCATTTGCCATCTCATGGGTATTTGGATACAAGCAAAGAGATAAATCTGAACAATATAATATGAAAGGATAGGCAATGATTGGAGAGGCAGTTAAATATGAAAGGGAGTAATAAGGTTAGATAAGACTCAACTTTCCCTTGGAGTAACACAGTACTCATCTTTAGGCTCCCACTCCTTTCTTTTTTTTTTTTAATCTTTTTTTAAAACAATTTATTGAACTATATCATTCATACATGAACATACATAGACAATAAGTGTTTAGTAAACATTGTGAACTTACAAAGCAAACATGCATAACATCATATAGGGCTCCCACACATCACCCTACCACAAATACTTTGCATTGTTGTGAAACATTTGTTAACAAATTATGAAAGAGCATCATCAAAGTATTACTACTAACTATAGTCCGTATCTTACTCCCCTATAAATTTTTTTAAGGATTTATTTATTTATTTACTTTTATCCATTTTTGTCCCCCATCCCCCGGTTTTTGCTCTTTTTGTGTCCATTCACTGGGCAACTCTCTGTGTCTGTTTCCTGCCCTCTCTTCTCATCCTTCTCCTCTTGTCTTCACTGGGATTCGATCCTTGGAACCTCCAATGTGGGAGAGAGGCATTCTACTGCCTGCACCACCATAGCAGGTTTTTCAGCGTGTCTCATCTTGGCTCTCCCTTGTCCCACTCCTTTCTAATTCATTTTTCTCACATAAGCCACTGTAGTGGTTTTTTAAAAATGTAAATTAGATCGTGTTTCTCCCCTACTTAAAAAAACTTTCATTTAATCTATAGGCCTGAAGCTATTGAGAGAAGTCCAGTTTTTCTCAGCATAATTTTCTGGAGATTAAGCCTGGTTGCTATGTGTATCAATAGTTCATTCTTTTTTTTTTTCTTTCTTTCTTTCTTTAACTTTGTACTTTGAAACACTTTCACATTTATAGCATAGTATAAAAATAATGAAAACTCCATACAGAGAACTCCAACATACCCTTAACCCACCCCCCTTCAGATACTCAGATCTACCAATTTTAACATTTTGCCACATTTGCCTTATCATTCTGTTTATCAATCCAATTTCAGAACACTTAAGTGTAGGTTGTACAGGCATACCTCCTTTTGTACTTTGCAGATATTGCATTTTTTACAAATTGAAGGTATGTAGCAACCACGCATTGAGTGAGGAAGTCTATTGGTACCAATATTGTAACAGCATGTGCTCCTTTCATGTCTTTGTGTCCCTTTTTAAGATTTTTTTAAAAAATTTTTGTTGCTTTTGTGTCACATTTTAGTTAAGGTATGTATATATATATTTTTTTGGAAATGATATTACACACTTAATAGGCCACAGTATGGTGTAAATATAACTTTTATATGCACTGGGAAACCAAAAAATTCATGTGACTTAATTGAGATACTCACTTTATTGCAGTGGTCTGGAACTGAACCTGTAGCGTCTCCAAAGTATGCCTGTATATGTCATGCTCCTTGAACACTTTTAGTCCTGCCGTGTACATTTCCTAAGAACAAGATAAAGTGCAGTTATCAAGTTCAAGAAATTTAACACTGATATAAAGCTTACAGTCTATATTCTAGTTTATTATATGTCCTAGTTGTTAGGCTCAGGGCTCCCGTCCTGCCCCTTCCTCAGCTTCCCTCCAAACCTAACACCAGTAATGTCCTATTGAGTTTTTACTCCTCCCTTGTTAGATCCCATCCAGGATCATGTATTGCATTTATCATTGACTCTTTAGTTGCTCTTTCCTTTTCTTTTTTTATTGCAGTAACATATATACAACATAAACTTTCCCATCTCAGCCACTCTCTGGCCTACCATTCATTGGGATTAATCACATTCACAATGTTGCAGAATCCTCACCACCTTCCACTACTAAAATTACCCATCTTTCCAAACAGAAACCAATGCACCCATTGTGCATTAACTCTCCATTCCCCCCAGCCTTCCACCCCTGACAACCTGTACTCTAATGTCTGTCTTTATGAACTTATATATTCCCTGATGTTTTCTTTGTAGTTACCATGGAGCTTAAATCTAACATCCTAAATATATCACAATCTCTTTTGTTTTGATACGAATTTAACTTTAGTAGTATACACAACTATGTTGTTCCCGTACGCCTCTGTCCCCCCACCTTTGTAGTTCTTGTCACAAATTATGTATTTATATAATGAGTCCAAAACCACTGATTTATCCTATTTTATGCATTTGCCTTTCAGATCCTGTAGATATTAAAAAGTGGAGTTACAAAACAAAAATATAATAGTACTGGCACTTTACTGGAATCTTTATTTCTTCATGTGCTTCAATCTATTATCTATTGTCCTTTCTTTTTAATCTGTAGAACTCTCTTTAGCATCTCTTGTAGGGTGGGTCTAGTGGTGACACACTCCCTTAGCTTTTGTTTTTCTTGGAATGTTTTAATCTCTCCTTCATTTTTGAAAGACAGTTTTGCCAGATACAGGATTCTTGGTTGGCAATTCTTTGCTTTCAGCACTTTAAATATCATCCCACTGCCTTCTTGCCTCTATGGCTTCTGATGAGAAATCAGCATTTAATCAACATTTAATTTTGTAGAGGCTCTCTTATATGTGATAAGTCTTTTCTTTCTTGTGGCTTTCAGGATTCTCTTTCTCTTTGATAGTTTATACCCTGCCACAATGTGGGTTTATTTGGGTTCATCCTGTTTGGAGTTTGTTGAGCATCCTGGATGTGTATATTCATGACTTTTGTTACATTTGGGAAGTTTTTAGCCCATATTTCTTCAAATATTCTCTCTGCCTCCTTCTGTCTCACTTTTTCTTTTGGGGCTCCCATTGTGTGTATATTGGTACACTTGATGGAGTCCCATGGGTCCTCAGGCTCTTTTTACTTTTCTTCTTTCTTCTTTCTGCTCCTCAAACTGGATGAGTTCCATTGTCTTATCTTCAAGTTCACTGATCTTTTTTCTACCAGTTCCATTCTGCTCATGAACCCTGCTAGGGAATTTTTTTAATATATATTTTTTTATTTTTAAAGAAGCTTTAGATTACATAAATGTTACATCAAAAATATAGAGGATTCCCATTATCCCCCACACCCCATCCCCACTTATCCCCATTAACATCTTTCATTAGTGTGGTACAGTTGTTACAATTGATGAACACGTATTAATGCATTGCTACTAACTATGGACTATAGTTTATATTATTGTTTACACTTTACCCTGCACAATTTTAAGGGTTATGACAAAATGTATAATGGCCTGTATCTGTCATTGCATTGTCATGCAGGACAATTCCAGTATCCCAAAAATACCCCCATGTTACACCTATTCTTCCCTCTCCCTCCCCTTAGAATCTCTCATGGCCACTGCCTTTATATCAGTAATACAACTTTTTAACCATCTAAGGAATTTTTAATTTCTGTTACTGTGGTCTTCAGCTCTTTGGTTCCTTATCATACTTTCATCTCACTATTAATACTCTCTTTGCATTTATCTGCTGTTTTCCTGAATTCGTTTTGTTCTTTGTCTGTTTTCCTTTAGCTCTTTGAGCATATATAATAGGAATGTTTTGTTGTTGTTTTTGTTTGTTTTATAAAATTTATTGAAGTATATCATTCATACATGAACATAAACAATATGTGTATAGTAAAAGTTGTGAACATACGAAACAGACATGCATATCATCATATAGGGCTCCCATACATCACCCCACCACCAGCATCTTGCATTGTTGTGAAACATTTGTTACAAACTATAAGACAGTATCATCAAAATATTACTACTAACTACAGCCCATAGGTTAACATTGGTGCTTTTTCCCCCAATTCACCCAATTATTAATATCCTGTATTATATATTTATTATAGTTCATTAGAGAACATTCTCATATTTGTTCTAGTAATCACAGTCCATCTTCTACCACTGGATTCCCCATGTTATACAGTCCCATGCTTTGTACAATCCATTCAAAGTGTATACTCATTGGCTCTCATTTTCATCACAGAGTTGTGCTGTCATCCCCTCAGACAATTTAGAACATTTTCATTACTCCAAAAAGGAAAAATTCCATACCCCCCATTGTTTTCCCTTAGAATTGATGTAATATCTTCTTTGCTATTGCTGCAAAAATATTGCAATATTACTGTTAACTATCATAGGACTATTTTTTTTAAGTTTTTGTCTTGTATGTTCTAGGTCTGGTCAATGATGGTTTCTAAAGCTTTAGTCTTCTTTGTCTGGGTCATCACTTCCTATTTCTTTTTATGTTTTGTATTCTTGAATTAAAACCTGGACATTTTGATATTTTACTGTATTATTTCTGGAATTTAGACTTCCGAGGCGTTAGTTCCTTAAGCTTGTATCTAGCTAGTGTTATGGCAATACTTTCCTTGAATGCTAGGAGCAAACAAAGGAAAGACAGCACACCTTTCCCAATCTTTGCAGATTGACCTGTGTCAGTGCTGTCCTTCAGGACATATTTATACAATGAGTTCAGATAATAGCTTGAGCCCAAAGCTTTGGGTCTTGCACACTTAGCTTTGGGAATCCCCCTGTTTACAGATACAAATGACTTTCCTTCCACAGGAAACAGTTTCCTCACAGTCCTGGACACTGCCCTGTAAGTTTTATAATCTGTAAACTCTTGCTCTAGGCAGCACGTCTTGACTACTCTCACAGTGTTCTGTAGGAGATCTCTGTTAGTTGCCTTCTTCATGCAGAGCAAGTTCTAGGATGGTGAACTTGCAGTGAGTGTCCTGACTGAGTCACCAGGAGACATTGGGCCAGAAAAACATGCTTTTTCTGGAACTGGGACCAGGGACCTGCACTGAAAACGCAGGCCAATTCTGCAATGAGCCAGTGAGGGAGTGGAAGAGGGTCCAGCTAGGGCATCCCAATGTCATTCTGCTTTTTAAGTAGTCTTTTTCTTGATCTGACACTTACCTTATTTCTACAAGCCTGTAACTATTTTCTGGAGCTTTGAGGATGGTGCTTCTGCCAGTTCTTGCTGGTTGTTCAAAGTTTCTCTGAGAAATGGAGCTCTGAAGTTTCTCGTGCAGGTCTCAATAGTCCATTCATTTTTATTGCTAAGTGGTATTTCATGGTATGGACATACTGCAGTTTGTTCTACCATTCACCTGTTGAAGGACATCTGAGTTATTTCCAGTTTTTGGATATAATGAAGAGGGTTGGTATAAATACTCATGGACAGCTTTTGTATGAACATAAGTGTTCATTTCTCAGATATAATAGCTCAGGAGTACAATTGCTGGGTTGTCTGGTACTTGTAAGTAAGTTTAGTGTTTTATTTTATTTTATTTTATTTTTTTAAGATTTTATTTATTTATTCACTTATCCCCCCCTTGCTGCTCGTGCTCGCTGGGTCAGCTAACCACGCCGTGCGGGCGGGCTTGCCTTCACCAGGAGGCTCCGGGAACCGAACCTGGGGCCTCCCATATGGTAAACGGGAGCCCTACTGATTGAGCCACAGCCGCTTCCCAAGTTTAGTGTTTTAGAAACTGCCAATCTGTTTTTCCAGAGTGACTACCATTTTACATTAACATAAGGAATACATGAATGATCCAGTTTCTCTGGATCCTTTCCAGCATTTGCTATTGCCACTGTTTTTTATTTTAGCCATTCTGATAAGTGTGTAGTGATTATCTCATGGTTTGAATTTGCATTTCCTAATGGCTAATAATATTCACAATCCTTTCATGTGGTTATATGCCATCTGTATATCTTCTTCAGTAAAATGTGTGTTTATGCCTTTTCCCCATGTTCTAATTGGATTGTTTGCTTTTGGCTGTTTTGTTAGTTCTTTATATATTCTATATACTAGTCCCTTTGTCTCACTCTCTAGCTTGTCTTTTCCTCCTCCTAATAGGGTCTTTCGCAGAGCAAACGTTTTTAATTTCAATGAAGTCCAAATTAACTATATTCCTGTGATGAATTGTGCTTTTGCTTTGCTTGCACAAAGAACTTTTTGCCTAATCCTAGATCCCAAATATTTTCTTCTATATTTTTTTCCTGAAATGTTTTAATTTTACATTTAAATCCATGGTCTGTTTTGATTCATTTTTTGTGTGTGTAAAGTGAGAAACAGATGGAGGTTCATGTTTTTGCCAGTGGATGTCAAATTGTCTAGTACCATTTATTGAAAAGGCTGTCATTCCTCCATGGAATTACTTTTGTAACTTTGTCAAAAATTGGTTGGCCATGTTTGTCTAGGTCTATTTCTGTGTTCTCTGGTCTGCCCCACTGATCTATGCGCTAACCTTCCAACCAATACCAGATAGGCTTGATTACTGTAGCTGTATACTAAGTCTTGAAGTCAAGTAGCAGTCTTCCCACTTTATTATTCTTTTTCAAATTGTTTTTAAATGTTTTGTTTCATCACCTTTACACATAAATTTTTAAATAATTTTGTCTATATCTATAAATCATCCTGATGCAATTTTGATAGGAATGGCATTAAACAAGTATAACAATTTGGGAAGAACTGACTTTTAATGATGTGGAGTTTTACAGTCCATGCACCAGGTATGTCTTGCATTATTTAAATCTTTGATTTCTTTCATCAGCATTTGTACTTTAGAGCATTCAAGCTCCCCATGTGTTAGTTATACACCTAAATATTTAATTTAGCATTTGGGCAAATGTAAATGATACTGTATTTTCAATCTTGGTATTCATGAGTTTGTTTCTAATATAGATAAATACAATAAATTTAGTTAACCTTGTGTGCTGTGGCCTTGCTGATCTCATTTATTCGTTCTAGAAATTGTTTTAATTGTAGATTTCTTGGGATTTTCTGTCTAGGCAATCGTGTCACCTGCAAATGCAGTCAGTTGTATTTCTTCCTTTCCAATCTGTGTGCCCTTCCTTCCTCTCTCCCTCCCTCTCTTCTTCCCTTGCATTATTGCAGTGCTTAGAACTCCAGCACTAGGTGGATAAGACAGATGAGAGCAGACATCGTTTGCTTGTTCCTGATCTTAGGGAAACACGCTTATTCTTTTCATTGAGTATAATCCTAACTATAGGAGTTTTGTAGATGTTCTTTATCAAGTTGTGGAGGTTTCCCTCTCTTGTCAGTTTTATGAGTTGTTATTTTTTTTTTTTTTTTTTTTTTTACCAGGAGGTCCTGGGAATCGAACCCAGGTCCCTCCATATGGCAGATGGATGCCCAACCATTTGAGTTTTTATCATGCCCCCTTTTATGAGTTTTTATCATGAAGGATGTGGAATTTTGTCAAATGCTTTTTCTGCATCAACTACTGTGATCATATGATTCTTTTTCTTTAGCCTGTTCATACGGTAGATTACAGTGTTTGATTTTCAAATTCCAAGCCAGCCTTTCATCCCTGGATTTAACCCCATTTGGTCTTACATTTAATTCTTTTTATATTGCTGAATTCTATTTGCTAATATTTTGTTAGGAATTTTTGCATCTATATTCATAAAGAAGTTCTTTTCTGTACTGTCTTTGGTTTTAGTATCAGGGTAATTCTAGCTTCATAAAATGAATTAGGAATTGCTGCCTCCTATTTTCTGAAAGAGATTGTGTAAAATTGGTGTTAATTCTTGTGGCAGTTTGATGTAATTATGAATTCCAAAAATATAATTGAATCATTCTTGTAAACTGATCTGTTAATCTGGGCATGATTAGGTTAGGATTAGGGCGTTGAGCCCCACCCCTTGGTGGGTGGGGAATTGAATATAAAAGGCAAGGCAAAGGACAGTTGAAGCAGTCTTTTGAGAAGCAGTTTTGATGTTGGAAAGAAGAGAAGAGAAGAAAGCTGTTCGCCTGATCATCTACAGCTGACCTTGTGGAGGAAACAGGAGCTAAGCCCGGAGAGAAACTCAGCCCCGGGAAGAGAGGAACCCCAGAAGCCTGAACCCTGGCAAACGCCGGCAACTGTCTTGCTCTAACACGTGGCAATGGACTGTGGTGAGAGAAGAAACTTAATGCTTTATGGCCTGGTATCTGTGTACTTCTACCCAAATAAATACCTTTATAAAGACCAACACATTGGTATTTCACATTAGTACCCCTTTGGCTGACTAATACAATTCTTCTTGTTCATTCTTCTTTAAATATTTGGCATAATTCTTCAATGAAATTATTTGGGCCAGGAGAGATCTTTTTTGGTAGTTTTTAATTTTTTAAATCACTAATTAAATTTCCTTAATAGTTATGACTATTCAAATTTATTTTATATTGGATGACTTATGGTAGTTTGTGTTTTGTTGAGGTATTGGTCCAGTTTGTTTTTAAGTTGTAAAATGTATGTGTGTAGTATTCCCTTATTATCCTTTTGATGTTTGTAGGATCTATGCTGATATCCCAACATTTCTTTCCTGATATTGATAATTTGTATCTTCTCTTTTTTTCCTTTGTCAGACTTTCTAGAGGTTTGCCAATTTTATTATTGTTTCCAAGAAAATCATTGATTTTCTTTATTGTTTTTCTGTTTTCGACTTCATTGATTCCTGCTCTTATCTTTATTATTTCCTTCCTTTGCTTTCTTGGGTTCATTTTACTCTTCTTTTTCTAGGCCTTGACGTAGGAGTTAAGATTATTGTTTTGAAGCTTTTTGTCTTTTCTAATGTATGTGTTTAGTGCTATACATTCCCCTCTTAGTACAGCTTTAGCTGTATCCCACCAATTTTGATATGCTGTATTTTTATTCAGTTCAATGGGTTTTTTTGTTTTGTTTTTTTTTTCCTAAGACAAAAATTTAATGAAAATTTGTTATTGGGTATATAATAATCCATAGGGCTAAATAGTTTACATGGGACTGTAGTAGAAATTTAAAACAGAAGCAGATGTAAATGTTACATATTATCATCATCAGATTCATCTTCTTCCTTCAAAGATTCCTTAGCATATTTCTCTGCTTCTTCCCTTACATCTTTTGGAAGAATTTCATGTCTTCCTTTAGTTAATTCACCAACCCAGCTGAGCTCTAGTTCAAAAGCTTTATCTTTAACTTCATCATGTACTATGTAAATTATTTTTGCAACTTCTTTAACAACATCACGGCAGATCATTTCTTTCATCTGAAGCTTTTCAATTTCTGTCTTTGCAGTTTGCCTGGCTTTACCAATGGCACAGCCCCAATAACCATATGAAACACCTGATGGATCAATCATGTAGAGTTGTGCACCGTCATTTACACTGTAAGACCCTAACATGAAACTGCATCCAAAAGATCTAACAGCACTGTAGAGTGTATAGGCATGAACATGCATGGCCACTCTGTCTGCAAGATGTTTCAGTGGAATGTTATAGCCAAAGTTAGATCTAAAGTTGGAAGCTTCTTCTCTTGCTATGTCTGCTAAAGAACGAGCATCTGCCAACAAACCTGCTACCGCCATTCCAACATGCCGATCAACATTAAAAAGTCGTTTGTTCGAACCTTCTTCATAAAGTTTAGAAAGGACTAATTTTTCTACCCCGAAGACAACACCATCTTTACATCTGATTCCAATAGCCCGGTGCCAATAGAGCTCATTGTGCTAAAATCACCGGGTTGTGTAGGGATTCCAGGCCTAAAACTCTTCTCCTACACTGCAGCACCGCGAAACCTAGTCAGTTCAATGGGTTTTTTAGAAGTGTGTTGTTTATTAATTAGAAGAGAAGAAAAAGTAATTTTTCCCCATCTGTGCACTTTAGTTAAAGCTCAATGATTAATATGATAAATTACAGACTCATGCTATATGAAGTACACAAATTA
Organism: Tolypeutes matacus; assembly: GCA_026826555.1. Lineage (NCBI taxonomy): Eukaryota > Metazoa > Chordata > Mammalia > Cingulata > Chlamyphoridae > Tolypeutes > Tolypeutes matacus. The sequence continues at coordinate 565,395 of JAKSZT010054231.1, forward strand.
AGTAAAATTAGTAATTATATATATGGTGATTAGATCTGCTATGCACATTAGCATGAAAAGGGAAAAAATAGGATAAAGAATTGTTCTAAGCTATCTTTTTCAGAAAAAATTGTAAAATGGTGAAAGGATTGATTAAAAATCACTGTAAGGGGCAACTGAAAATCTTCTGTCCTGCAGGTCTAAATAACCTAACTATCTATGTGTTTAAATATATAGTATTTGTGTTAACATTTCAAATACAGGTGGTCCATAGTTTTGAACATTCAGAAACACAAGGCTCCCGTCTTCTAGCTTCTTGGTCTACAAACTAGTAACCTAACCTTTTTTTCTAAATCTTAGTTGGCCATGATCTAACCTAGAGTCCTTATATGTAAATAACTGGTATAATCAGTTTCCCTTTTATTATATCTTTTATTTCCGTTTCGCTTTGACTTTCTCCCACTCTTCACTCAGAATCATTATTTTATTGTCCTAAGAGCAGATTTCAGGGAAGTTGTGTATAGACTCTTAGGAAGAAACAAATAGGAAATATGTTAGAAATGAATCCAGCTATAGCACTCTACTACCTAAAATAACCATTCCAAGATAGTAATTGACTTTTTGAAGAAGGTTAGAAAAATCCATTCCAACATATACCTATTGGTGCCTACTATGTGTTTAACACCTAATACATGCTGTATGTGGCAAAAGCATAGAAGATATAATCCCAGTTTCTCAGGTTACTAAAATCTCAATTGGGGAAAATAGACACATTCTATAGAAGGGACTAGGGAGATAAGATACTTGCCCATAATGATGTGATCTGTTAACTTTTCATTTTGTCCATCAACTTCTTAACAGCATGATAATTCTTTTTTAAATTCTGTACTTTTGACAGCTAGAGTATAAGAGGACTAATACTCCTTCCTGTCTACATTGCATCTTTTTAAATTGTGGTACCATATAGTTGTCAAAACATAAAATTTGCCATTTTAATTATTTTTAAGTGTACAATTCAGTTGCATTAATTACATTTATAATGTTGTGCTACTATAACTACCATCCAGTACCAAAACTTTTTCATCACCCAAAACATAAGCTCTGTACCCATTAAGCAATAACTTATCATTACCCTTCCTCCCTGGTAACCTCTAATCTACTTTCTGTCTCTATGAATTTACCTATTCTAGATATATCATATAAAGGGTATCATATAATATTTGTCCATTTGCTTCTGGTTTCTTTCACATAGCGCAATATTTTCAAGGTTTATGCGTGTTATAACATGTATCAGAACTTCATTCCTTCCTGTGGTCAAATTATATTCCATTGTATGTATTTTGTTTATCCATTCATCACTCTGTGCACTCTATGTTGTATTTTTATGGAGGTGGCGATGATTGTGATTGGAATGGGGGAGGCCATAATATATTCTTTGAACTGTATGGATGTGGCCTCCCCCATGAAAGGAGACCTGGTTTTCTGTATATAGCCTGTCTTCTCCCAATGCACAATGAGACGTTCTTGAGAGTTTTGGTATCAAGGCACTCTATGTATATGAGTTTTTACTTGGTCTGGTAAAAATCACAGTAGCCCAAAAAGAACACTGGGAGTCAGGAGACCTGTGCCTTCTCCTTTCCCCACACCAATAAAAGCAAAGCATTTGTGAGCAATTCTCAAAGCCTTACTTTTCCATCCAAGTGAAAGTGTTGACACTCTCAAAGAGTAGTTGAGAGAACTGGATGAAGCAATAGAAGTGAGATATTTAGATGGGCAGAGGTAGCCCAGGCATGTAAGTAAATCTTCACATTACGTCTACATAGGTGAATCCCTACAGTAGTATGGGAGATGTCTTACTATTATTTTTCCTGTGGATAGTCATAAACATAAAGCCCAAACTACATGTAATATAAACCTTTTGGTGAATGTTTAGGGCTAGAAGTTGTCACAGGTAACTATGATAGCAGGAGTAAAGCTTTATTCTTTGCTTTCTGACCCTGATTACACACTCCCAAAGTACAAATGGGTCATTTTTCCAAAAGGTCCTTGCTTAGAACTTAGACTACATTTGCCCAAAGAATAAATAATACAAATCATGATTCTATCCCAGGCCAGTCCTCAAAAGACTATTCACACTAATGTTTTATAATGTGTTACTGATAACATGACTTAAGCTCTCCTTAAGCACTTTTATATATTATTTCTTTGCCAAAAAGCATTTTGAATCCAAATTCAGATGCTATGAGCACATCTCCCTCTGGAGTTGGGAGAACGAGAGGTATAGGGAAAAAGGAGAGAACTTTGTGTAGTTGGGGGTGGGGATGGAGATACCATAATAAATGGAAAAATATTCCTGAATATAAGAAACTCAAATCTTTATACCTTCTAAGAGAAGCTACCTGTCCAGCCCAGTCACTGCTCCTCTATTTTGAGCTGGTAACTAGCAGGGCAGTTGTGGCAAGATTTATGAAGTGGATGACCAAGACGAAGGATGATGACTTCTGTGCTAATACCTGGCATATTGCTTCCTAAATTGGGTACAAATGATACACTGGTTGTTCCGTCTTTGCTGAATATATTTCTCGTTTTGTTTTCATTTTGTCCTTTTTCTTTTTTCACTGTGTTAAGCATTGTTACTTTCTTAGATCATAAACAACTTCAAGCAGAAATGAATATTGGGTTAACTCTATAAAGCTGGAACACTACCCTACATGGTGATATCTTTTAAATACTTATCTTGTGTTGTTGGCCAACGTACATCTCATTTAGGAATTGATGGGCCATTGGTGTATTACTAAAGACAACTAAGATCCTTTGAGAAATGTAGTGAATATTTGAGTCCTTGATTGGTTTTCAGTTCCTTGGTTTAAGGAAGCTGCTTTTGTGCTTTCTTTTGATATTCTGTTGGAGAAAAGATCTGTGCTGGATGCATTATTATCTAGCCATTCTGGAATTCTTAAAAACAGAAGGGTTCCTTTCATTGAGTGTTGCTACAATATTTATATCATGTAAATGTAATAGTATGCATTGAACATTTATGGAGCACCAGTTGAACACAGATTACTTTCCCCAAAGAGGAAAAGTCCTACAATGTCTTACATTCCAGTAAGATAGCAGTAGATAATGGACAAATTGAGTTGTGCTCAGAACTTATGGATGATTATTATCTTTGCAAACCCAGATCTGGGTAAGTAACAAGCTTTACTGTTTATTAAGCATTAGGCAGGGTTTGAATTCCAAGTTATCAACAAGCCCATGAAATATGCAGTGATATATCTTGTGCAGTTTGTGGTTGCTGGTGATGTAGTTTGTTTTAGTCTTTGAAGAATTTTTGCTCTTGTTTAGTTTTCTAGTTTGTCACTAGCTCATTAGAAGTTTTCCTTTAAACAAAAAGCTGTGTAACACAAAAGGAAAATAAAAGCTGTTTGTGGCATAAAGATTTCAAGAGAGTTACTTGGATGAATAGTGGAAAACTAAGTTATATAGTTTTTGAAATAATAGCAATTCAGTACTGAACAAATTTGTTGCATTTAACCACCTGTAAGTATTTTCTAGTGTGTCGTCTAACTAAAACACATATGCTTTCATGTGGAAAGTAGTTGTTTTGCTTAGCCCCATGGATCAGATTGGACCTCAAAGCACGAAGCAAGCACTCCAGAGTATCTCCTTCCTTAGTCCTGGGACTCCCTGTGAGCAGGTCACCTTGTTACTTCAGGCCCTGCTTCCCTATCTGTAAAATGTCTGTGACAGGAAAAAGAACCAATTCTATGTTCTTCTAAGGGGAGATAGTCATGGTAACTTTTTTTTTTTTTTTTTTTAATACCATGTTAGTTGGAAAGAAAGGGGACTTGGTACAGACTGTGCTTGTTTGGGGTGGGTTTAAAGACTAGAACAAAAGAAAAGGGACAGCCAGCCCCTGGGGGCCGTATTTATGGAGTCTACCCCACTTGCTTACTGTTGGGAAGAAAATGAAGTCAAGTATTAAGTATGAAAGAACTCTTGGTAGGAAACACGCCATGTGGCAACATCTTATATCTTGCCTGACCAAATTCCAAGTTTCCTCTTTCAGATCATGTTGACTTTAGCAACATAAAGTCCAAGCTACAACAAACAAAAACTTTATTGATTTTACTTTTAAGTAACCTATGAAAGACCATCTGCTAAGAATAATAGTTAATATAGTTTTATCTGTTTAAAGTGAAATGCCTATTCCTTTAGGGAAAATAGACACAGATACGAACTCTTATGTGATATTGACAGGCCTTACCTGATGAAATTCTGAATGTTCTGATCACAAGTGGTCATTTTTGTTGGCAACATTTAAACAGTATTCATAATTTTTCCTGGTATTAATGCTTTTAGTCTTTGAAATACAGATGTAATCGTGAAATACATTTGCCCGGCTGTCCTGATAGTGATTGCTATCCTTTTTACCTCCATATTAGTTTTACAACCTTGATTGTCCCTTCCTTTTCACACACTGTATCAGTGGGCCCAGGGGAAAGGCGTCTCCTTTTCCCTAATTTTACAGACTCTTGAGGCTTAAAATCTTTTCTGGAAGTCCCTCAAATTAGCTACTTACAAATTCCATTCTTGCTGCCTTTAGATGCTAAGCAACCAAGTCAGCTCTCCTCCTCTCTCCAGCTTCTACAACCATCTAGCAGGTTGTAGGTCCCTGCATCTAGCAGGTCCCTTGGATTCACAGCTGCTTGAAAATCTTTCCAGAGACAACTAAATAAAGAAATTCAGTTGATAAAGGCAGTTTGCTCAGGGACAAAAGTCCAGGAAGTCCAATGTAATACGTATTTACATATTACACCCCAGTGATCTTGAGGACTGCCTACCTAAACATTTTTTTCTTCCTTTCTACTTTTCTGATTTTTCCTAATTGTCTATAATGGCCATATATGACTTTTATAGTCAGGAAAAGCTTTTTTCCCTGCCTCTCTTCTTTTTTCCCTTTATATGTATATATTGAGGTGATTCTTAAGTCCTCAGTGACTCCCAAGTCTTACCACTTTAAGTGTTAATATCTGTGTGTATTTTCCTACAAAGAAACCCTAACTTTCATCTCCCTTTCTTTTGAGCTCCCTGCCCTAGTTCATCACATGGCCTTCTATCTAATTTATTAGTCTAGAAATCTTTAATATTTTAAAATATTGTTGTGCTGGCTTCCTTATCCCTGATGTGGAAATGCTTCTTGAGTTCTCTCCAGTCTTCCTCTGCAGTATGTCAGGAAGCCATCTCTTTCTGACCATCTCCCCATTGCTCTCCTTGTTCTTCCATCACTTTTCACCTGGATTGTCATCTTCCTGTTGGTCTAATGGATTCTCCACTCCATACTCAAAAAGAATCTTTCTAAAACATGAATCTTTCCTGATTTTGACTTCTCTTGATAATCTGAACTATTTATCATTCATTCATCCATCAAATATTTATTAAGCTTCAACTGTGCTTGACAAGCACGGTTCTGGGTGTTGACTGCAGTAATGAACAGAGTCCTTCTCTGTGGCGCTTTTCTTCCAGCAGGGGAGGCTTGTCAGTCTGCCCTGAACTTCCTTTCCAATTTTATTATCATTTTCCGTAAACACATCCTCTTCTGATACCTCTAGCAAAAGTAGATCATTTGATATTCCTTCAGTATCACCCCTTGAACATAGAGCCCGGTGTACACTGTTACTTATCTAGGTTACATACTTCATTTTTTTATACTTCATTCTTCAGGTCAATTATATATCCTGTGTGGAGAAGCTTTCTTGAAACTAAACCCCATGGATAGAGATAAATCCTTTTCTGAAAGATAGAGACAAGAGAGATGAACATTTACTGACAACTTTCTGGGTACCAGATACAGATGTGTTACCTTAACTAAGCTGCCTGAACCAGATGGGAAGGAGGGGTTCCTCCCATTCCACAGTTGGTGAAGCTGGAGGTTAAGAAACTTCCTCAAAGGTATAAAATTAATAGTGCTTGTGATTTAAAACCAGATCTATTAGACATTAAAGCCTCTGCTCTTTCTACTATTTCACATTGTACTCCCAAGAACTATTAGTAGTGCTCATTCCAGGGTATAGTAATTATTTCCATGTCTCTTCCCTCATGACACTTTATTTTGTCCCCAAATTATTTATTTTATCCCGAAAGCCCTGGACCTAGCCTTGTATCAGAAAACATTTGTCAAAGGAATAATTGGTCAGAACTTCAAAAACTTGGCCTTATGATGGGTAAACTGAACTTTAAAAAAAAAAAAAAAAAGGGAAGATAGCTTCAGGGGGTTAATTTATATATATTAGTTTCAGAGTCCTGGATTACTGTCCTACCAATGAGACCAAGTACTTGGTACCATATACCAAGAGAGCACATTAAAGGGTATTTTAGTTTCTTAACTGCTAGAACAAATATCACACAATGGGAATTTATTGGCTTCTGAAGCAAGCAGAAGTTCAAAATCAGGGTGTAAGCAAGGTGATGCTGTCTTCCAGAAGACTGTGGTGGTCTGGGGCTGACTGCCTGTGGTCCCTGGTCCTTGGCTTTTCTGACTTTACACATGGAAACATCCTTTCCTTTCTCTTCAGAGTTCTATTGACTTCCAGCTTCTGGCTGTTCACTGTGGGTTCTCTCTCTGTTCTTACTTCACTCTGCTTCTACCCCAAGTGAAACCTAATTCAGTTGGGCACACCTTAACTGAGGTACTATCTTGAAGAGATCCCATTTACAATGGGGCCACACCCACCAGAATGCAGACCAAGACCAAGAATATGTTCAAACTGGAGTGCACAATTTAATTCACATCAAAGGGAAAGAGAGTATTTTTAGTAAATGTGACAGGTTCCATTTTAGATATGTCAAATGTTAGGTGTACGTATTGATATACAAGAGGAGATATGCTACAAATCCTGGATTTGCATTTCTAGCCCTTAGGAGAGAGGACTGAATGAGAAATATAGATCTGGGAGCTGTAATTCTGTATTTAGTTCTAAAACACAATTTCACATTTTACCATCTCTGAAATTGGGCTGCTTCTTACAAGTGATAGTCTCTTAGGTTCGATGAAATATGGTATTACTAATAAAAGTACATTTACATGGGGTTTACTCTGTGTCAAATACTGTTCTTAGTCTTTTGCATGTATCAACTTATTAAAATTTCGCTAGCCCTATAAAGTAGTTTCTACTTTACAGACTGTAGTATATGAGGCACAAAGAGGTGAAGTAATGCTCCCAAGACTGAGCCAGGATTCAAGTAGTCTGACTCCTGAGACTGTTTTGCATCCCTATGGTACAACAAGCCTTTGCTATTCTGGTCATTTAAACTATGGGTTAGAGAGGGCCTTAAAGGAGCATATCTAGAATGAAAAGAACTAAAGATGGACACTAGAGGATCTCAATATTTAAGGGAGAACAAGAAACCATGGAGGATATTGAAAAGAAAGGACTAGAGAGAGGGATAAAATCGGAAGAGTCCAACGTCATGGGAGCCAGTGTAAGAGCACAAGAATCTTAGGAAGAAGGATTTACTCAATATCTTATGACCAGAAAGTTAATTACGATAAGAACTGTAAAGTCTCCATTGAATTTAGCAATATAGAGGTCATCAGTGATTTTATCAAGGACCGTATTACGTGCATAATTTTTTCATATTGTGCTTCCAGCAGTCCAGGCTACAGACCTTGGTGACATACTTGTTGCTCCCATTCTTTGATCCAGTTTGGGTAGTTGCTCAGTCATATGCATTCACCTGTCCTGGGACTCCTTGGGACACACTCTTCTCCAAAATAGAGATAAGACACAAGTCACCTAAAAGTTAGCTATCACAGTATCCTCACTGTTCCCCTGGTTCCAGTCTTCTCCCTGCTAACACTTTCTCCCCCCAATTGAGATGCATGTTGCAGGCATGTAGATATTCTTGGGGACAGCTTCTTTCTGTTAGTTCCTGCTCTCAGCCTGTCATTGACCTCTCCTTTTCTACCATATGATGCCCAGGCCACTTGGCTTGCTGGAACCATGGGCTTCAGCCTACCCATCTGTTTGACCTTCTGCTCTGCCCCATGGCCATCCTGTGCGCCAAGCAGTGCCCCCCTTGCTGTTCATTGACCACTGTAGCTTGTACTGTCTTGTGTGGCCTCGCTCTGAACTGCTTTTGCCTTGGACAGTGGAAGTTTCGATTTGTGTAGAACTTTGAAGGTCACCAAAGTCCTATCCTATGCAGTATTTTATTTGAGTCTTACAGCAGACCTTTGAGACAGGGAGGGAGGCAGGCATCATTCATTTCACAAATGGGAAATTTGGTATTGAGAAAAGTTTCGGGACCTGCCCAGGGTCACTCAAGTGCTAAGCTACACACCTTGATGCCTAACACCCCCCAGTGGGTGCCCCATCCTTTCCTGAATTCATCTTTTGTTTTGCCCTCCTTTGAACTCTCAGCAACTTCTCTGTATTTTTTCAAATAGCAATTTCTCTTAACTTTTTCCATTTAGCACAGAATCTATATATTAAACAGCCTGGTTTCCAGATTTGCCACTTGCTAGCAGTGTGACTTTGCTCAAAGTTCTTAGCCATTCTGTGTCTTAATTTCCGTATGGAAATAATGATAATTCTTATCTAATGGGGCTATGTAGAGGATTAATTAATATAATGTAGTGCCTACATAATGCGTGACACATAGGCAGTTCTGGCTCTTTCTCCTTTTCTCTTTCTCCTCTCTCTCCCTTTCCCTCCCTTCCTCCATTCCTTCTTCCACAAACACAAATATAGCTATTACATATAACATTTACATAGTACTATATGTATAACTGTATTAGTTAGGGTTCTCTAGGGAAACAGAACTGATAAGAGATAACTGTAAATAGTATGAGATTTTATAAAATTGTCTCATGCAACCGCGGGGATGCACTAGTCCAAATTCCATAGGGCAGACTGCAAACCAGGGGCTCCAGTGAAGGTTCTTGATGAGTTCCCAGGAGATGCGGCTCTCCAAAGTAGAACTGGGAATTCTTTCTCTGAATACTGAAATCACTTGCCCTTTTAAAGTCTTCAACTGATTGGATGAGGAGTCACTCATTGCTGGTAACAGTCTCCTCAGTTGATTGTAGTTGTAACCAGCCATCTATGCAGTCACTCACTGATGATTAAGGTCCATATAATATCCTTGTATTACAGTTAGTCCAGTGTTTGCTTGACCATTACCTGGCTGAGTTGACACATTAGCCTAACCATCACACTAACTATTATATTCATACCTACAGTAATAACTTTTATCATTTTTATATATTACAACCTCCATAATTGCCTTAAATCCTTTTGGGAATTTTGGTGGGCAGGGGGACTTGTAAGTAATTTTACCACAAACATAATCTTGTATATGTAGTGTCTGTTCAATAATCCTGTGTATGTAGTGTCTCTTCAATAAGACTAAGAAAATAAATGATCAAATGAGTGAATGAATGGAGTGCAAAATGGATCTGACAAGGGAGTATGTGGGCCGAAAGACTAAGGAAGTGCTAGTGGGAATCAAAACCAAGAGCTGTCTTTGATTTAAACGATGAGTGAATATTTTGCCAAAAGTCTGTGAACACCTCAGGGGCTCTTAGAGAATATGCTAAGATCTTCTCCCAGTGCACCATGACTATCAAAAGGTTATATTTAAATAATTTTAACTTGTAGGAGAAAGACATTTTAACATGTGTGCTGCTGAGCTAGAATTTGATAAAGGACAGGGATGTCCTTATGAGTGGCTGTGCCTAGATCTGTGATCAGCGAGAGAATGAGTATAATCTGCCCATGACAGATCAGCGGTGCCCACACAGCCTGTGCCATGAACAGGATGTCATGGTAGGTGAGCAGCCCGCACAGCCTGTGCCATGGGCAGGATGTCACTGTAGGTCAGCAGCGCCTGCACAGCCAGCACCATGGACCAGGTGTCACCATGGTCAACTGCACCCACACAGCCTGGCCCCAAGCGCTTGTTACTACACCATAACTTTAATACTCTGATCAAAACTCAACATCAGTGACTTTGTTCAGGTTGTTCCAGTTGTTGAACTGTAATATTTTTTCTCTCAAGGAACAATATTTTCTTTTTGTATTGATATCCCCCCAAAAGTCATTTCTGTTTTATTGAATATGCAATGCAGTCAACTTATTTAAAAAAAGATTTTAACTTTTTTATCTGATACACACTTGGCATATAATTTATTTTTCTAATTAATATTTAATAAATTATTATATGAATAATAAAATTCTAACTCACAACCCTGAGATTTATTCTTGTTCTTATTTTCCTGAATTCAGTCGTTATCTAGAGGTAAGTGTAATTTTACTAGTTAACCTGTAACTAATTAACCTCTTAATTCGTTAATGTAGGCATAATTTTCTATTCTTCTGTGTGGTATATGTGACCATCTTATTGATGTCATAATCCACTGATGTAAGAAGATATGTAATTTTGCATTACTTTGGCTGATAATAATGCCACCTTATTCAACAGATGGTGGGTAGCAGAGGTTGTGAATTCTCATTTTCTTATCTGAGGGTGCCCAGGTACTTTGTTTCCTTCAGGGGTAAAATGAGAATGATTGGAAGGATCCAGAAATGGGGTGGTCCCCCGGGGAATGTACGCAGTCTTGAGGAAGGATTTCTCTCTGCCCTCCACTCTCACAGGCCAGGGCTCAGCGCTCAGGGCACTCTAACTGAAGAAGGTCCCAGAGTCTGCACAGAGACAGCCAGCAAATGTCATTGTCACCTGAGGCGGCTCTCTTGCTGACACTGTTGCTTATGAATTCAGAGTAAAGACGGCAAGCCATCCAGAATCAACACATCGTTCTAATAGCCACTTGTTAATCATGGGTTAAAAAGTACCTAATTTATCCCATTGTGAACCTGTCTAGTTTTGTTTAAAGAAAAAATGTGTTTTAATACGAAGATTTTCAATTCAGTTTTTAAAAAGTGTTTATCATTGTTACAGGACACATCTGTTTTTAGGTGTGGGGCATGGGGAGAGGAGAAAATAACCCAACCAGGAAAATGTTTATTTGTATTCATTTGTCATAGTTTCATCTTCCACCCCTTCAAAACCCAACATCTCCAACTGACTTTCACCCATTAAGTGCAAATGCACTTCAAGTCTCCAATTTTTGGTAAAGGCTAGGAAGAATTTCTTAACACTTGTGATTTATGAGTTCTTTTCAGCAAATGTGTTTCCTGGTATTTAGAATCACTGGGCTAATTGGAGGCAGTACTTCACTAATATTTCTTCTTTATCAGTGAAGGAAAGAAATGGACTCATTAATGTCTTGTTCTATTACACGTATTAACACTGAATTCTCAAAAAGCCCAGGGAGGGACAGTGGGGCCACAGGGAATTTCAAGAAAACAAGGTCTGATTACAAGTTGAGCATCCTCTGGACTAGACCACACTACTTCTCACAGCTCCTTGGGCAATCATGTAAACTTTGTCCACAGCAAGTTGGAGCTGTCACATGCTGTGGGGTAAACCTTTCTAGGTGGTAGTAGTGCCAGAAAGTAAGATGTGGAACCTGCAGAGGCTCACATCTTTGGCTAGCTGCTGTCAGCTTTGTGAGAACATTCCTAAAGATGGAGGAGCTCATGATCTATTTTTTTTTTTTCTAACTCTTTAAAAGACTGGGCAAATTTCTAAAAGTATAGATCAGGGATTAGAATAGGAAGACATCTTTGTGGGATTACTATCTCTGAAAACTTTTTTAGTTGCTCTTGTTAGAAAATAAGAATGAGAAAATACCTATTTAGCATGATCTCTGGGTATTCTTTTGGTGACCTAATTACTTTCCTATTCAGTCTGAGGATTAATATCTTTTGATGTAGCAAAATCTTCAAAGTATATTAAAAAAAACAAAAAACCGAAATATAATTCCTCATACTTCACCACTATTTAGTCCTTTAAGGAAATCACATTCAAATTTTCACTTTTATAGAATTTGATAACTAATTGTATTTTCATAATTCATGGTGTACATGTGCTTTTCTTACCTACAAGGATGATTTTTTTTAATTTAAAAAATATGAATATATTTTTCATATAAACTTACTAAAAATTTCCTTGCCCAACTTGAGCTCTTTACTTTTTAATATTTCCTCCTAATTGCTAGGAATTTTAAGCATAATAGGCTACAAATTTATTTTATTTTAGGATTTATTTCTTTTATGTAAAATAAATTGAAATAGGCTAATTTACCACTTGAGTGGCTTGCATACTTTGGACAGTAAAAAGAAACATTACATTAGAACACAGAGTAATGTTTATACTAAGTTCCTAAAGTATGTCTAAGGAAATACTACCTTTTTTTAAAAAAAAAGGGGGGGGTGGAATAAATATCTATATTGCATTAGTCTAGGCCTTTAGAAACATTTAAAAATTCTAAATATTACTATTAAGAATTTTTTTCTGCTGAATTTTATATGTAACAAATTTAATGCTGAAAAATAACTGATTTTATAACTGTAATAAAGAAAACTTTAAAAAGTGATACCTAATTATCCCACAACTATAACTAGATTTTTTGTGTGTTTTCTTTTAGTCCTTACTTATTTGTATTCTTATTTTTAATTGTTGTAATTAAATTATCATGCCATTTTACATTATACCTTTTTACATAATATTTTATTAAGCATTATATGTATGATTCTAGTCTTTTCATATTGTTTTAATACATAATATTCCTTCATGTTGCTGACCTATAACTTTTTATTAAAGTAGTCCCATATTGTTTATTTTATTAACAAGATTTTGGTATTAAATGTTTTCCAAAGAGAGAGAGAATAAGTTATCAAAGGGGAAACTATTTTTTCTGGTTGGCTGAAAATTTTATAAGCATAGTATACCAGATACAGTTATAGATAAGGATCTAGTGTGTCTTTCTTACAGTCGAAACATTTTTCCCTCCTAACCCTAAATGATTTGCTTCTCTGAATTTCCATATTGAGTCCCAGATGCAGTCCACTTCCTTTTCCTCCCTGAAGGCTGACAAGAGGGTAGGTGTAAGAACAAGGGCTTGCAGAGCCCAGCTTTCACACCCAGACCGGGGTGACAGTCACCTGGGGCACACGAATATCTTTTTTATCTTAAGTAATTCTCCCTAAAAACACTGTTACATATTTCAAATCATTCTTCAGCATTTTTAGCTCTATCTTAAATTATGTTTCCTATAGTTTAAGCCCCTTTCATTCAGTTAGTGAGTCATCATTGAGCATGTGCAAGACATAGTCTTAGGTACGGAGAAGTATGTAAATTAAAGCTGCAGCCCTGAAGACCTTACGGGCCAGTGGTGGATTTCAGATTTCTTCAAATACCACAGAAGGACTCTAGACTTTCTCCTGCCTTCTAGGATCCTTCAGGGCACCTTAGTGAAGAAAAGACTTGATGGAAATGGTGTTTTTAACTTGTGATTCTGGGCAGCATGGTTTCATTTATCACTTAGCAAATATTTGTTCAGACCCTATTATCTACAAGTCATCTGGTTAGAGGATGTGGAGCAGGTAAATAAATAGAAGACACAATTTCTCCTCCTTTTAGAACATTTTAAACACATTAAGAACATAGGTAATTGGATAAGGCAGCATGTGCCATACAGGTGATAGAGAAAGGGGCTATAATCTTTCTGGTTGCACTTAACTCACATGAGCTAGCTTCCTAGAGACAGTGAGTTGAAACTGGTTTGGGTAGATAGGCAATTTTCTAAAGAATGTGACTTCTGAACTTAGTGCCATTGCTTATGAAGCCCCCTCCCCCTAGAAAAACATTTTCACTCTGGTTTCAAATGCCCAGGAGGTCAGAGAAGCAAGGTGTATGGTAGAAAGGACAACTGAGCTGTAAATTAGAAGACAAAGTTCTGTTCATTGCTTTGCCATCAGTAAACTATTAACCTTTGGACAATTCACTAATTTCTTTGGCTTTTGTTTTATTTGTAAAATGAATTACCCAGACTTGACTGTAAGGAATTTTCTGGCTCTACTGAAGTATATGTAAGGAGAGTATAGTGGTTAAGAGCAAGAATATGAGGATCCTCTCTTTACCATCCATCTAACTTAATGGCACATTACTGTGCCTCCATTTCCTCATCTGAAAAGTGGGGATCCTAATAGGAAGCCGCTTCACAGGGTCTTTATGAGGATAAAAAGTGCTTAGAGGCATATGTGGTTCAAAGCAAATGCTCAGTAAATATTAGCTATTAATTGTTTAGTACTGTGGCAGATACTATTACTACTGCTCAAACTGCTTTAAAATTCTGTTCTAAGCTTTCTCTGGCCCCTTCAGCTGAAAGTGATCTCTTCTTCAATTTGCATCTCTCTTATCTAATCAGTTTTTACCGGGGAATATATATATTTCTATATAGAGGCATTATAAGAGTAATGATTCATATGACCGTCACAACAGTGCAGAAAAAGCATTTGACAAAATCCAATGTCTTTTCATAATAAAACACTCAACAAACTAGAAATAGAAGGGAATTTCCTCAACATGATAAAAGGCATTTATGAAAAATGATACACAGCTAATATCACATTTAATGGTGAAAGACTGCTAACTTTTACCCTAAGATCAGGAACAAGACAAGGGTTTCTACTCTCACCACTTAATCCAACACTGTACTAGGGTTTTAGCCAGGGCAATTAAGCAAGAAAAATAAATAAAAGGCAGTCAAATAGGAAAGGAAGAAATAAAACTGTCTCTATTTGCAGATGATAATATATTGTATATAGAAAATCTTAAGGAATCCACTAAAAAAAAATTAGAACTATTAAATTCAGCAAGGCTGCAGGATACAAGATCAACACAGAAAAATCAATTGTATTTCTGTGTACTAGCAATAAACAATCCAAATTGAGAAAACAATTCCATTTATAACACCATCAAAAAAATAGAATACTTTGGAATAAATTTAACCAAAAAAGCTGCAAAACATATACTGTGAAAACTACAAAATATTGTTGAACGAAATTAAAGACACCCTAAATAAATGGAAAGATATCCCTGTTCATGGATCATAAGACTTAATATTCTTAAGATGGCAGCACTCCCAAATTCATCTACTAATTTAAAGCAATCCCTATCAGAATCCCAGCTGGCTTTTGACAAGCTGATCCAAATTTGTATATGGAAAAGTTCAATAACTTGCTGATAACTCAAAGCCATTATTTTTGTAATTTGGTTAGAATAAATTCTCCACCGAGAATCATCATATGTAAGTAATTTTCTGATCCCTAACCATATAATGTATAATACAAAAACAGTTCTGTTGTATCATTTATACTAGGGATGAAAGGGAGACCACCACTAAAGGTGAACCCCCCTACACTCTGATACTTCCTGATTACAATATCCTCCACACCTAATCTCCTAACTAAAGTAAACCATGTCACACCCAAACAAAATCCTAGAAGAAAAATAGCCACATGGAACCTAGGAGAAAAGAAGGAACAAGAGTGACCACTGGCACTGCAGCAGCCCTACAGAGAGACCAGTGCCTGGTGGGGACTAAAGCACAAGCCGTGGCCCTGTCTTCTCCATACAGCACAAAGAGCTCTGGGGAAACCTGGAGGCCTAGGGAGAGTCATATCCCCTCTGAATAGCCAAAGCCATCTTGAAAAGGAAGAGCAAAATTGGAGGACTCACACTTGCTGATTTTAAAGCTTATTACAAAGTTACAACAATCAAAATAGTGTGGTACTGGCATAAAGATAGACATAGAGATTGATAGAATAGAATTGAGAGTCCAGAAATAACTCTATCTTTCAGTTTGTTTTCAAAAAGAGTTCTAAGACAATCCAATGGGGACTGAATAGTCTTTTCAACAAATGTTGCTGGGACAACTGGATATCCACATGCAAAAGAATGAAGTTGGACCCTTACCTCACACCTTATATAAAAATTAACTCAAAAAGAATCGAAGATCTAAATGTGACATCCAAAACTATATGGCCTTCAAGATCAGGGTTCCAGTCCTGGCCTTTTCTCTGATCTGCCATGTACATCACACCATTCTTCACTTCTAAAAAGGAGATAATTTTATATATCCTACTTCCTTCCCAGTGTAATTACAAGAATCAAATGAGATAATTTAAGGAAAAGTACTTTATGAAATACTTAGTAAATGTATAAAAATATGAACATTATAATAATAAAATTGTTATTAATCATTATTGTAATAATCATAACAGTAAAATTATTATGATGCTTTACCTCTCCTAATAGACTAAACTTATAAAGTTGATCTTGCTGTTTGTATCTGTTGCTATACCAATTAATCTCTTGTATATAATAAGTGTTCTGTATATGTACTAGAGAAGAATTTAACTGAAATAATATGAAATTATTTTGAAATACTATAAAATGCTTGGGTATTATTTTTGATTCCTGTGAGGGTTCTGTAGACTATGTAAAAATCTCATGTGAGAAATCTATTTTGTTCATTTTGATAAAGGTAACTTAGGTAATCCTTACCATTGTATAGAGTAATAGTTTGCAACATATACATACATATAATTACATAAACTAAGTATACATTTTAGGGGGCCCAGAATCTCATTGATAGATATTATTAGTAATAAACTTTTTAAGAGAAGGTACAAATACTTGTATAATTGGTTACTATATTGTTTTCTTTGTTAATGAGAAACATCTTAAAGGAAGAAATGAAATATGACTAAGGCTTCCATTCCAATGTATCTTTCTGTCTCACATGCTTTGACTTTTGTCCATGATGGGGACTGGAACTTT
The DNA here is from genome assembly GCA_026826555.1 of Tolypeutes matacus. Taxonomy (NCBI): domain Eukaryota; kingdom Metazoa; phylum Chordata; class Mammalia; order Cingulata; family Chlamyphoridae; genus Tolypeutes; species Tolypeutes matacus. The sequence goes on from JAKSZT010054231.1 coordinate 582,126, forward strand.
GCTGAAGCCAACTGTTTTAGTTTGCTAAAGGCTGCCAGTGCAAAGTACCAGAAATGGGTTGGCTTTTACAATAGGGATTTATTAGGGTAGAAATGTACAGTTTCAAGGCTGTGAAAACGTTCAGAGCAAAGCATCATCAAGAGATGCTGTCTCACCAAGTTTCAGCTGTCAATGTTCAGACACATGGTGGCATCATTTAAAGATGCTTTCTCTCGGAGCTCAACTGTGGGCGATCAAGCATATGGCTTGTCTCTCCCCTCTCCTCATTGCTTCATCTTTGGCTTCTCCATTGATTCCACCTCCAGGCAATCCTGGACTACTCTCTCACATGGCAGGGTAATGGTGGCTCTCTTTCTCTGTCTTTCTTCATGTTTCTCCCATTTATATAAGACTCCAGCAAAAGGGCTAAGACCTACCCTGGTTCATGCCTCCCTGAAGTACTCCAATCAAAGGTCCACAACTGAATTCAATCCAATCAAAAGTGATCTAATAAAAATGTATCTTAAATCTATCCAAAAAATCTCGCATACACTAGGTTTACATGCACAAGGAATGAATTATCCTAAGAACATAATTTTCCAGAGTCCACAAAAGATCCAAACCATGACACCAACTAATAGACTGCAGAAAGAGAAGAGTTTTAAATGAGATATACTGTGGGCAGAAGAAAATTACTCCTTCATAGATTAAAACAAATCCTTATTATGTACTTACCTTTTTATTAACACACAACATTTTGGTTTGATAAGTAGAAAACCATTCACAATAACTATTCAGGTAATAGTTTAAAGCAGATATGCCTGAAGTATAAACTGACTCAAGGTACTATTTTTAAAAAGATGTCTAAATTATAAAGAGAAGTTTATGGATCATTGCCTTAGTTTTGCTAGCAAATATCCTACAATGGATTGACTTAACAACAGGAATTTATCAACTCATGGTTTCAGAGGCTAGTAGGCTTGCTTCCTCCTAGGTTGGTAGTGTTCTGGATGGATGACAATTCTTGGGTTCCTTGGTGTATTAGTCAGCCAAAGGGGTGCTAATGCAAAATACCAGAGATTGGTTGGTCTTTATAAAGGATATTTATTTGGGGTAGAAGTCCACAGTTACCAGGCCATAAAGCATAAGTTTCTTCCCTCACCAAAGTCCATTGCCACATGTTGGAGCAAGACAGCTGCCAATGTTTGCCACGGTTCAGGCTTCTTGGGTTCCTCTCTTCCCAGGGCTGTGTTTCTCTCTGGGCTTAGCTTCTCTGTTTCCTCCACAAGGTCAGCTGTAGACTATTAGGCTCTCTAGGCTTTGCTTCTCTCCCCAAGGCCAGCTGTGAACTCTCAGGCGAATGACTTGTCTCTATCCCGGGGCCTTCTCTCCAACATCAAAATTCCAACATCAAAACTGCTTCAACTCTGTTCTTGCCTTGCCTTTTATATTTGATTACCCCACCCACCAAGGGGTGGGGTTCAATGCCCAACTGACATGGCCCAGTTAACGCCCTAATCATAACTTAATCATGCCCACATTAGCATACCAGTTTACAAGCATAATCCAATATATATTTTTGGAATTCATAATTACATCAAACAGCTACACTTGGCTTTCCCACCACATGATGATATCCTTTCCTTTCCCTTCCAGCTTTCAACTCCTCCCTGTGGCTTTCTTTCCTACGATGTCTGAATTTTTTCTGCTTATAAAGGACTCAAGTAATCCAGATTAAGGCCAACCCTCAGTGAGTTGGTCCACACCTAGGCTAAAAATAACATCTTCAAGAGGCCCTCTGCATATCCACAGAGACTTGGTTTAGATTAAGAGCATTTCTAAATTAGGGTACATAAGTCAACCTACCACAAGCATGTTAACTTTATAATGTCTCTTCTTCTCCACTCTGGGCTTTTGAGAACAAAGTCAAAGTCCACTTGGTATTTACCCTGATTACCCCCTGGAAACAGCTAGAAATTGGGGCAGGTTTAGAAGTGTGGACGGATGGAGCATTGTAAAGTTTATATTGGTATTACTAAACTTCAAAAAGGAAGAGTCGAAAGTGCGATGGCACACTGATATCTAAGTTCACTATTTTACCTGACTGTGGACACCAGATCGGCATGTTTAGGAAAACTTTGTGATGATATAGGAGTGTCAGCATGTTGTATGGTTTGTTTTGAGGGTGCACAGCTGCCCAGCAGCACATCAGGCCCTGCCAAACACTTCCCTGTTCTGGAAGCCACGTCTGTGGAGGGCAGCATGGCATCTGAGGCCCTCCTCCACCCTCACTGTCCTGGAAGAAAGGTAGCAGGACAAGTCAGAGGAGAAGCAAAGCACTGGAGGCTTCATGCCCTCCCTGTGACTCTCCTCATCAGGATGTAGCCTTGATAAAGTCATAGACTCTCAGAACATTTTCTTTTCCAGGGGCATGGTCTTACTTTCTAAAGGTCACAAACAGTATACTGACTACTTTTGTGTAGTGTGTCAGATGTGTGATGAAGTCTGATTTTTGTCATTCAAGCTCACCTTGGGGTATTATTTTGATTTTAGCATATGATGCACCCTACTGTGGTTTTGCTGTGCTCCGGTTGCTAGGTGACATTCTGAGTTTTTTGTTGTCGTTGTTGTTGCCCCAAATTCTTTGCTTGTGAAAACAAGCTGTGCCATTCAAAAGAAATTTTGTTGCATCTGTTGATTTTAGAAAGTTCTTATCCCTTTTGTAATTTAAAGCATTATCCTTTAACCAGTCTTGCACATAGATCCCACTTAACTGAGGTTTATTCTGTTTGAAGCTTAGCTAAGCTGAGTATTTGTCTCTGTGTGGTAATAATTAAACCTTGGCTTTGTGATTTGGAAAGACAATATTTCTTGGACTTCTTTTACTGGTTCTTTTATTTTAGTAGTGTCAACTTCAACTCTTTTGTGGTCATCATCTTCCCAAATTCCCTTTATTGCCATTCAGTGTGAATCCTTTGTTCTGAATTTCTTCATAAGTTTGCAACTGAAAATTCCATTTGGTTCATTGTATGAATTTTAGAAAAACATTTTTCAATCTATTTGATTAGCTTTTTTTCCCCTCCTATACTCAGTAAACTATTCAAATGCTGCTCTTTGTATCTTGTGCCATCTCCATTTTTATTCTTCCTTCTGCAACCTTGTGAAATGAAAATATTAAACCACTGAAACACTTATCATGTCAGCTTTTATTGAGATAACCTGTATCATGGTAGCCATTATTGGGATAGATTAGTTTCTTGTTATACTTTTTTATCTCTGCCTTTGTTGGTTTTTAGTGATCTGAATTTATTTACAGATTATTAAATTATTCACATGACTAGTTAGCATGACTTTTTTTTTTTTTTTTTTTTTTTTTTGAGGTTCTGGGGGCCGGGGATTGAACCCGGGACTTTATATGTGGGAAGCCAGCACTCAACCACTGAGCCACATCAGCTTCCCTGAGTTGGTTTTATCATTTGTTTTGCTTGTTGTTTGTTTTTTGTTTTTCACTAGGTGCTGGAAACCGAACCCGGGGCCTCCCATGTGGGAGGCGGGCACTCAACTGCTTGAGCCACAACCACTCCCAATGTTTCTTTTTTTTTTAAAGATTTATTTATTTATTTATTTATTTACTTTTATCCATTTTTACCACCCCACCCCCACCCCCCGTTTTTGCTGTTTCTGTGTCCATTCGCTGGGCAACTCTCCGTGTCCGTTTCCTGCCCTCCCCTCTCATCCTTCTCCTCCTGTCTTCACTGGGATTCGATCCTCAGAATCTCCAATGTGAGAGAGAGGTGTCCTACTGTCTGCGCCACCTGGTTTTTCGGTGCGTCTCATCTTGGCTCTCCCTTGTGTCACTCTCCTATTATGCCATCACCCTGCTGCGTGGCTCGCAGGGCCCGGCGGCCCACCCGCGCACAGGGCCTAGCGGCCCACGCGCCTTCTATATTTTTCTTTTTTTTATTTTTACCAGGAGATCCCAGGGATCAAACCCAGGTCCCTCCACATGGGAGATGGATGCCCAACCTCCCAAGCCACATCCGTCCCCCTGCTATATCTCTCACGGTTGACCAAAGATACCCAAAGGTAGTCTTTTCCCATACAAGATGGTCATATAATAAATCAGGCTTAGTTTATCACCAGCATTCTAAAAACCAGACCTAGGGAGAAAAACTAGGTCTGGGGACACATGCATGGTTTCTAATATAGCAAATGTTTAGCCTACCCTGATTATCACAAAATCAGGACAGCAAGAATATTTGCAACCAATGTTTCTTAAAAAGTGATTTTTCAATCAAATGTTTTCATCTCAACTAGAATTTTTAAAAAAAAAAAAAAAAAAAAAAAAAAAAAAACTAGAAAGCAAATAAACAGAAGCCCCATTGCAGTACTTAATGTGATTCTTAGTCTCTCCTGAACTCTCCTATTCTTCCCAGAGCTCTTGTAAAAATTAGTGAAAAAATCGAAAAATCAGTGAAAGTCGAATCACAATTTCTGATTCCTTTTTTGTCTTTGGTATTGTCACCTCAACTTTTTATTTCTAAGTTTCTGTTTTCATTGAAGATAGTCCTCATGACTGATGTGTGTGGTATGAATTAAACTAGGCTTTGTTACCTGTGTGTTTCAAAATTCCTGTATTTCTAATTTAAAATGGTACCCAAAGATTTCTCAAATTCCACAGTTGAGTAAAAATGCTGCAATATTTTCTTTTTAAAACTTTATACTATTTATAAATTATAGTTTTAAATGATTTGTTACAGGATAAATGCTTAATATTTTAACAATTTTTCAATAATAGACTTTATAAACCTAAGCTCTTTTTTTCACCTTTATAAACATTTTATATAAATGGAATCATACAATATGTCACACAATATATTTAGTTCATAATAGTACAATCATATAGTATTTGTCCTTTGGTGTCTGGCTTGCTTGACTCAACATAATGTCCACCAGGTTCATCCATGTTGTCATATGCTTTACGGCTTCATTTCTTCTTACAGCTGCATAATATTCCATTGTGTGAATAGACCATAGTTTGTTTATCCATTCATCACTTGATGGACATCCGGGTTGTTTCCAACTTTTGGCAATCATAAATAATGCTGCCGTGAACATCAGTGTGCAGATGTCTGTTCGTGTCACTGCTCTCAGTTCTTCTGGGTATATACCTAGTAGTGGTATTGCAAGGTCATGTGGCAAATCTATATTCATCTTCTTTAGGAACTGCCAAACATTCCTTCACAGTGGCTGTACCATTCTCCATTCCCACGAACAGTGAATAAGTTTTCCTCTCTCTCCACATCCTCTCCAACACTTGTAGTTCTCTGTCTTTTTAATAGTGGCCAATCTGATAGGTGTGAAATGATATCTCATTATAGTTTTGATTTGCATTTCCCCAATCGTGAGAGATGTTGAGCATTTCTTTTTTTTTTTTTTTTTTTTTTTTTTGGCTCTTATACTGGGACTTTATTAGGTTAAAAGCTTACAGTTCTGAGGCTGTGAAAATGTCCCAATTAAGGCATCATCAGAGATGCTGTCTCACCCAAGGTTGGCTGCTGCTGATTCTGGACTACTGCCATGTGGCAAGGCACAAGAGTGTCTAGTCTCTGCTGAAGTCACTGCCTTACCCACCTTTTTCCCTGAGCTCAGGCATATGGCTTGTCTCTCCCATCTTCTCTGGGCCTCTTCTCTTTCAGCCTTTCATGGGCCTCTTTCCATGACTGTGCTCCACTGATTCCTGCCTCTTGGGATTTCTATGTTTCTGCTGCTTTTCCCTGTGTGTCTCTTCTTTCAGTCATCCATTTATAAAGGACTACAGCCAAAGGATCAAGACCAATGTGGGGACATACCTCACTGAAGCAATCTGATCAAAGGGACCCACAGTCACAGGAATGGATTAGCTCCAAGAACATGATCCTTTCGCTACCGCGGGGCCTGGGAAGGAGCTAAGGATGGGGTCGAGGCCCGGACTATGCAAGCTCGTTCCGCCGCCCGCCCGCACCGGGGGCCGGATAACCCGTCCCTCACTGCATTCCTGGATCTCCACGCTGGGTCTCGGCCCAAACACGTGCACTACGTTGGAGTGGTCGCGGTCCCAGAACACCTCCAAGCTCTTAATGCCACCCCCCGAGCATTTCTTCATATGTTTTTTTGCCATTTGTATTTCTTCTTTGAACAAATGTCTATTAAAGTCTCTTGCCCATTTTTAAATTGGGTTGTCTTTTTATTGTTGAATTGTAACATCTCTTTATAGATCATGGATACTAAACCTTATCAGACATGTGATTTCCAAATATTTTCTACCATTGACTAGGCTGCCTTTTCACCCTTTTGACAAAGTCCTGTGAGGTACAAAGGTGTTTAATTTTGAGGAGGTCCCATTTATCTATTTTTTTCTTTTGTGGCACATGCTTTGGGTGTACGGTCCAAGAAACCACCACCTACCACCTACTACAAGGTAAACTTAAGCTCTTTGAAGAATAATAAACTCCAGTTATAGAAGCAGTTTAAAGTACAGATGCTTTCACATCCATTATTGCTTTAAAATACACCAACATAAATGTTGTTATACCCATCTTAACCAGCCAAAGTGAATTTTTATTGTTTAGGTGATATTATTGGAGATCATTTGGCTTATAATGGACAAAACTGATTCTTGCATCCACATCTTTATACTTCACATTCTGTGTTTTATCCACTATTCCACACACTTCTCTAAATAGATAATTTGTGCTAAGGAAAAAAAAATGGAATGGTGTGTGGATGCTCCTAAAGAGTATAAATTACTTGAAGACATAATCACTACAGATTAGATGCTTAAGAGGCTTTGTTCAGTCAGTCAAGTGAAGAAAAACATTCTTCAAATTGTAATACTCTGTGTTGGCCCAGAATCTTAAGGTGTAGCTTTTGTCTCTTCTTTCTGCTGCATAGAGTGAGATCTTTGTTTTTAATTAGGAGGCTAGAAAGCCAAGCCTTTGTGTCAACACATTAATGCATTAAAATGTTATAGGTATGTTTACAGAGATTGATATGGATGTGACCAAACAAAAAGGAGGAAGTGGATCATTCTTACAGGGATTGGCCAAGCAGAAAGGCTTCATAAAGGAGATACCATTTATGTCAAGTCGTAATAGTTGAGCAGGTGTTTTGTCAGGTGAAAGGATAAGTTTGAGATGATGCATTTTCAGTACTTGAATTAATTTAGGAAGGCATAGTTTTGTGTGCTCTTCTGCAGCAGTTATCTTCAAAGTAGGGTCCCACATTCAGCAGTGTCACCATCACCTTGGAACTTGATAAAAATGCAAATTTGTAGGCCCCACCCAAGACCTACTGAATCAGAAACTCTGTGGGTGAAACCCAGCAGTCTGTTTTAACAAGTCCGTGGTTCTGATTCATGCTGAAGTTTGAGAGTTTCTGTTGTTCTGGGAGGTGTAAGATTTTAAGATAAAGATTGAGGGTTGGCCTGGGAAGAGTAGTGCTCCGGAGCTTGGGGATGTGTTTAAGTTTATTTACCTCTGATTGGAATGATCCTTAAAGATAGCTCCCAATCATAACTGATTACTAAGCTGTCAAGTTTTCTTTTAGGACTACACTTTGCACTTCACTCATTGATACATATATTTGGATCTCATTATAAAGATTTCTACTTCTGGTTTTCAAAAAACAGAATTGAACAGAACAAGTATAATTCTTTACCCAGAAACCATACCTATAGGAAGCCCAGTCACAGCATAGTGCAAGCGTTACCCAAATGGCAACATGCTTTAATTAAGCAAAGTATCTGAAAGATGATAATGAAACCAAAATATGCAAAGAGAGAGTGCTGTCATAGCATGAATCTAAAATTATAAATATATATATAAATTATTGTGATGCTAAGGAAGATATTAGGAATATGTTGAATCTTTGCTAATTTGGTCAATTTGGGCATATTAGAGTTTCTCATAGGAAATGATATTAATCAAAGTTTATGAAAGTTAATGATGCAGTTTATTATTAAAGACGAGATTGGTTTAGCTATTCTTATTTTAAAATACATGTTTAAAAACATAATAATACAAAGAAACATAATAATACAAAGAAAATAAAAAGTTACCTCCATGTAATCCTTACATCTTAATTTTGATGTGGATCTTTTAGCACTTTCTCTTTTTAAGAGTATTATATTTACAGTATACAATCCTACCATCTTGGGATCAGATGGTTCATATAGGACTGAGTCTGTTTTTTTTTTTTTTTTTTTAACCGGGAGGTACCGGGGATCTAACCCCGGTCTCTCCACATGGTAGACGGACGCCGAACCTCTTGAGCCACATCCGTTTCCCGAGTCTGTTTTTCTAACTCAACAATATATCAAAAACTCTTCTTACAATGTCATTAAAAATGTTTTTTGAATTAGGATTTTTAATGGTATCATTTGTACAGCTGTTTCATGATGTATTTTTCTTTTTTTTTTTTTTAAGAAATTTAGGTTGTTTTGCAAATTTCACTATACTAAATAAAATTGTGATGCATGTTTTTACACACAAATGTTTTTTCTCCTCATCTCTGATAATTTTATCAGTACAGATTCTTAAAAGTGACCTTGTTGAGCAAAAAGGGTATGAACATTTTTAAGACCTTTAATTGCCAAATTGTGTATTGGAATGGATATATTGCTATGAACCCAGAGAAAAGTAAATTTTTCTTAAATGTCCTATCTTGCATTGGAAAAATTAAATTGACCTCTAGAGATTTTATAAATAGTATCTAATCATATTAGCAACTATTTTAAATAATAGCTCGTGTGTGTCAAGCATTGTGCTGTATGTGACTGTGTATATAGCTTATATTTATTGATATATGTATCTAATCTCAGCAACACCATTAGGTAGCTATTATCCCCATTTTAGGTATTAAAAAGTTAAAATTCAAAACACTGAAATAATTCGATCAAGATAAAATAGTTAATAAGTGTCAGGGCTAGAATTTAAACCCAGGTCTGTCTTTGAGTTCAGACCATGCTTTTCCTCCTATTTTAGTCAACCTCTTTGTATTTCCTGTTAAATTCTGACAGAATTTTTGTGATTGAGTAACAGTATAGGATTTGTTCCTTGAAAATAAAATGTACAACTAAATGTTCCTGATCTTAGAGGAACACTTTCAATCTTTCACCATTAAGTAGTATTTTAGCTGTGGGCTTAACATATATGCCCTTTATCATGTTGAGGAAGTTTCCTCCTATTCCTAGTTTTCTAAGTGTTTTTATCAAGAAGGCATGCTGAATTTTGTCAAATGCCTTTTCTATATCAGTGTGGGTTTTATCCTTCATTCTGTTAACGTATGGTGTATTATATTAATTGATCTTATGTTGAACCATCCTTGCACACCTGCAATAAATCCCACTTGATCGTGGTGTATAAGTCTTTTAATGTGCTGTTGGATTTGGTTTACTAGTATTTTGTTGAGGATTTTTGCATCTATATTCATAAAATATATTGGTCTATAGTTTTCTTTTCTTGTGGTATCTATATCTGGCTTTGGTATGAGGGTGATGCTGGCCTCATAGAATGATTTAGGGATTGTTCCCTTCTCTTCAATTTTTTTAGAAGAGTTTGAGCAGGATTGGTGTTAATTATTCTTGGAATGTCTGGTAAAATTCCCCTGTGAAGCCATATGGCCCCAGGTTTTTCTTGGGAGTTTTTTGATTACTGATTCAATCTCTTCACTTTTTACTGTTTTTTGAGATTTTCTATTTCTTCTTGAGTCAGTGTAGGTAGTTTGTCTAAGAATTTTGCCATTTCATCTAGGTTACCTAATTTTTTGGCGTTCAATTCACAGTATACTCTTATTGTCCTTTTTATTACAGGGGGGTCAGTAATAATGTCCACCTTTTCATTTCTGATTTTTGTTACTGGTGTCCTCTCTTTTTTTCGCCATCAGTCAAGCTTAAGGTTTATCAAATTTCTTAGTCTTTTCAAAGAATCAACTTTTGGTTGTTGATTCATTGCTTTTTTATTCTGTATTTCATTTATTCCTGTTCTAATCTTTGCTATTTCATTCCTTCTGCTCACTTAGGGTTTAGTTTGCTCTTCTTTTTCTAGTTCCTCCAGTTTTGAGGTTAGGTCTCTGTTTTAGAGCTATAACTTTCCCCCTTAGCATTGCCTTTCCTGTATCCCATAGGTGTGGGTATGTTGTATTTTCATTTTCATTTGCCTCAAGATATTTTCTAATTTCCTTTGTGATTTCTTCTTTAATACACTGATTGTTTAAGAGTATGTTCTTTAGTTCCCACATGTTGGTATATATTCATTTCTCCCTCTGTTACTGATTTCTAGCTTCATTCCATTGTGGTAAAAGAAGATTCTTTGTATGGTTCCAATATTTTTTAATTTACTGAGACTTATTTTGTTACCTGGAGAATATCCATGTGTACTCGAGAAGAATGTGTATTCTTCTGTTTTTAAGTGAAGTGTTCTATATATGTTGTTGTCAGTTTAATTTTAATTAATTTACATTTGAATAGCCACATGGGCAAAAAGAATCTCTTTGTCACCTGGGACCCACTAGCAGTTAAATTTAAAAGTCCCTCCATTGCAACTTCTCAAACTGCCCAGCAATTGATCGTCGTGGACAGATGGGCACAGAATTTCTTCAAGTCCCAGCCAAAATTCATACCTCTTATTCGCCTAATCTCATCTTTATGGCCTGGCTAGCCAGCCATCTCCAGTCGGTCTCTGTGTTCCCTCCCTTTCCCAGGTGTTGGTGCCCTCAGAAATAATGGAAGGTTGGGAGTTATCTCCTCCTCTAGGAGGCGGCCTGGCATGCTGGACAGAGAACAGTCTGTCTCTACAGCCCATTGGCTTGCATCTCAGTACTGGCATGGACCAGTGGTGTGCTGTTATTGTTATCTAACCTCCTCTGAAAACTGTGATGGTCACACTCTTACCCTGTGAAGTTGTTTGAACAAGGCTATGTAAGACTCTAGGCCAGTATAGTAAGAATAGCAGAATCTAACTGGCTAGTAGTTATAAGAAGGAAAGATTGCTGCAAATGAGCAATGAGTGGGTAGTGGGCAAGTAATATTTGCTGCTAATGGTATGGCATTCTTATTAATCTTTAGGAGGGAAAAGAAAATGGACCCCAAGGGAGAAACAGCAAATAATGTTTGGCCAAACAATAGACAATGATTAGTTTGAAATGCCCGAAGGTCTTAACTCTTGTAATAATCATAATCATAGCTGCTGCCTCAGCACTGACCATTCTCACCCACTGAGTACGTGCATGTGTGAGGAAGCGCTATTCTGAGAACTCTACGTCAATTCATTCCCTTCATTCTCACAAGGAGTCTACATAGTACTGGTAGCTACTGCTAATTTTCCTATTTTATAGAAACTGAGGCATAGAGAGCCTAAATTTGTGCACAATTGTGTAGCTAGTAAGTGGTAGAGCCAGGACTTCATCTAGACCTGTGCGGTCCAAAGCCCATACCATGACCTCTTCTCTCCTGCCTCTCAGATCTCAAGTGCTATGTGTGAGACTCATGTGCCTGGACATTCCCACCCAGGCTTTCATTTTTCCAGGTCCTTATGTTAAATTTATACCATTCCTGCTTAGAAGCACATGGGGCTCAGATATATAAGGTCTTGTTTATATGTTTCAAAGGCACTCTCATTTGTTTATACATATACCCTGTAAATATGTATGTAATATTTATTCCCTTGCACATTTCAGGTGCTGTTAGGCACCCAAAAAGCAAAGATTAAAAAGAAGCAACTTCTGTACTCTGATAGTTCAAGATTTAGTTGTAGAGATACATACTTAAAATGAGTATGTCAGTGTGAAAAGAGCTATCAGAACACAGAGAAAAAAACACCTTTCTCCTGGGGAAGCTAGAAGAAGGGATGACATTTCATTCAAAAATATTTTCCAGGCATTGCCATTTGCTGGTGAACCAGCCAAACAAAGCCCCTTCTCTCACCGAGGCCACATTCTGGAGCTGATGTAACATGTGGAAGTCCATCCTCTGTTCCCTGCAGAAGCCTGCATTCCTTCAGTTGCAGCACCAATAATGCTCTACTGCACTTACCTGTTCACTTGTATACGTATGTCTATATAATGTAAGCCCTTTGAACTAACCCTCCACCCCAAAGATTCTAGTTTATTTTCAGTAAGTCTAGAGAGAAATCCAAGCATCGTCATGTTAAAATGATTTTAATTCATAACATCAAGTGAGAAATATTGTTTTTCTATGTAAACGTTAGTAAGTTTTGTAAAACCAGAATTAGATCTGTGATGCAATACTAAGCTGAAGTAATGTATTTGTACTGGGTTCTCTCCGCAGAATTCACCAACCCAATGTGAGTCTCTTGCCCACCACTGCCTGTCACCATGTGCCATTGGCCCCGCTGCTGTCTGTGCACAGTGGTATGGCCCTGGCCTGGCAGGAGAAGACATGGACAGTGCATAATATGCAATACAGGTTTTTTTATTTTCCTAAGATAGCTCTTTTAATTACAATCCATACAGAAGAAATGCTTATAAATTTATAAAAAGTTGTAAATTTATAAATTTATACAGTTCTATATAAAGTTGTAACTTTATACAGAACTGTTTAAACAAGAAGTTTCCTTCCAAATGAGAATTTTAAATAATGTAAATCTGCAACATATGTGATTTAAAATGAAAATATAAATTATAGTCAATGTTTAAGTATAATAATATATTACATTTTGATATTTAAATTACCCTAAAAGTTAAATGTGAATATCAAACATTTTTGTGCCCATGATTCCGGCTGACAATGGAAGAAGGGACAGAGGCTTAAAGTGACTGAAAAATCCTTCCCCTAGTGTATTACTGAGCCCAAGGGGAGCTGATACAAAGTACCAGAACTCTGTTGGCTTTTATAAAGGATATTTATTTGGGGTAGACACTTACAGTTACCAGACCCTAAAGAGTCCATAAAGTACCATAAGAGGTCCTTTCTCACCCAAAGTCTGTTGCCACATGGTTTTTTTTTGTTTTGTTTTGTTTTGTTTTGTTTTGTTTTTTACCAGGAGGTCCTGGGGATCGAACCCAGGTCCCTCCATATGGGAGGCGGACGCCCAACCACTTGAGCCACATCCGTCCCCTGTTGCCACATGTAGACACAAGATGGTGGGCAATGTCTGCAAAGGTTCAGCCTTCCTCCTTCCTCTTAAGGCTCTGTGGTCCCAGCTTCTTCTGATCACAGCTATAGGCTGGTGAGGCAGTTTGGCATTGTTTTTGAATTCCAAAAATAGATACTGGATTATGTTTGTAAACTGGTCTGTACCTGGGCATGATTAAATTATGATTAGGGCTTTGATTGGACCACGTCAGTAGGATGTTGGGTCCCCGCCTCCTTGGTGGGCGGGGACTCACAGATAAAACTACACAGCAGAGCAGAGGATTGAGTTGGAGTTTTGATGCTGAGTTTTGAGCTAGAACCCAGGAAGTGAACACACAGGAGAAGAACACAGAAGAATAGAGACTGCTCCTTAGACACCGCAGAAGCCCCTGGGAGAGAGACAGAGCCATTTGCATGATAGTCTACAGCTGACCTTGTGGAGAGAGGACAGCAGCTGAGCCTGGAGAGAAACGGAGCCCCAGGAAGAGAGGAACCCAAGAAGCCTGAACTCTTGGCAGACATCGTCAGCCATCTTGCCCCAACACATGACAATAGACTTTGGTGAGGGAAGAAGTTTGTGCTTTATGGCCTGGTAACTGTAAGTTTCTACCCCAAATAAATACCCTTTATAAAAATCAACGTTATATCATCCCATAACATGCAGAACTGTGTGGGAGAGAGTGTATACTACAATGTGAACCATTGCCTATGCTCAGTGGTAGTGCCCCAGGATGCGTTTATCAGTTGCAATTTCAAATGTGCCACACTAGTGAAGGATGTTTATGTGGGAGGGTGTGGGAGGTGTGGGAAGTGGGGCATATGGGAATCCCTACATTTTTTGATATGTAATCTAAGTATCTTTTAAAAAATAAAAAATAAATTTTTTTAGTGTAAAAAAAATTAAAAAGCCAACAGTTCTGGTATTTTGCATTAGCACCCCTTTGGCTGACTAATACAGCTGGTATTAGGCTCCCCTCTCTCTCTCCCCAGGGCTTGTTTCTTTCCAGGCTCAGCTGCTCTGTTCTCTTCATAAGGTCAGCTGTAGACTATCAGGCTAATCTCGCTTCCCGGGTCCATGTCTATGGAGCACTCTCTCTTCCTGCTTATCTGCTTCTGTGTATCTACTTCTGTGTGAGAGTCTGTTTTATCAGCCCATGGGTGCTAGGACTCAATGCTGAGTCATACTCTAATGATGTGGCTGGATCAGAGCCCTAATCTTAACATAATTTAATCAGACATCTCAGCTGAATCTAATATAATCAAAGGGTTATCACACCAGAGGAACCAACCAGTTTACAAACATAATCAATATCTCTTTTTGGAATTCATAAATAATATCAAACTGCTGCACCTAGATTCTTGTCAAGTCTTGTAGAATATAAGGTCTTTCTTGCTAGAGTCCAAAGACAAGATAAAGAGTCTCTGATTTGAAATCAGAATCAATCTGCTGCTGTCCTGGCGGCAGTGTGAATATTGCCATAAATCATTATGGGGAATTTCCCAGGATATGGTTGCAAATAGCAGTTCTTGCCATCTTGCTGTTTTGGAAAGAGCCAAGGATGTGAGCTTTCAAATCAGCCATAACTAATTCTTGTCCTCGTTACATTCTCTGTGGTGAACTTGGTTTTCCCTCCTTTGCCGGTGATTCTTCCTATTGCCCTGGAGAGGTGGTCTCCCTTTAAAGGCTTAACATCTGTGATTTCAAAAGACTCAAGGAAAAGGTCATCCAACCTGATGAAGGCAGTGTGTCCTCCACCTGAAATCCAACAATAAAAGCTTTCACAAAACCAGCTGCTTTAGCATCCTTGGTTTCTTTACAAGCCCTGATTTCTGCATTCCTCGATTTCAAGTGAAAACGTGTCTGAAGTCCCAGATGTTCTACAGCAGGAGTAAATATCTTCAGTTTTCTTTTAATAGTGTGTATCTGTTAGCCAGGACAGGAATTTTCCTGGTTTCTTCTTTCCCATCCAGGATCCTGTCCCCAGAGTGGTGCGGGAAGACAGCCTCTTTGCAAGCCAGACCTCCTCCATGTCCATGTGGCACAGGGCAGCCCTACCTGGCTGCAGACCACTGCTCAGCTTGCCATGTGTTCACCCTCCCACCACCCTGTGGGTGACTGGGTGAAGTCTTCCTCGGCCCCAGTGCCTTGTGCCTCCATCTCTGCTCTCATCCCCAGGAATCTCCAACATAGGCAGGCTAGGAACATATGCACTCTTTCTGTATGAACCATTTTATACTTTAATACTGGGTATATGTATGTTAGATTTTGTCGTTCTTGTATGCACTTTCAGAATAAATTACAAACTAAATCAGCTAGTTCATTCCAAGTTTGTCTTCAGAGGAAAGAAATACAAAATCTAGATTGTGTTTTTCTGACAACCATAATTCTTAATCCAACTTTCTTTATATACCTAGCCATTTGTATTAGTCAGCCAAAGGGGTGCTAATGTGAAATACCAAAAATGCGTTGGTTTTATAAAGGGTATTTATTCGGGGTGGAAGTCCACAGATACCAGGCCATAAAGTGTTAAGTTTCTTCTCTCACCACAGTCCATTGCCACGTGTTAGAGCAAGACAGTTGCCGGTGTTTGCCAGGGTTCAGGCTTCTGGGGTTCCCCTCTTCCCGGGGCTGAGTTTCTCTCCGGGCTTAGCTCCTGTTTCCTCCACAAGGTCAGCTGTAGACGATCAGGCGAACGGCTCACGTCTCTTCTCCTGGGGCCTTCTTTCCAACATCAAAACTGCTTCTCAGAAGACTGCTTCAACTCTGTTCTTTGCCTTGCCTTTTATATTCGATTCCCCACCCACCAAGAGGTGGGGCTCAACGCCCTACTGACGTGGCCCAGTCAACGCCCTAATCATAACTCAGTCATGCCCAGATCACTTTACAAGCATGATCCAATTATATATTTGGAATTCATAATTACATCAAACTGGCCAACAGTTACACCATTAAAGGAGGGAGGAGAAGGAAGAAAAGACAAATTTCTTCATATCTACCTTTGTTTTCTTTAGGTCATTGCATTGTTCTCCATACTTAGCTTGGCCACCCACTACAAACTTGCATATATTCTTCCTAGACAATAAATGAGCTCTAAACCTTATATAAAAGTGAAATTCACTTTGTTTGCCAACTGTTTGGAATGCATACTTTTTGTTTTTTAATACATATCAGTTATAGTGTTCCTATTTACACATTCAGTGCAAAATGTATGATCGATTTAATTCCTGAACTAAAGAAACAATTTGAAAAATATAACTAGTAGGAAAATAAATAAAAATAAACATCCCCCACAAACCTCAGACTTCCTGAAAATGAATTCCTAATACCTTTGACAGTGATAGAAAATAAAGAGATATTTTACATGGTTTTCTTTCCCTGGTCTTAGTGACACTAAAAAAAAATATAGGAAGCGGCTGTGGCTCAATCAGTGGGGCTCCCCGTTTACCATATGGGGGTCCCCGGGTTCGGTTCCCGGGGCCTCCTGGTGGGGGCAGGCCCGCCCGCACGGCGTGGTTGGCTGACCCGGCAAGCATGGACAGCAGGGGGGGATGGATGAATAAATAAATAAAATCTTTAAAAAAATATATATATATATATATATAAAAAACCTATTGTTTCCTGTTAATTTTAGTTCTGTCTATAACATTATCAGATGAGAAGTTGAAATGTTTCTTAATGCAAAGCATATATGTTTGAGCAGCTGTTTCTGAGATATAATCAGAAAACTTTTTAGCAAATTGTCATTTTTTTTATCATATAGTATTCTCTGTTTAAAAAATAAATTCCACCGGAAAACTTAGCACATGAACTCCCCTGAAGAATCTGCACTTTCTAGTGTTTTGTGTGTGTCATTTGTGTGTATGACTCTTCCTCATTTAGGCAGTCCTGCCATATCTCCTGACTTCTTCAGGACACCCTGAGAGCTCTTTGGAAAGTAGACAAATATCTGTAAGTTTCCTTGTAAGGAAGAACCAGCGTGAATCTGACGTCATGATTGTGTTCATTGGTTTTGTTGGCTGTATATGTGCTTTATTCGGTAACGTTTAACACCTTAGATTTTGGTCTTTTTTCAGTGGGGTCTTCAGAAAAGTGAGTTAAATGTTATATTAATCTCAGTCCACGCATGCCCCACATACTTGATTTTTGGGCATTATGTAACATTTGTGGCAATCAGATACTGTAGCATAGAGAGAGAACACTAAAGTCCATACCAATTAGTGTTGGACTGCAATATCAAAAGAAATTGGGAGGTCATGCTTTCTAGAAAAGTAAAACTGGCACTATGGATATGGATGTTGAAAGTTATGATTTCCTCTGCCTGGTAATAAAGGAAACTGAACATGTTGATAATCTTTAGTGGTAGCCATCCAGTGTCAGGCAGCATTCTCAGTCCCATGTCTGTGTATGCTCTCTCTTTCCCTCTCCCTTTCCCTCTCCCTCCCTCCTTTGCCTTCACACACCTGCCCCCATGGTTCCTTGTCTGGGAAGCCTTCCTAAAATCCTGTCCAGATTAGGTGTGCCTCTCAGGAGCTCCCAAAGGGCCTTTCCTCAGAGCATCATCTCATCACACCCTTTCCTTAGCAGGGAAGCTTCCTACTCAACAGCCTTGTTTCCCTGACTAGATTCTGAGTTCCTTAGCATGTAGGTAGTCCATAAAAATAGAACTATCCTCACCAATATCTGTTGCCAGAGTTTTCCCGTCACCCCAAACGGAAACCTTATACCCATTATGCCTTAACTCCTCATTCCCTCTCCTCCCATCTCTATTAGCCTGTACACTACTATCTGTCTCTATGAGTTTGCATATTTTAACTTTATCATAGAAGTGGATTCATACACTTTTTTTTTTTTTTTTTTTTTGAGGTATTAGGGCCAGGGATTGAACCTGGGACCTTGTATGTGGGAAGCTGGCACTCAACCACTGAGCCACATTGGCTCCCCCAAGTTGGTTTTTCCATTTGTTTGCTTGTTGTTTGTTTTTGTTTTGTTTTGTTTTTAGGAGGCACTGGGGACTGAACCTAGGACCTCCCTTATGGGAATGCAGGTGCTTAACCATGAGCCCCATCTGCTCCCAGCAGTCCCTTTTTATCTGACTTATTTCACTCAACCTGATATCATCAAGTTTCATCAATGTAGTGGCAAGTATCAAACTTCATTCCTTTTTAAGGCTGAGTAATATTGCGTTCTCTGTGTATACCATATTTTGTTAATCTGTTCATCTGCTGATGGACATTTGGGTTGCTTCCACATTTTGGATATTGTGAATAATGCTGTTATGAACATTGGTGTACAAAGATCTGAGTGCCTCCTTTCAAAACTTTTGGATATATGCCTGGAAGTGTTTTGCTGAGTCGTACGGTGGTTCTATGTTTCACTTTTTGAGGATCTGACAAATTGTTCTGCATAGTGGCCGCACCATATTACATTCCTACCAGTGATGCACGAGAATTTCTATTTCCCTACATTCTCACCAGCCCTTTTTATTGTGTCAAAAATCTATTGGCCATAGAGGTGTGTGTTTTATTTTTGGGCCCTCAGTTCTAGTTCATTGATCTATATGTCTGTCCTTGTGCCAATACCATGCCGTTTTGATTGCCATAGATTTGTAATAAATTTTGAAATCAGGCAGTATGAATCCTCCAACTTTGTTCTATTTTTTCAAGATGGCTTTGGCTATCTGGGATCCTTTGTACTTCCAAATGAATTTCATGATTACCTTTTCCATTTCTACAAATAAGACTGTTGGAATTTTGATTGGGATTGCATTGAATCTGGAAATCAATTTGGGTAGCATTGACATTTTAACAATATTAAGTCTTCCCCAATCCAGGAACATGGAATATCTTTCCATTGATTTAGGTCTTTTTAAGTTTCTTTTAGTAATGATTTGGAGTTTTTTTTGTTCAAAGTCCTTTACATCCTTAGTTAAATTTACTCCTAGATATTTTATTCTTTTACTTGCTTGGAATTCTTTTCTTGATTTCATTTTCAGATTATATATTACTGGTATATAGAAATACCACTGAATTTTTGTATTGATTTTGTTCCCTGCTAATTTTGAATTCATATATTAGCTATCATAGCATTCTTGTAGATTCTCCTAGATTTTCTATGGCATATCATGTCATCTGTGAATAGGTATAATTTTACTTCTTCCCTTCCAATTTAGATACCTTTATGTCTTTTTCCTGCCTAATTGCTCTAGTTAGTACTTCTAGAACAGTGTTCAATAGCAATAGTGATAGTAGGTGTCCTTATTTTGTTCTTGATCTTAGGAAGAAAACTTTCAGTCTTTCACCCTTACATATAATTTTAGATGTAGATTTTTCATATATGTCCTTTATCATGTTGTAGAAGTTCCATTCTTATTTTAGATATCTTGGCTGCTCAAGAAAATACCATGCAATGGGTTGGCTTAAACAATGGGAATTTATTAACTCCACGGTTCTGAGACTAGGAAAACAACCAAATCAAGGAATCTTCAAGGCGATGCTTTCTTCCCAGAGACAGGTGTACTGAGGCTAGCTGCTGTCAATCCTTGGTCCTGGACTCCTCTGTCATATGGCAATGCACATGGCAACCTCTCCTTTCTCTTCCAGGTTCTATCAACCTTCAGCTCTTGCTTTCTGTGTCCTTCTTCTATCTGAATTTCATTCTGCTTATAAAGGATTCCACTAATAGGATTAAGACCCATCCTGATTGAGTTGGGCTATACCTTAACTGATGTAACCTCATCAAAAGGTCCTACTTATAATGGGTTCACACCCACAGGAATGGATTAAATTTAAGACCATGTTTTTCTGGTTGTATAGCTCTAAACCACAATTCTATTCATATTTTACTGTATAGAATAAAAAGAACATAGGCATTTAGAGCTACAAATTTCTTCAGCACTGCTTTTGCTACCATCCCATAATTTTGGTGTGTTGTGTTTTCATTTTCTTTCATCTTGAGCTATTTCCTAATTCCCTTGTGAATTCTTCGACTTGGTTACTTAAGAGTATATTTTTAATTTCCACATATTTGTGAATTTTCTATTTCTCCCTCTATTATCAATTTCTGTCTTCATTCCGGAAGAGATACTTTGATTTAAAACTTTTTAAATGTTTTGAGGCACGCTTTGTGACCTAACATATATTTTATCCTAGACAATGATCTGTGCACACTTGAGAAGAATATATACTCTGCTGTAGTTGAATCAAGTGCTCTATGTATGTCTACTTTGTCTAGCAGGTAGTATGGTTAAATCCTTTATATCCTATATATTTTATATTTAGTTCTATGCATTATCAAAAGTGGTATATTGACATCTCCTACTATTAATGTAGAATCATCTGGTTCTCCCTTCAAATCTGTCTATGTTTTCTTCATATAATTGAGGGTTCTGTTGTGAGATGCACATATGTTTATAATCCTTAAATATTCTTGTTTGAATTGACTTTCTTACCAGTATTTAGTGTCTTTTGTCCTTTTTAACAGTTTTTTACTTAAAATCCATTTGTTCATTAATTGTAGCAAATGTACCACACTAATGAAAGGTGTTAGTGTGGGAGGGGAGAAGGTGGAGCATATGGGAATCCTCTATATTTTTAATGTAACATTTATGTAATCTAAACCTTCTTTTAAAATTAAAAAAAAATTTGTCTGTTGTCTTTTTTTAATATATGCTTGGAATATATTTTTCCTTCCTTTCACTTTCAATCTACTTATATCTTTGAATTCAAGGTGAGTTGCTTGTAAACAGCCTACAGTTAGGTAATGCTATTTTTCTCCATTCTGCCAGTCTGCCTTTTGATTGGTGTTTAACTCATTTAAATTAACTACTAATAATGTTCAACTTTCTCCTGTTTTACTCTTTCTGCCAATCTTCCTTTTGACTGGTGAGTTAAATCCATATACATTTAAAGTAACTACTAATAATGCACAACTTTCTTCTACTACTTTACTCTTTAGTTTTTGTCTTATACTTTCTTTGTCCCTCAATTCTTCCATTACTGCCTATTTTTTTGTTTAGTTGATGTTTCATACTGAACCTTTTACAGTCCCTTCTCATTTCCTTCTCTATATATTTTCCCAATATTTTCTTTGTGGTTACCATGGGGCTTAAATTTAATATCCTAAACCTATAACAACCTCAGTTACTCTGATACCAACTTAACTTCAATAGCACACATAGACTATGTTCCTTTAGCCCTCTATCCTACTACTTTTATATAGTTCTTATCCCTAACTATATACTTGTACATTATGATTCCAAAACCATTTATTTTTCAGTACCTTTTATGCATTTGCATTTTGAATCCAGTAGGAAGTAAAAATTGGAGTTAGAAACCAAAAACACAATAATACTGACATTTATATTTACCCATGTTGTGATCCTTACTGGAGATTTTTATTTCTTCATACAACTTTAGACAATTGTCTAGTGTCCTTTCCTTTCCACTTGTAGAGCTCTCTCTTGTAGAGCCAGATCTAGTGGTGACAAACTCCCTCCGCTTTTGTTTATCTGAGAATGTCTTAATCTCTCCCTCGTTTTTGAAAGACAGTTTTGCCAGATATAGGCTTCTTGGTTGGCAAATTTTAATTTCAGCCCTTTAAATATGTCATCTCACTGCTTTCTTGCCTCCATGGTTTCTGATTAGAAATCAGCACTTAATCTTATTAAGGTCCCTGTGTGCATGGCACATTGTTTTGTTTTTGGAGCTTTCAGATTCTCTCTTTACCTTTGGCATTGGTAAGTTTGATAATCATATGTCTCAGTGTGAATCTATATAGGTTTATTCTGCTTGGAGTTTGAGCTTCTTGGATGTATATATTTATATCTTTCAATAAATCTGGGGGTTTTACAGCCATTATTTCTTCAAATATTATCTCCAGCCCTTTCTTCTCCTTCTAAGATCTTCACAGTGCATATATTGGTAAGTAGACAGGTGTCCAACAGATCTCTCAGGCAGTGTTCATTCACTTTGTTCATTCACTTTTCTTTCTGCTTCTCAGACTGAATGATTTCTATTGTCTCATCTTCAAATTCACTGATTCTTTTTTTTTTTTTTTTTTTTTAAGATTTTATTTATTTATTCATTTATCCCCCCCCTTGCTGCTTGTGCTCCCTGGGTCAGCCAACCACGCCGTGCGGGCGGGCCTGCCCTCACCAGGAGGCCCCGGGAACCGAACCCGTGACCTCCCATATGGTAAACGGGAGCCCTACTGATTGAGCCACAGCCGCTTCCCCTGATTCTTTTTTCCTACCAGCTCCAGTCTGCTTTTAAACTACTCTAGGGAATTTTTTGTTTCTTTTGTTGTGTTTCGGCTCTCTTTGGTTTCTTTAAAAAATTTCTGTCTCTTTATTGAGAGTCTCTCTTTTCATCTATCATTTGCCTGATTTCCTTTAACTTTTTGTCTTTGTTTTCCTTTAGTTCTTTGATCATATATAGGACCAGTTTTTTTTAATTCTTTGCCTGGTATGTCCCAGGCATACCTGGGTTCTCCTTGTTGGTTCTCCTTGTTGATTGTTTCTCTTGCTTTATCCTGTTTCTTTATATAGAACTGTTTCTTTGTATGCTTTCTATTCTTTTGTTGAAACCTGGACATTTTGATATTTTAATGTCGTATTCTGGGAATCTAGATACTGAGGTGTCTATTCCTTAAGCTTGTATCCAGGTAGTCTTTTTTATTTTATTTTATTTATTTACACACACACCCTCATTGTTTGCACTTACTGTATGCTTTCTGTGTCCATTCACTATGTGCTCTCTGTGTGTGCTCATCTTCTCTTTAGGAGGCATTGGGGACCGAACCTGGGACCTCCCATGTGGGAGAGAGGTGCTCAATTGCCTGAGCCATCTCTGCTCCTTACTTTGTTGTCTATCTCATTGTGTTTCCTCTTTGTGTCTCCTTGTTGCATCATGTTGCTGCGTCATCTTGTTGCACCAGCTCACCCCACCAGCCTGTCGCGTCAGCTTGCTTATCTTCTCCATGAGGCACTGGGAACCGAAGCCATATCTCCATTGTGGTAGGTGGAAGCTCAGTCGCCTGAGCCACATCTGCTTCGCTCCAGGTAGTCTTATGACAGAGATTTCGGTGAATGCCAGGAGCTTACAAAATATATGAAAAATGGAAAGAAGAGAGCGAGAGAGAGAGGGAGGGAGGAAGAATGGGAAGGAGGGAGGAAGAGAGGACATATGAAAAAAAGGGAGGAAGGAGGAAAGAAAAGGGAGAGGAAAGACCTTTCCAATATTTGCAGATTGGCCTCTGCTGAATTTTCCTTCAGAGCTTATCCATAGGATAAATATAGAAAATAACCCAAAGTAAAAGCTTAAGGTCTTCTTTCCTGGGCATGTGTGCATAGCCCCATAAATTCCTCTGTTTACATAGATCTAAATGTCCCCTTTCCCCCAAGAAACGTTATTCCTCAAGGTCCTGACCATTACCCTGAATGCCCCACACCCAGCAATCGTTATCTCCAGGCAGATACAGTTTGTCTGTTCTCCTCCAGCCTTCCGTAGGAGAGTTCTGTGAGCCGTATCTACATGCAGTGCAAGTTCTGGGATGGCAAGCCCACAATGGGCATCCTGGTTCGTTTCCTCAGGCCACTACCAGACAGATTGGCCAAACATACATACGTTAATTATAAGCACAAGGGCCATTCTGCTTCCTCCATAATCAGGACCAGGGACCTGCACTGGGAGCATGGACCAGCCTTGCCCTGAGCCTGAGTGGGAATGGTGGAGGGTCCAGCAAGGGCTCTATGAGGAGCTTTTTCCTACCATTTTTAAGTTGCCTATTCTTGATTTGGAACTTGCCCTGTTACCACAAGCTTTAAACTGTTTTCTGGATCTTTAAGAAAGATGTATCTTCCGGTTCTTGCTGATTGCTAAAAGCTTCTTTGGGGGAATGCAGCCCTGAAACTGATCACTACTGCCATCTTAATCCGGGGATGCCTCAATAATTTCTTCCTTTTCATTGCTAAGTAGTATTTCATGGTATGGACATATCACAATTTGTTTTATCTTTCACCTGGTGAAGGACATATGAGTTGCTTCTAGTTTTGGAATATTATAAAGAAAGCTAATATAAGCACTCATGTACAGGTTTTGTATGAACATAAGTATTCATTTCTCACATGCAGTAACTAAGGAGTACAATTGCTGGGTTGTCTGGTACTTGCATGTTTAGTTTTTTAGAAACTGCCGATCTGTTTTCCAGAGTGACTGTACCATTTTACATTCCCACCAGCAATCATGAGCGATCTGGTTTCTATTTTAGCCATTGTGTTAGGTATGTAGTGATATCTCATTATGGTTTGAATTTACAATTCCTCATGGATAATGATGTTAATTATCCTTTAATGTGCTTATATTCCATCCATATCTCCTGTTTAAAGTTTGTTGGAGGGAACAAGAGTCCTGGAACATCTCACTCTACCATCTTAATTAGAGTGGGACCCTATCATTGCTATTTTTTTTCCAAAATATAAAATTAGCCATATTTCAAAATAAGGTTAAAACATATTTTTTTGCTAAATTAGAAATATTGTATTTAATAATGAAAGAAGTCCATCAGGTAAGTCAATTACTTTTAAAATTTTGCTTGTTTGGTTATAACTCTGTATCTATATTCTATATCATCTCTATAACATGACTAATCTTCTGGAATTATGAAGATTTATGAACTTAGGTAAATTCCAATTTTGCTACTAACACAGAGGGCCAGACTTGACTAAACATAAATGAATATAATATTGCCAAATGATATGCATTTAAATAATGGCAATATTGCCTACTCTAACAGCATCACTTGTATAGTTTTCTATCTTTTGATGAAGCCTAGAATATTCATTTAGTGTTTTGATAATTCCCTGTCGGCTAACTTCATTTTTTTCCCATCCAAAACTGAATTACTTATAGCTTAATTGTCAAAAATGGTCCCTGCCAACTCAGCCTTCTCAGAATTTCAGTTATTATTTAATCAAGAATGTTTTGAATATTTTCATATAAAATTTAATATTAAGTATTGAGGACATTGGCAGAATATGAGACTTATTAGCATTAAAGGGACCTACGTTTCTAGTAGGCAAATATTAACAGATGGAATGTTAAACTTTATTAGCTAATCAATATACTAGCATAATAATAAAGTTTAGTGAGGAATTTTTAAAAACTTGATGATGCCCTTCCATTCATAAGTGTACATTTTAAGTCTGTCTATAAATAAAGAAAGGGGTGGGGGAAGGAGCAAATAACCAAGAATGTAATCTACATTGAGATCCAGGTAAATTTTTACATTGTCCTAATATAATACAGTTGCACCTACTGCAGACCAGATATATTAATATTTTTATTCATTTTTTTTTAAAGAATTGTTTTATTTATTTATTTCTCCCCCCTCCCCTTGTTGTTGTTTTTTTGTTTGTTTTTGTTTTTTGTTTTTTGTTTTTTTAATTCCCCTTGTTTTTGTGCTCACTGTCTGCTCATCTTCATTTTTTTTTTTTTTTAAGGAGGCACTGGGAACAAACCCGGAACTTCCCATGTGGGAAGGAGGTGCCCATTCACTTGAGCCACCTCTGCTCCCTGCTTGTTGTGTCTCTCATTGTGTTTCCTTGTTGCATCGTCATCTTGTTGTGTCATCATCTTGTTGCATTGTCGTCTTGTTGCATCAGCTCACCTCACCAACCCCTCGTGTCAGCTCGCTGTCTTGATCATCTTTAGAAGGCATGCGGAGCTGAACCCAGGACATCCCGTGTGGTAGGCAGGCATTCAAGGCCTTGAGCCATATCTGCTTCCCTTTTATTCATTTTGATGGAGTAATACAGTAACTAATATGAGTTTAACTTTGTCAAAAAGAGATGGGGAAAAAATAACTGCTTTTGGTTTGCATATGTATATAAATTATGCCTTGTTTGCATAATTTGCCATGTGCTCCTGACTAGGAGGTGGCAAAGAACATGTGGAGGTATTGAAAACAGTGAATTAACCCTCTTTTCAAATAGGGCTTATATCAAGATAAGAAGTTATCTTTTTTGACTTGAGAGAAATAAAATAAATAGGTTTAAACTTGTTAAAATAGCTTTGGAAGTTGTAGCGATTTTTGGTAGCCAAGAAGGAAGGCCAAATTAAACTTCCACTTAATTCTGGTTGTATGCTTGCTTGTTTTTAATTCAGTTTAAACTTTGGCCTTAAACAAGACTTTGAATTAGGCAAGATATTGTTCTGATATTGATATGTTTATCTGCAAATGGCAGGTTCTAAATGTGTACATAAACTTTACATAGTGCCTTCTTCTTTAACTCAGCTGTTAAAATACTATGACTTTGTTGTATGTTTGTAAATTAACTTGAAGGCATAAGAAAGATGGAAGTTTATAACATCTTCATCCATCTGGCTGTATTCAATGGACCTACAGTCTTGCCCAAACAGGTGTATCTGACACTGCACTCTGCTGTTTTCTTATAGCCACCCAGCCAGCCTCTCTCTAAGTCTCTCTCTCTATTTAGTTATTCTAGTCATTGTTGAGAGAGAGGTGTTGAATTCTCCAACTGTAATTGTGAATTTGTCTTTTTTTCCTGTTTTATCAGTTTTTGCTTCATGTATTTTGAGTCTGTTGTTTGTATATATACATTTAGGATTGCTATGTTTTCCTAATGTATTTACCTTTTTATCATTATGTAATGTCCATTTCTGTCTCTGGTAATTTTCTTTGTTCTGAAGCCTATTCTAGCTGATATTAATATGGCAACATGTGCTTTCTTTCGATTAATGTTTACATGATATATCTTTTTCCATCCTTTTACTTTCATCCTACCTATATCTATTTGAAATGAAATTCTTGTAGATCACATTTAGATACATCATGTTTTTTAATCCACTCTGCCAATCTGTCTTTTAATTGGTGTATTTTCATTTGCATTTAATCTGATTATTGATATTTTAGCTCTTCAGTCTACCATTTTATTTTTCATTGTCTTCTCTGTATTTTTCATTTTCTGTTTTCTGCCTTCATGTGGCAGAATTCTTTTAAATTTCATTTTGATTTATCTTTGTTTTTGAGTATTTCTCTTTTTGTAATTATTTTAGTCTTTGCTTTTGGCATTGCATTTTATTTATATATATATATATAACTTATCACAGTCTACTGGTGTTCAACATTTTATCAGTTTGTGTGAGATGTACATCCCTTTACAGCACATCCCTTTGCCTCCCCACATTTATAATATGTTGTCCTAAAAATTTCCTCTATATACATTTTGAACCACATCAGTTTTTAACTTTTTGTTACAGCCCCCCCAATATAATTTAGAAAACTCAAGAGGAATAGGAAAATCTATTGTAGTTACCTATATTTTTACTCTTTCCATTTTTCTTTCTGCCTCCCACAGGTCCTGAAGCTTTTTTTTTTTTTTTTTTTTCAGTCCATTTTCCCTTTGTTGTTCAGATTTAGGTAATTTCTACTATTTTATCTTTCAGGTTTACCAATTCTTTCCTCTCTCCCTCCATTCTGCTGTCGAGTCCATCTATTGAGTTTTTAAATTTTGATTATTGTATTTTTCATTTTTAAAATTTCCATTTTTAAATCTATTTCTTTGCTAAGACTTGCTATTATTTCATTTTTCTCAAGTGCTTTTGTAATTACTCATTGAAGCTGTAAAATCTTTATCAGATAATTCTAACATCTGTGTTATCTCGACAGTAACATCTCTTGATCATCTTTTTTATTCAAATTGAGATTTTACTGTTTCTTAATATATGAATGATTTTAGATTGAAACCTGGACATTTTGAGGGTTATGTTATGAGATCCTGGATCTTATTTAAACTTGTTATAAATGGCTTTATCTGACACTGCTTTGACAGCGGATCTCCTTTTCTTGCTAAGTGTGGGTGGAGTCCAGGTTGCCTACTAAGCTTCCACTGACACTCAAGAGAGAAGGATGGGCTTGCTGTAACTGCTGGACAGGCGTGGGAGCTCCCCACTAGGCCTCTACTGATACTACCCTGGCAGGAATAGTAATGGGTGCCTTATTACTGTTTGGCAGTGATGAAAGTCCTGACTCTCCATTAGGCATTTTTGGAACCATCCCAAAGGAGAGTGACAGGGTGCTTGGTTCCTACTCTCAGATAGGGGTGGGAATCCAGGAACCCCACCTGGTCTCTAGTATCACCGTGGCGTGGGGAGGGGGACGACAGTCATTACAAGCCCATGGGTTGAAAATCCTGATTCCCTCTTCTGCCTCAATGGGGAATCATGTGGGGTCCCTCATTCCACTGGCAATGGTGGAAGTCTAGACTCCCCAGTCATCCTTTACTGTCTTAGATGAGAGTGAGGCCATAATTTTTTCTGTGCTGTGTGGATGGCTTAGACCAGTTTATTGTCTTAAAATTTTCTGTCTTGCTTGTCTATCCCTTTTCTGGTCCTTTAGCTAGAGAGAACAGGCTTTCCCTGGAATTTTGGTGTGTGTGTGTGTGTGTTTGTCTATGCCCAATGACATTTCCAAGTTGCCAGCTTCTTCAGAAACAAGTCTGGGATATATGAGGCAAAAAGAAAACCGGAAATGCACTCTTCCAAGGTCCCTAGCTAGTCCGCCTTCTGCTTTCCACCTAAGGTTAAGCAGCTGTTCTGAAGAGTAGACTTGCGGAGTTTTCTCAGAGGGAAGATCTGAGGGGAATCAAGAGAATGTCCATTATATCCCCACACCTTTTCTACTTAAATGTGAGGTGTTTTAAGTGACCTTGGTCAGTTTGAAAGCAATTGGCATTTAATGATATGTTCTCTGAAAGATTAGAGGCATTGAGATGTCTGAAGGTTTTATTAATAAAATTTATTTTGTTGTCTGGGCACCTCTTGGAGCCTAGTGATAATCTTTCAATCCCTATATTCCTCCTTGAGGGTGTCCTGAGGCCACAGTCTATAGACTCTGGGGACCTGCCAGCAGAAGCCCAGGCCTTTAGCCTTTCTTCCATGTCTTCCTTTCCTGACACAGGACTTTCACTTGAAAAGTAAAATCAGATCCCTTGACAGTCACTCAGAGTGTAAAGGCATTTGTGACTCAGTTGGCTGGCTTCATTTCTGCTGTCCGTGGTGGGAAAGCCACTGCTCTTTGGCATTTCTTATTTAGCAACATGATGAGGGGAAACCAGCATTGTAAATAAACTTGTATTTCTTCCTCCTTTCCAGGCAAAAGCTTATTATTCCAGATGGAGGTTGCCCTGTCATTCTGAATACTTACTTTTGTCAAAAAGTTGTTGCCAAAGAAGATTCAGAATCAACTCGGGAAGTTCGCTGTCGGGACACACCAGTTCCAAGAAGAATCATCTCTTTGGACCAGATGTTTAGGCTTCAAAGTCTAACAGATAATTCACCTGAAAGTCAGGTAAACTTTTATTGGCTTAGAGGTTTTATGCTTTGTAATCATATTGGTATCCTGATTTGAAGGGACTTTGGTCCCCCTCCAAATAAATAGCATACATATATGCTAGAGCATTGTATTATTTTTATGCCTGAAGAAATTATAGTTTGGATCAGCATTCAGTTTTTATAGTATTTCCTCATTTTAATTGTGTGGTTTTTTAATCTTTTTATTCTAATTCATTAAATTATGTGAATGTTTTTATTTTCTCTGTTCTCATCTTATAATTGTGTAAGATTTTTGCTTAAGAATTCCTTTATTTTATTTTATTTTTTTTTTTTTTTTTAAGATTTATTTATTTACTTTATCCATTTTAACGCCCCCCTTCCCCATTTGCTGTTTTTGTGTCCATTCGCTGGGCAATTCTCTGTGTCTGTTTCCTGCCATCTCTTCTCATCCTCCTCCTCCAGTCTTCACCAGGATTCGATCCTGGAGACCTCCGATGTAGGAGAGAGGTGTTCTGCCCCCTGCGCCACCTCAGCTCCTGGCTTCTGGAGCTTTCGGAGCATCTCATCTTGCCTCTCTCCTGTTACGTCATCATCCTGCTGCATGGCTCTCGGGCCCGACAGCTCAGCGGCACACAGAGCCTGGCAGCCCATGCGCCTTCGGGAGGTCCCAGGGATCGAACCCAGGTCCCTCCATATGGCAGATGGACGCCCAACCATTTGAGCGACATCCGCCCCCTCCTTTATTTTTTAAAAATAGAAATCATGTTTTTCTTTTCTACAATATCTGTACCCCTTGGGATAAAAAGAGCTGTATAAGCTTGATATTGTACCCTGGAGTTTGTTTGTTTGTTGTTTGTTTGTTTGTTTGTTTGTTTTTTAATTTAATGGGCCCAGAGCCATGATCATCTGCCAGGATTAAAATGGGATCACTGAAGTTGAAAAGCAGTGGCCCAAAGCTCACTCCAGGAGCTGCCATCAGTGTTTATGCTGCCTTCAGTGTCCATCCTCAGAGTCATGAAGGAACTCAAGGTCATGGGGTATGAGACAACAAACAGTTTGAGGGGATATCAGAAAAATAGAAAAAGTGGACAAACTTTCATCCTGTTTTATATATATATATAATCAAGCAAAACCTCCCTTTGACTATCAAAAGAAATATATAGAGGAGATTATGCTCAAACAGATTTAAAGTATGGCTCAAAGTCCATTACTGCTTTAACAGCTATGTGATATTAAATTCATGAGATATGTTTTCATCTCTCAACAGTGACAATGAAGCTGCACTCTAGATACCCTGGTTTACATGCTGGATGACTAGAGTAAGATAATTAATCTAACTGTGTGTCTCAGTTTTCTTATCTATAAAGTGAGAATAATGGCATCTACCTTTTAAGATGGTTGTGAGTACATATGTTCAACATGTAAGCACAATCTGTAAAGAATAGTGCCTGGATTGCAGTAAACATTCTAGAACTTGTCTTGCTTCATTATGATAGTTAGCATTATCTTAAATGTTGTTGGGAGAATACATGAGCATGTAAAGTATGTAGCCTAGTAAGTTACACATAACCAGCACTTAATAAAATGATTAATTTTTATGAAACTCCACTTATTCTCCTGTTTTGTTTTTTGTTTGTCCTGTTAACTCAGAAAATAAAAATTTTTAAAACGACCACAAGGTATTTTAATAGCAGGACTTTCCAAGTGTTTTCAAATACTCAAAATGATCTCTGATTCCTTTGAGAGAAATGCCTGCTGTTATCCAGGTTTCTATTGCTCATTTTGCCCATCCTCGGCAGTTGGGTGCCCCAGCAGACACAGAGGATCTCGCGGCATTCACAGGTTCCTGCCTTTATCTTTCCTTTAGTGCAGTGAAATTTTGTCGGAGGATTGCCTGAGGCTGCCACTTTCAGGTACGCAACATGCTGTCCTAAGTTAAACTGAAGTGGCTCCCTCTTTGTTTCTTGGCCAGGTTCTGTGTGGTGATGGGGCCACTCCAAAGACAGACCAGACCCATGGGCCCAAAGAAGTGAAGCAGCACTTCCCAGCCCACACTTTCCTGAGAGACTCACTCCTGGATGTGGTAGAAAGCCAAGGAGTCCATGTCCGAGTTGTGGTGCAACGAATGTATGTTCTTCCTGGCAGAGATGGCACCCAGGGTCAGCAGGGAGGCAGCTCTACTGCCCTTCAGGCGCATGCAGACCCACCTGGGGCTCGGTGAGTTACCAGACACAGGCACCTTGGCCGCAAGTCACTTAGACAAAGTTCTAGCTAAATTCACCATATACATGTGTTGTTGTTGTTTTCCAAAAATTGGGACACATGATCTACAGGATTTTGTCCAAATTTATTTATATAAAAAGTCCACCAAAAAATTAAAGCTGTTGCATTTACTTTTACCTTTAATGCTTCATATTATTGAAAGCAATAAATATACAAGACATATTGGTGGTATTCGATACTTAAAAGACCACTGCGGTATCAAGTTTTATGTCTTAAAAATCTGAATAAATAACAGCAATTTGTAAATCTGTGGCCTTCAGAGAGTAGATGCCAAGACTTCTTAAATTAAGCCCAGAGTGTTTTATCATCATTGAAATTTGTTTTTAATAAATTTTATTTTTTAGAGCAGTTTTAAGTTTTCAGAAAAATTGCACAGAAAGTACAGAGCTCCCATATACCCACACACACATAGTTGAAGCTTTTATTGAGATTAATTGTAGATTCACATGCTCTTATAAGAAATAGTACACAGAGATATACCATATTTTGTTCAAGGGTAAGGTTTTGCAAAACCATTGTACAATATCACAACCAGGATATGGACATTGATCCAATCCACTGATTTTATTCATATCTCCCCAGCTTTATTTGCGCTCATTTTTGTGTGTGTGCTTTGTTCTGTGTATAGATTTGTGTGTCCACCACCACAGTCATGACACCAACCAGTCCCATCAACAAAGGATTCCTTTATGTTGGCCTTTAATAAATCCATCCACCTCCTTAACCCCTGCAACTAGTAATCTCTTCCCCATTTCTATAATTTTGCCATTTCATTTCAAAAATATTATTTCATCAGGACTGATTTGACCTGTTGGGTGGTAGAGGGGGAACTGTTGTGGCAAAAGGTCACAGTAGTTCCCCCTCTACCACTCAATAGGTCAAATGAGTCCTGATGAAATTCTGTGATATTTTATATCTCACTTTACTTAGCATCATGATCATGGGTCTTGATCTCAGTCTGTTCTCAGACCTCCAACAGTATCACTTTTCTAAGATAAGTACAAGTTTGTCTTCTGATGGCAGACAGCTCATTTGTGCCAGCTTTGAAATTAAGGGAAATTTATTTGAGGCCAAACAGTCCTGTTCAGGGTCACACACATTCAGTCAAAATGCTCGTGTCCTCTGAGCTGTGAAATATTATCAAACTATACTTGAGATTTCAGGACTATAATACGTCAGAGTCTCTTGGTCATTGTTTTTCTAGACAACTTCCTTCAACTCGGGCAATTAAGGAAGGTGTTTCTACAAGGCTTCTCAAAGTGCTGTAGGTCAGAGTAACCAACATACATTTAAGTTTTATAAATCACTAAAAGACAACAAGAACAACAACAACAAAAAAAAAAAACAATTCAGAAGACCCTCCCTATCCACCAAGCTGGACGATCACTTCAGAGCCCAGACATACCTTTTTCCAGATCTGCTGCATGTTAAATAATTACTAAATAAATGCATAATTAATAAAACCACAGTATTTTTTTTTTTTTTAATCAGAAAGGAAATACTGGTCCTGGAGATTACTTATAGCATAGGGAACTGAGGCAAAGAAAGATGAAGTGAATTCCCTAGAGTTCTGCTATCTCATGGCAGAGCAGGGTCTGGAACTTTATTCCCTGGCTCCTAGCCCATGGTGGTTTCCATTAAACATTGCCTTTCTTTCACCCTTCCTTAACCATTCTCTTTCTTTTACTTTGAGATATTTAACTTAGGGATAAATTATTTAATTTTATACCCTATTAATGCACATTGCCTTCTTACCTGTCATCACAGAAATATTTAAAATTGGAGAGTTAATCTCTCCTGTCATAGTATGTAATTTGTAGAACTTCCTACATAGTCATACCTTTGCATAAAAACCATGGAAGGACAGAACCTTCCAATTTAATAGTTATATTACTTTATAGTTATATGGAAATTAATTGAGTTCGACTCAGAAAAAAATGCATATTTTCCTTTTTCTGTACCTCATTGTCTTATTCTTTCCTTTCTTCTTGTGAGCTTTTCTTTTGTCTCTTGCCCTAAATTTCTTCCTTCTTTTCATTAAGGAAAAAATATTTCCTGTGTTAGGTTCTACAGTGGTTGACAAAACAAGAAATTAAACTTGCAGTTAAAAACAAATACTTTTATTTACAAGTTGTGATAAGTGCTCTGGTAAGAAGAAAATAGGAGGCTATGAGAGAGAACAATGGAGAAGGGACAGATTGTGGTTTAGAGGATTCAAGAATGGATAATCTAAAGAAGTACTCTGTAATCTGAGACCTAAAAGCTAAGTGAGTATTGGTCAGGTAAAGAGCAGGTAAGAGATAACTACATCTATAGGGATCATTCCTTTGCAGCCTCTTAAGCAGGAAGGAGGAAGCCAGTGTGGCATGTTAGGGCCTTTGGGAGTGCATGGGGTCCTGGAGAGGTGGCTAAGGCCTGGTGAGGTGGCCAGGGCCTGTTGAGTCTCATAGGCACATATAGAATCCCCAGTGTTTGCTAGACTGTCCATTGAACCAAGCAGGGTAGTGATAGGAAGGACTATGTTTCAAAGAGATACCTTTGGCTCTTGGATGGGAATAGTTTGGAGAAAAAGGGCCATG
Source organism: Tolypeutes matacus (assembly GCA_026826555.1). Classification (NCBI taxonomy): domain Eukaryota; kingdom Metazoa; phylum Chordata; class Mammalia; order Cingulata; family Chlamyphoridae; genus Tolypeutes; species Tolypeutes matacus. The sequence goes on from JAKSZT010054231.1 coordinate 616,449, forward strand.
GGGTAATGGGCACAGTGGACCAGTGACTCCAGTGACGAGGCAGTGGCAGTTATCCAGATCAGACAGGACAGGGTCCTGAGACTCTTGGTTCCACTGGAGATGGGAAAGTGTTCAGGCTCTAGAAGTGTGCAGTGACTTAATCCTGAATTGGATGTGGTATGGGAGTAAAGTGAAAAGAAATATTAAGAATGATCCTCAGGGGGGCAGATGTGGCTCAAATGGTTGGGTGTCCGTCTGCCATATGGAGGGACCTGGGTTCGATCCCCAGAACCTCTCGGTAAAATAAAAAATATATATATAGAAGGCACATGGGCTGCCAGGCTCTGTGTGCCGGTGAGCCGCCAGGCCCCGGGAGCCGTGCATCAAGGTGATGACGTAACAGGAGAGAGACGCAGGGGAGAGTCAAGACGAGATGCTCCAAAAGCTCCAAAAACCAGGAACCGAGGTGGCGAAGGTAGCAGAACACCTCTCTCCTATATCGGAGATCTCCAGGATCGAATCCTGGTGAAGACTGGAGGAGAAGGATGAGAAGAGATGGGAGGAAACGGACACAGAGAATTGCCCAGCGAATGGACACAAAACAGCAAATGGGGAAGGGGGGCGTTAAAATGGATAAAGTAAATAAATAAATCTTAAAAAAAAAAAAAAAAAAAAGAATGATCCTCAGCTTGTGTGACTTGGTGGACCGATAGGCCCTTTACTAATATGAGAAAACAAGAACAGGTGTAGGGAAGCATAAGAATACAGTTTTGCGCCTGTTTGAGATTCCTACAAGACATCCAAGATGAAATATCAGGTGAGAAAGTTGGACATACAAATCTCACATTCAGACAAGGATTTTCGATTGGATATAAATATTGTGTGGTTCTCAGCCTACAGCTAGTTAAGATGTATGTCCATTCTCTTTTGTTTGCTAATGCTATTAGATTGTGTTTGTCCTAGGTGCTAAGCTCCAAAGGCACTGAAGGATATACAGTGAAAGATAGCCCTTCTCCCAGCAGCCAGCCTCATCCTCAAGGTCACTAGCACGTTCCCGCTTCCTGTGCTACTTTCCAGAGGGTCTTTTGGAGCTGGCATGTAACATCACTGTAGGGAAATAGTATAGGTAAAGAAAAGAAAAAATCCTGGCATGGAGCTCTAAGGTCTTCCAGCATTGGGAGAACAGTCAGAAGAGGGGACCAACAAAGGAGACTGAGAAGGTGGGGCTGGTGATTCAAGAGGAAAATCCAAAAATTATGTTATCACACACACTCGGGCTGGGGGTTTTCAGTGTTAGAGGAGTGGGAAACTATGTATAATGCTGCAGAGATGCCTAATAAAATAAATACTGAAAACCTGTGTGCTGGATTTGGCAAGAATGAATTCATGGTAACAGAATCTAGAAAAGAGTGGAGACAGCAGAGGCTATCTTGGACAGAGTTGAAGAGTGGCTGGGACCAAGGGAGGATAGATGAGTTTTGATAGCAAATGTTGTGTTGGCACATAGGGCCATAAAGAATGTCCAACTTTAAAGACAGCAGCAGAACCACAGTGGAGGCGTTCTATTATTTCTAGAAGTGTACACATGTAGGTATCATTTTCCTTTTAAAAATGCATTCAGATAGAGACAAGCAACTTAATGGAAAGAGCAAAAGTTCTGGAATCAGACTGGATTGGGTTCAAATGCTAACTCCACCACTTAGCCAGAAGACTGGCAAATTAGGTTTCCTTAGCTGTAAAACTAGAAATATAATACTTAGCCAGGCCATGGTGAGGGTTAATTAGGATGATGTATGTAAAGTGCTCAGCATGGTGCATCCTCCTATAAAAAGCGCTCAAAGAGCAACTCACAAATATTTAGAATTGTAGAATACTGATAAACAGCATTGTTACAATAACACAAACTTAAAATAAGCAAAGAGAAGATACCAAATTACAAGTCAGCATTCTGTGTCTGTGTGAGTCTGTTGTACAGCTGCTTCAGGGAAATTTTGGTTAAAGTTCAGTTTTTACTTCTATACTTTTGGGTGTGACTCTCAATTTTATTCCATTGGCCTACATATATAATTATGCCAGTACCACACTGTGTTGATTACTGTTAAATTGTAATAAGTGTTTAAACTGGGGAGTGTGATTCCTCCTACTTTGTTATTTTTCAAGACTGTTTTGGAATTTCTGGGTCTTCTATATTTACATATGGATTTTAAGGTCAGTGTATCAATTTCTACAAAAAGGCTGGCTGGAATTTTGATGGGGTTGTAAACTCCTTGCAGGTTTGGAATATGTTTTTTATTATCGTTATTACCGTAATTGCTATCATTGTCATTATTATTTATAAATGCATCTTCTGCCAATACTGTGCTTATTATATATGGCCCTAAACATATTTTAGTTAAATGTTTATCTTTTTCATTTTGGATATTTATTATAGTTGGCACTGTATTTTGTTTTGGTTGACCATTTCTCCCCTTCTAGATGGCAGAAAATGGATCCATATTTTTACCCTTTTTCTCTTTTTTAGGCTTTTATCATTTTATGAGTCTGTTGTTGGGTTACAGTGATCTGACTGAAATATTAAATGTTTCAGAGTAGAATCAGAGTCATAGATAATTTGAAAGTTCATATTCTTTAAATACTGTATAATACCAACCTATATCATTTGATCAATCTTCTCATTTATAGCTACATACCTTGAATAATATCCTTGATGAGCTCTTGGATAATATGAAAACAGCAATAAAGTTTCCATGTTCTTTTTTATATATTAAACCAGTGATGAAATTAAAGCAAAATATCCAAAGGAAAAACAATGGCCTAGTAATTTGAGTTCAGACAATTATTATAAAATACTTTTCATAATAGTATGAAGAGAGCAAGAGTAATTTTCCAGACTCATAATCAGATGTGGCATGTGGAGCCACGTTCTAAGTTCTATGCTAAGCTGGATATGGTGATTTTCCAGCACCTTTTATCTGTCAGGATCAAGAGTAATTTCAAGGTAGCTCTGTATAAAAGAGTGGAATTTTTTCTCCCTGTTCCTGACCTCCTTTTCCTGGAAAGTTTTGCATTCCTAAAAGAGGCTGAAGGCCTCTAAGAGTAAGTGCCCGCCTCCATCCCCCATGCCCTATGCCTGTCGTTGCAATCTGGAACACCTCCTCGTCACACCACAAACTTCCTATAAGCCAGCCTACAGCTCTAGAATGTGCCTTTCTGAGAGGACAGAAAAGAGCCATGGGAGATAGAGTACACAGACCCAGTAAACTCTAGAGGTGCCATCCTTATGCAGGCTCATGACATGTTCACCATACGGCCAGGGAAATATAGAGGTGATGAGGTCAGGTCTGACCTGATGTGACTTCCTGCTCTCACCAAGCTGCCCCACCTTGCCACCATTCTGCCTCCCCATTTGCTTCTTTGTTGAGTGCCTTGCCCTGCCCTGCCTCTCAACTGATACCTGGCTGGGGCTGCCAGCTGGCAGTTTTGGGAAGCCCACCCTATTTGTGCTGATCTCTCTTGCTCTACAATTCTCATTGGCATGAGCCAAATCAGCCCATGTGCCACTAACACAGTAGCTATCAGAGACCCTAAAACTGTCCTTTGGAGGAACACTATTCTTCTCAAAGAAAGATACTCTGACAAGCAAACAGTTACCCTTGTTTCTCTCCTAACATTTTGCCTGGCAGTGGTATTATAATTTATTATATCATTATTGTAACTTTTCTGCTCTTCTGAACCTTCATATTCATTTGCACAGATACGAAAGGATAGTGACATATGAAAGCATCTAAACAGGTGTTTGGTTTTGTAAGAAAATAATGAACATATATGATACAGTGCCTTGTAAATAAGCAGGTACATGGTTTTTTGCTGTTTGTTGTTTTTTTTCTTTCTTTATATTTATTTAACCATAAATAAACCCTCTGAAGTCAAGGATTATGACTCATCTGGTTTTGGCACAGGACCATGAACGCAGAGGGCTCTGCATGATTTGATGGAAAGAAGCAGCAGTCAAGTGAGCAGCTGAGGAGGTGTTGGGGGTTTATGGTACCTCTTATTTTTCAGGGCTAACTAGTTTCACTAAGGAGAGTGATGAGGAGGCCTGTGGGGTAGGAACTGCCAGCAGTGCTCTACTTTAGGACAGAAGTCAAATCTAATCAGATAAAAGATAAATGTTCATCCACAGTAAATTAGTAGAGAAGAGGACTTTTTTGTTTGTTTGCTTGTTGTTGTTTTTTTTGTTTGTTTGTTTTTAGGAAGCACTGGGAACTGAACCCCCGGACCTCCCATTTGGGAGGCAGGTGCTCAACTGCTTGAGCAACATCTCCTCCCTGTAGCTGGTAACAATTTAAAGCTTTTAAAGCATGTTTTACCATTAATGCAGAACTAAGAGAGATTAAGAAAACATTAAGTTGCACAGGTAGAAGATGAAAGGATTAAACTATAACATTTAACATTTAATAAAATTAAATTACTTGAGAGGAAGGAGCCCATGATTTGAATCAAACAAAAGAAGGACTGAGTCATCCAGTGGAAGGTGGCAGGCAAAGACTCTTCCAGGTCTTTGTAAATCTTTTGCATGGCTGCTGTGTGAGGTCAGCAGATGAGTGTACTCCTCATCTTGCTTTTGTCATCCTTCCTCTCTGTGGTGTGAAATTTCAGTGAAGGTACAGGATGTGACTGTGGAAATGAAAAATAAAAGAGGACTGGACTATACTTGTATGTTTTAAAGTGGGAAGAAGAGTGAAATAAATGTCAAAATCCACTTGATGTTTTACCACATAAATAAACTCCTAGAAAACTTCAGAGGTAGCTTATTCAGCTCTATAACTTTAGTATTTGCAGAGCAGGTAAATTATAATAGAATGCTGACTACTTGAGAAAACTGTAGGCTTTGGATGGGGAGAAACTAAAGGTCTTTGAGGACCCATCTTTCTATGAGCCCTAGAAAAGTGGAAAACTGTCAGAATGCCAGTAAATCTTATCTTAAACACTTTTGGGCAAAATGGTGGAGTAGGAAGTTCTGTTTTACCAGCAAAGTGAGTGAACTGGAAATAGAGATTGTAATCAAGTAGGGCATAACCCTAAAACTAGACTGGACACTTAGAATAAGCTCAGAAGTGCCAGATGAAGGAAGAAGCTGCCATATTCTCAGCTTTCATAAATGATGGCATGCTTGAGCCAGCAACCATCCCCCTTCCTCAGCCCCGCAATAGTGACTATGGAAATGGTGGAGACTCTGGAAATGGTGGCACAGACTCCAGGAGTAGCCCACTGGGGCAGGGTGGATAGAGGAAAATCTTGCACTTCAAAAAGTTGGTGTTGCAAGCAAAAGCAGGTAGGACAAATCCCTGAGAGACCAGCACAGACACTATCCTCAAATTCAGCCCTCTTGCCAATGGTGGCTTCTGGTTTCCCACTGGCATTTACCAAGAGACTTGGAGAGGCAGGGCACAATTTTTTGTTTGTTGCTTGCTTGCTTGCTTGCTTGCTTGCTTGCTTGCTTTATCTGGTGGATCCATGAGGGGCCAGCATAGATGCTGGCCTTGATTTCAGCCCTCTCATCAGCAGTAGCTTCCCACCAGCATCTACTGAGACACATGAAGAGATGGTACACCTTTCTCTCCCTCTCTCTCTGAGGAAAAGAAAAACAAATGATTCCAGCCCTCAACAAGTGAAAATCAGGAATGCCTAAGGAGTGGAAGAACTAGATATCCAGAGTGACCGTAATATGATATTGCAGAACATCCAATTCTAAACAAAAAATTATAAAGCATACAAGGAGACAGGAGAATATGCTCCAGTCACAAGGAAAGAAGAATTTGACAGAAACTGTATCGGAGGAAGCCAAGTTGCTGGATTTACTAATCAACATTGTAGATTAACTCCCTTAAATAGGATCAATGAACTAAAAGAAAACGTGGACACAAATAAAAAGGAAACAATATATTAACAAGGCAGTGGTTTAATTTCCTAGGCTGCACAAACAAATTCAAACAGTAAGAATTTATTAGCTTACAGTTTTGAGGCTAAAAGAAAGTCCAAATCAAGGTGTCATCAAGATAATGCTTTCTCCCCAAAGACTATGGCATTCTGAGGCTGACTGCCATTGATCGTGGGGTCTTTACTCTGTCATCTGGCAAGGCACATGACCACGTCTCCTGGTCTCTCTCTTCTCTTCCAAGTTCAGCTTCTTGCCTCCTTGGCTTTCTCTCTGTCTCTCTGTCTGAAATTCATTCTCTTATAAAGAACTCCAGTAAAAGGATTAGGGCCCATCCTGATAGAGGTGGGTCATACCTCCACTGAAGTAGCTTCATCAAAAAGTCCTACTCACAATGGGTTCACACCCACAAAAACGCATTAACTTTAAGAACATGTTTTTCTGGGGTGCACACAGTTCCAAACCATCACAGGCAAAGATTGGCAGAATGGATAAAGAAGTATGATGCAACTATATGATGTTTACATGAGACTCATCTTAGATCCAAAGACACAAGTAAGTTGAAGTAAAATAATGTGGTAAAAGTGTTCCATACAAATAGTAACCAGAAGAGAGTTCCAGCATCTATACTGATATCAGACAAAATAAACTTTCTGTGAAAAACTGTTATACATTGATAAAATCAATAGAGAAGATATAACAATTATAAACACATATGTACCTAACAACAGTGTCCCGACCCGCGGGACAAATCAACTGAGACTCTGAGTTACCCAGCGAAGGAATGAGGCATAGACACCTGTAAGAAAATGACTGTGCACTTTATTCTGCTAACATAGCTCTTCCGTTGCTCTAGCTCTATTGTTCTCTCTCGGCGCGGGTTACAATCAGCTCTTTTATAAGCAGGGAAAGGGGAAGTACATTAGGGCTTAGGTGTCGATACATGATTGGGTAACGTGGGTTGCTAGGCGTGGTAGAGATGGTCAATGTTTGCGCACACGCAAACATTGTGGCGCAAACAGTCACATGATATACCTTTTTAAGAAGGAGAAGAAGAAGGCGAAGAAAAAGAAGATAGAGACGGCCATGACAGTTGTATTTGTTGGACATTGCCCCCAACATCTCCTCCCTTTTGGTTTAAAAACAAAACATTATAGACTGTAACCAACTGGATGGAAGGTATGAAGGGGGGACTGTGCCTGTTTTAGGTCAGGACCATGCTATGCGATTACTGGATCTTACCCGTCATTGGAGACCTTAGCAGCAATTGGGCCAGGGCCCTTTGGCAACAATTGGCTAAGCTCCTGTCTTAGGTTGTCCAGAGTTCTTATCGCGAAAGAGGTCCAGTTGCCCGTCATTGACTAACCAGTCCAGCACCCTAGTAGGTATACAGTGCCACAGGGTGGCTTTCAAGGGTTTTATTAGTACAGAAGATTTCGTTCTTCATTGGGGGCAAATGTCATTAATCAACTCTGGGGAAAGGCCGTTTTCAGAAAGGTGAAGTCTGTGATAGTGCACCTGAATGGGTTTACCAAGAGCGGAGTTTATTTGGTCCTTGACCAGCTGAATAACTTTTCGTAAGGCCCAAGGTGCAAAGGTTAAGATAAGCAGAAAGGTTATAAGAGGAGTTATTATAGGGATTATATAGGGGAGTACTGAAGAGGACAGCCAAGAGAATGGGCTTGGAGTTTCTAGGGATCGCCTTTTACGAAAGTCCTCTTTAATTTTGTTTAATACGTCTATGTTTTGTTCAACTGTTCCTGACTCGTTGATATAATAACAACAGTCCTCCTTTAAGAAGAGACAAGCGCCACCTTTGTCTGCTGTGAGGAGATCAAGTGCTCCTCGATTTTGTAGCACCACGCGTGCCAGAGATGTGAGCTGACGCTGTAATGCAGCAAGCGATGCGGAGGTGGATTCTAGGGCAGCACCAGAGGTTCCGGCAGCAGCAAGGGCAGTGGTCATGCTGACTCCTATCAACAGAGGGACAAATACTGCTCTCTTGTGACGATCTGAAAAGGCTTGAGGAAGAAACTCTGCACGGGTATAAAGAGTCACACTAGGGACGGTAGTGACAAGCAAACATGGACTAGGTGAAGAAGCATTAATACAGATAACAAGTGTGAAGTTACACCAGAAGAAGTGTCCAGGGGGAGGGGTGATAGAGGAAGTTATAGTGGTTTTGTTAATACAATTGAAAGATGGTGTATCTGCAGTATGATTGTGACAGAAACAAAGTGAAATATTTGTTGGAAAGGGGGATAGTGGACATTTAGATTAAGATTGGGACAATTATCAGAAGTTTTGACATTGGTGACAGGAGAAGGAACAATGGTGAGTAAGGGTTTGTATAATGAAGCACAAAGGAAGCAATCAGAAACATTTGCACTAGGTGTGGTGATATTAAGAAGATTTAAAGTGCGTTGAATTAGCATAGGCCAAGTGGGTAGAGGGTCCTTTAGTGATGAAGACAAAAAGGTATAGGAGGGAGAAGGAGAGGAGGAGGAAAGCTGTGAGGTAAGGGTAGCTTCAGCATTTTGTATTTCTTGTTGAGTTTTTTCTATAGGGTTTTTGTTTGGGTTGGCAACATAGGCACAAGCTATATAGAGGGGAGCGTGTGAACTGCCAGATATGGGTAGTCAGAATGACAGAACAAGGGGATAGTATAAGGATATTGAATAGGAGAGGGGGGAACATCTTCCAGCGTTGATGGTTCGCCTGCAAAAAGAGAGAAAGAGAGAGTGTCTCAGGGAGGTGTGTCCCTGGAATTAGTATTAACAGCAACAGGGGGATTTATTTGTTTGATAAGTCTTTCTGGGAGCCACCGTGGGCTGTTGCCTTGTGTATCATATACACAGGCGGACCCACGCCCCCACACAAGCACGGGGTCAGGGCCATGCCATTTGGATGTTAGTGGATCACGCCACATGACAGTTGCCTGATTAGATTGTGTTTTGGGGTGCCAGTGCCGATCAGCCGCGGACTGACCTTCATTTAAAGTTAAAAAATTAAGAACAAAGAGAGCGTGGTGAAGGAGATCTCGTGGGCGTTGTTTGGAGAGGTTTAGGGGGCTAGTGGCTAGCCAGCTTAGGGTATTTTTTAGGGTGCGGTGTGCACGCTCTATAATACCTTGCCCTTGTGGATTATAGGGGATTCCTGTGGTATGCTTGATTTGAGACTGTAGACAGAAGGTTTGAAAATTCTTTCCAGTGTATCCTGGACCATTATCTTTTAATTATTTTTGGTTGTCCTAAGACTGCGAAGCAGGATAACAGATGGGATATGACGTGTTTAGAAGCCTCTCCCGACTGTAAGGTGGCCATTATAAAACTACTACAGGTGTCTATGCACACATATATGTATTTAAGCTGGCCAAAACTAGGGAGGTGAGTTACATCCATCTGCCAGATCTCATTGGGAACTAATCCTCTGGGGTTTACTCCCAAGTGAGGGACTGGCAAGAAGGTTACACAGTTTTTACAGGCTTTGACAATTCCTCTTGCTTGGTCTCTAGTAATTTTATATTTTAATCGTAATGTGGTTGCATTTAGATGGTGTTGGGTGTGAGCTTGAATTGCAGCAGTTAGTGGTTCAACAATTAGTGGGCATGTTAATTGAGTGGCTGCGTCGGCTATTGCATTTCCGGTAGCCAACGGTCCAGGTAAATTCGAATGGGCACGAAGATGTCCAATAAAGAACGGGTGTGTACGTTTAAAAATAAGGTGTTGAAGTTTTGAAAAGAGTGGTTTAATAAAGGGTGTAGGGAAGCGGCTGTGGCTCAATCAGTAGGGCTCCCGTTTACCATATGGGAGGCCCCGGGTTCGGTTCCTGGGGGCTCCTGGTGAAGGCAAGCCCGCCCGCACGGCGTGGTTGGCTGACCCAGCGAGCACAAGCAGCAAGGGGGGGGATAAATGAAT